>CAHIKZ030003999.1:205000-242500 GCA_903632075.3 Acanthosepion pharaonis
TCCCCCACAAAATCTTCCAGAGGAGTTATAGAACTGTGAGACATCCTTGATAGATTGCTGTTATACTGTTATCTCTGAATTCATAGTTTCACAAGTGAAGTATTGAATTTTGCTTCCAATGAATAATCCTTTGTCTACTGAAATTGCTCTCAGATATTGGCTTGTGATTCTAAATATTTTTATGGTATACTTCCAAGGCCTTGAAACTGCTCTTTCTTTTGCAAGAATTTCTTTGAATTTGTTTGGGTTCTTTAAAAAAAAAATGCCTGACTTTTTTTTTTTTTTTGCTGCTGTCACAGATTCTGTGAGATGACAAAATTTTCCTTAATTTTTAAAAATGTTACACTTAATGCTTTTTTTTTTTTTTTTTAGGAATTAATATTTTAACAAATAACAGCTGATGTCTTAATGTGTATCAGATGGTAAAAGTTAATTTAGGATGTTAGCTACAATAGATTAAATGGAAACAAATTAGTCACAGAAATATCTCTGAAGTTTAACATTGTTAATAGTTGTCAAAATTATGAAGAAAATCTTATAAATTTATGTCTTTGATTTCATATTCATAAAAACAATGGACAATAAGTGTCCTATTACACTATTGCTGCTTCTATTAATTATTGTACTTAATATATTGCAGGAGTAATGATCTCTGGTGAATGCCTAATTCGTAAATGTTAGACATCATTATTTTATTTAATCTATTAGCTCTCTTGTTGAATGCTTGACTGCTGGTGCAATAAATCCTTCATATTGGGGAAATGCTTCTGTTCATATTTAGTTCTTCCTGAAATGGCAGATTTTATTGGTGCACAAGTGTAAAGTGTGTTTAATATTCAAATTCTGATGGAGTTTGCATTATTCACTTTGGGTTAATTTCTTTGGAAAAACAAATTCATTTTTCTCTAGGGATGGGTTAAATAGCAGACTGAACTGCATTGCCTTGGGTGTCAGCCAGTCTGGAAGTTCACACTCCCATTGCTTTGTACATACCTTGCTTTGGATTTTATCAAGAATTAAAGAGCACTGGACCAGATGTGGCAGCAATATTCAAAGCAAGGATGTTTGGTAGATTCATAAATATGTAAAATAGATTTTTGAAAAAAATGTCTAGCATGACACAGTGAACCAACTTCCCTAGCAAGCAGACCTAGCAATTTTTTCAATATAATCTTTCTATTTCATGTCAGCAGAAAATATTAGTCTGGGGTGCAATGGGTCACTCTCATGGAGGTTAACATCAGTCATGCTGATGGAAGACAAATTGGTTCTCTCAGATGATTAAGAGAGCAGTTTGATTTTTGAGGTGTTAAAATTTCCAAGCTATTCCTTGTCCCAGTTAACAGCAGATTGATTGTAAGTTATTTTTTAGATTAGCTGACAATTTAACCTTATCAAATCAATCAGATTTACTATTAAGACCAGAATAAATAGTTGTGACATCAGCATAGATACTGATGATATCAGGAAGGTTGTTGATGAAAGTTAGGATAGAACCATGGGGAACAGCTGCATTATTGCAAAAAGATCTAGAAGTGGCCATACCAGACTACCTTCATTTTGTGATTTTGACAAGACTGACTGAATCAGTTCAAAAATTTATTCAGAAATATCACCTTTCAATTTGTGAAGACCAGTATGCAAAACCCTGTCAAATGTCTTGGAGATATCCAAGGCAACAGCCTGAACTTTGCCATTCTTATCTAAAGCTTGATACTCTTTCAGCAATATTTGTTAATACATCAGCAGTTGATCTAGAGAAGCAAAATCCATATTTGCTTATCTGCAAGGTGAGATGCTTAACCAATTTGGAGTTAGAGCCTTTAATACTTTGCCAAAAAGAGGTAGAAGGCTAATAGACTAATAGTTAGAAGGATCAGACAGTAGGACAGTTCTTTAAGAATGGAACTACAGAAGAATATTTCTATGAGCAGTAAAGCAGAAAGCAACAAGGCATTTATTGCAGAGCTTAGAGAGAAAACAGGAGCCAGTTCAGGATCACATTTCTTCAGAGCTATTGTAGGGATACCATCAAGTCTAGATGCTTTGTGAGGATCCAGTTTAGAGATAGCAGAAATCATGGACAGTTATATGCATGCCACTCAATAGAGACTCGGTTCTAAGAGAGTCTGGCAAAGACACTCTCAGATGAGTGTTCAGTAGAATTTTGAATTAGCAACAGAAATTAGCTAAACACTCTAGCAATCTAGTGTACTTGGAAATGAGCAGCCAATTTTTTTGTCTGAGTGTAATACACACATACAAAATTTGTTTTGCTTATTGAAAATATTTTAGCAATAATTGACACATTTTGTATTTTGATTTAAAACTTGTTTATATAACTGTTAACATTTTAAACCTGGAGAAAATCTGTATTCATTTCAACAAGTTGTCACATGTGTTGATATTTTCAATATCATCATCCTTTCAAAAATAATCATTGTTTTTGACTAGACACACCTTGGGGATAAATGTTTGTTAAGCAGGTTCTTACTGAGGTAAGCAAATAGTCTTTGCTTTAAACCTTCTTATGAGTAAGGTTCTCTGATAATCTTGGCTTAGCCTCTTTCCTATTTAATCTCAAACTGTCAGTGTAGGCCTCTCTCTGTGCTTGTGTGTAAATATATAAATTACTATAAAGATTAGTGGGCATTGCCAAGGATTAGGTAGTGCTGTAATTATCATGATAATATAACTTGCCTTTAATCAGATGTACATTACTTTTTGACTGTAATAAAATTTTCATTTATATATTTGTTCATGGAACCTAATCAGATAATTAGGTTGTGTGTGATATATATATATATATATATATATATATATATACACACACACACACACACACACTAGATTTTTCTTTTATAAAAAGCATATTGTGCAGAAAAAATAGATTGAAACAGCAATTTATGTTCATATGACACTGGTAAAAAATGAAAATTTTTAGTTGAGAGTATGATGGATATCTAAAATGAGAAATATTTTAACAATGTAAAAATCTTTTTGGTTTGGTATCAAAACCTAATGTTTCTTTTGAATAAGATTAGCATAATGCTCTGAAAAGTCTACTGCAGAAAATTGAGTACATTTTATTTCTAATGTTGTCTAATCTCTCCACTACCACCACATAGTTTTTATATGAAATAAAGCTGTTTTATCTGAATATTATTTCATGATCTGGGGAAAACATTGTCACAAGAATATCACTTTGACAGAACTGATATTTAGCATTATAACCAAATCTATAAATCGAAAAGCAGTTTTGCTTTTATAAGAATCAAAATTACGGGTGAAAAATGCATAAAACTTTATAAGTTAATATGTGAACAGTTTTAATTTGCTCTGTACCCTCAAGATAGAAATATATTTTCTCTCTTGTTTTCTTTTCAATGAAAATAGATTTCTGTGAAATAGATTTTGATGTTAAAGACACATAGATATTTACAGAGTTTACTTTAGTCTGGTGCAGTCAGAAGGATGAGGCATCCAGTGAAGATCACTCACAATGGTCTACAAATTTACTAATATAATGAGAAAAAGGCAAATAAAACATGTTGAAATAGCAAGGTGTAATATATATATACAGGGTGCAATGTGAAATTTTTAATTTTGCACATGCATGTTTTTTTTTTTTTTTTTGATTCTGTTGTTGGTACAGTATCACAGGGTCAGTTGGACACCGTCTGTGAGAAAAAGAGCACTGTCGTAATTCACTCCACTAGAAATTTGGAAACCATATACTGTACTGCTTGACATTCACACCAGAAGCTTTTGTATGAACATTTCAAAGTGATTAGGTGTCAATCTGAAGACAGTGCAGAGGATTCGGAAAGAGTTGGATGAGTCTAATGGTGATTACAAAGATACAGCAGCTTGGAAAACTCACTCTGATCATTCTGTTAAAAGAACTCCTGAATTTTTTGGTGGGGGTCTTGGACTCAACATGGCAGCCTACATCAAGTGCCTTAAGGCGATAGTGCTGCCTTGTGTCAAGAGGGTGGCTCCTGGAAGACCCTGTCTGATAACAAGACTCTGCACCATGTCACACAAGCAGGAGAACTTGGTTATGGCTGTCAGACAATTTCTATGACCACATCACCTCTTACATTTGGCCACCTAACTTCCCAGACTGCAACCCCTTAGATTAACATGTGTGGGGTTCAGTTGAGCAAGAGACCAACAAAACTCCTTGTTATACCAAAGATGAACTGAAGGCAAGGATTATGGCAGCATTCACCAACCTAAACAAGGAGGCATTCCAGAAGAGTTGCAGGAGATTGCAAAGTCACCTGGAGGTCATGGTTGAAGCCAATGACAATTTTATTGAATAAACTAGCAGTTTTTCCTGTCTTTGACCAAGTCTTTCATTACTGGGAATTTTTGCCATTCAATTGGAGCAGTTTAAGTTCAAGTCAGCCCACCCAAAAATCAATATTAGGAAGAACATTTTGGTGCAACTGAGGCACATCCACAAATAGGGTTGGTCCTGAAAAGGGAATAATAATAAAGTATAATAAATAATATTGTAATAATTTAAACTATTTTTATGAAAGATATTTATCCAAGAACAGATAGTAAATAGTAAAACGTTGCTGAGAGTTATAATGGACATGAAGTAGTGGAGAGCCATTGTTGCCAACATTTTAGACTCAAAACAGCGCTGAAGAATTATCTACTAAACAAAAAGATTTCATCGAAATTGGATGAAAACTGGAAATGCATAAACATCCAATCACACAAACATTATACATTTTGAGAATTATAGATATAGATTTACTCTTTAGTATTTAAAGATATTTTTGTATAATTTTGGTAAATGTATCTGTAGAATGAGATTTGTTATTTCCTTTTTTGCATAATTTAGATGACAATTTATTCATAGTACTGTGTGTGTGTGTGTGTGTGTGTGTGTGTGTGTGTGTGTGTGTGTGTGTGTATATATATATATATATATATATATATATATATATATATATATATATTTGGATTGATGTGAGTTTGTGACCCTGGGTTTCACGCTTTTGCAATTGTCAGACAAATATATTTATATACACACACTTTTCATACATACATACATACATACATACATACATATATATATATAAATATAGCGTGTGTGTAACAAATTATTAAAACTAAGGTTCTGCACAAATGTAAACAAACTGCACCCATTTGCATGAATAACACGATACTTCAGATTATTAATGAGTGACTTCATAATCCTGCAATTATGGGTCACAATTGTGACTTAACTGCTTCTGAGAAGACTGTCATGACATCTGAACTTGCAAAAGGTAAATTAACATTAGAAATATCCAAAATAATTGGAAGATGTCACGAAACTGTGAAAAGGTTTGTCACCTCATTAATTTGTTAGTGTGCATGCATGAAAATATATATTTAATAATATCCTGTCATAATCATAAGATTTGTTTCATGATTAAACAGCAAGGAAGGTACCATGATTATGTTTATTCATTTTTTTTTTTTCCGAGTACTTTCAATATATTCCAATATCATCTTCATAGTTATGAGGGCTAAGGCAAATAGTTGTGTATGTCTAAAGTAAACTGTTAACAGTTCCGGTCATTTGCAAAGCCTCAGTGTGTTTTTTTGGTTTTTGTTTTAGTTTTAATGTAGATATTTCTAAATAATGATATCCTATAAGAATTTCAGAACATTTGTACCGTATCTATATATTAATAAGCTTGTACCTACCTACCTACCTACCTACCGTAAGTGTCTATCACACGTTTTCATTAATAATATAGCAAAAACTGGAGCTAAAGCTATTTTAAAGTTGCATTATATTCTTGAAGAAATAACGAATTGGGCCGATATCTGTTTTGCTCTCTTTCTCTCCTTCCATCTATCCATCCATCCAACCAAATCCATCCATTCATATTGTTTTCTTTTTTATTCTTAAGTAAATTGCCCACTGAAACTAAGACATATCTAAGCACTGACTCTATAACTTCTGATAAGGAAGAAATCCATAATTATCCCATGAAGTTTATAAATGCTCTTACACCATCTGCCTCCCCACCCACCGCCTCAACTTAAAAATTGGAGTAATTATTATGCTTCTTAGAAATCTCTATAACACAAGTTCTATGCAACAGAACTTGCTTGGAAGTACTTCAGCTCCATGAGCATATCATCGAAGCATCAATTATAAGTGGATCTCACTCCCAGATGGGAGTACTAATTCCAAGAATCAAACTTAAATCAAACAATGCAAATATTCCATTTGTTCTGCATTGGACCCAGTTCCAGGTTTCTGTCGTATTCTATAACACTCAATAAAGCACAGGCAAACAGTCGATAGAGTTGGCATGCACTTGTCACAGCCATGCTTCACATAACATCTTCAAGAGACAGGGCAATGAACAATGTAAAAGTTAAAGTGATATGTCAAAACAAATCAACTCATGGTCACAGAAGGGGAATCGCCTTCACTAGAAACATTGTAAATAGGGAAGTGCTGTAGTGGATGTATTTCATATATACGTTCCCATAACTTGTATTATTAAATATGAAATGGAGGATAATATAAAATTTTTATTAACCAAAATAGTGCTAATTAAACAATTTTGATTAACTGATAAATATTCATTGGATGATATTTAGATTAAATATTTAAAATTAAAATTTTCAAGGGGCCAATTATTTTTGTTAAGTGTTGGTTTTAATTTTTAATAAAGATGGCTTCAAGGATTTGTAGTTTCTGCTTATGTTCTTGGTGAAGTATACGGGTATTGTCCACTAATATTCTAAATTGTGAATGTGGAGAGGAATGTTTTATCATCTGTAATAATTCCTCCCTAACAATTGATATATTGCAGAAAACTGGCACTATATATCAATTTAAATGTCCCTTGGGAGATTACATCTTCAACAAAAAAGCAAATAAGATGTTGGTCATTCTACAGTGACATTATCAAGACAACTTGCTCCACACATGCATGATTTATCATCCATTGCACAACATTGGCAAAAAACATTGTCAGGCTGAAAAACATAGTATAAAAATTTTGTGACACCTGAAGAGTCAGCTATATTTAAAATATAATTTTGTGTAATGATTAAACTTTGGAAAACTAATTTTTTTCTTTCTTTTTATTTTTCTCTAGTCAAAGTTCCAGATTGTCTTGCTCTATGACCAATTTAAAAAGTCAAACGCAAATTCTCAAGTCTTTGTTTCCAACTTGCTGTATTGATGCCTCGAGTCTGGTAGGATTTTTCCCCTCCGCACAGGTGTGTTGACTCCCTTTCAGCTATCATGGCTGAATCTTCAAATAGGATTCCAGCTCCTGAACTTGTTGATGTTACTGGGAAAAGAAAATTACCTAGACGAGGCACTGATGCTTCTGTAGAGAATGACTTGCCAACTCCAGCATTGCCCAACCAGCCAAGCCCCAAGCGTAAGTTTCCTAAACGCTCTATCGCCTCTGTGGTTGATGTCCCAAGAGAAGCATCTATACCTCCAGTAGTCAACCAACCTTGCATCAAGGGCAAAGGGCCTAAAAAACCCTTGACTGCCACTGCATCTCGTGGCAATTTGCCTAGTGAAAATTCTTCATTGACAGCTTTTCAGCCCTCTAGCAAACGCAAAGGTATCTCAAGAATAGGCAATGCAAAACCAAACATCAAACTGAATGGTATTTTGTCTCCATCTTCTGAACACATAGCTGTCACTCGTACAGCTGTTAAAAAAATTGTTCCAAATGGTTTACTAAATCGGACAAGTCAAACACCACCATCCCCAAACAACCACAAGAACTCATCACACATAAAAAAATCAACTGTTATCAATGGATCCCTGAACAGGTTTCTTGTCCCTTCTGCCAAAGCAGTGGCCAGAAATTCCAAAAAGACTGTTTCTCCTATGGCTAAAGCTGTAGCTTTTGCACCAGCATCTTCAAAAAATAAAAGCCCAAAAGCTTCTCCCCTTATAAAATCTGGGGGGCCCAAAATTGTCCGGCCAGTTAGAGCTCACAGAAACTCTATGGATAATTCAAAGTAAGATTTTTATCATTATTTTTTGTTGTTGAAATTTTCTTAATAACTATTCTCTGTAGTCACAGGAGTAAATGAAAAAAGTTTTCATTCTTTTGAACTATAAAGTATTGATAGAGGCTTTATGACTTTGTCAAGGGTATTTCTTCTCATTTGTCTTTTTAGAAATGTTTAAAAAAATGATTAAAAATGTAAAACAAATGCTACCTGTTATTTAACATTAACAAATAGAATACTAGACAAGTTTCTGATGGCAAACCTGTTTGTATTTATTACTTTATTAGTATAGCTCTAAATTTTTTCTTGGTCTTTTAATGACATCATTTTAATCAAGAGAATCCTAAAAGAAAATTTCAAGCTCTGAAAATGCCCAATTACAAAAATTGCTAATGAAATACAACAGTATAGAATTTTTATAGTTAATTTTTGTTTTGAAAAAATGATAGATATATTTTTAAATTTTTTCTTCAAATTGGTAATATTTGTTTCACTGTTTTTTTTCTTCTAAGATTGTTTAATTAAGTGAATTAATTTTTCAACGTTGAATTCATGTCTTTTGCTGTTATTTGATGCTAGGTAACTCATATTGAATGTTATAAAAGCAAATGTGTGGTTTGTTTTATATAATTTAAACATATGGTTCTTGAGAGATCCCTTTTTTTAATAAAAATTTTAATAAAGTTCAGAAACATTGCAAAAATTTAATTCATGAAAATTTATTTAAAATTTAATATGTAAGTTTTTATTGACTTGTTAGAATTTAAGTGTGTGTGTGCATGGACTGATTTGGGAGTGTGGAGATAGCTGAGAAGAGATTTTTTTTATTTATTTATTTTTTTTTTTTTTAAAAAATGAAAGGTTGAAATTTTCAGCTAATGCTGTGACAGACTAATAGGATAACTTAGCTAATTTGTTAAAAATATTAAACTGACAAATCTTTTAACACTTTGATAAATAGAAATGTTAATAAAAGAAATAACCATGAATATATTATACACTGAATTTTTGTATTTGACTTGAATTATTAAAATCGAGAAAGTCTGAATAAATTAATAATTGTCATTTCAAAATGGGGCAGTTGTATTTTAGGTTCTCTGCTTTTTTTCTAAATTTGTATGGTCAGTTCTTAATTACAGTTAATAACTTCAAGATTGAAATGTTTAAAAACAAATTTGGCTGTCTAAAATCTGAGATGAATGTAGAAAATTACACTAGTAAATTTAAATCTAGAAAAGAACAAACTAATCTAGAAAATTGAATGAATGAATTTTTCATATCAAGGGACTATTATTGAGAATAGAGTTCAGATCATATGAACTTGATAAAGGAATTGGTTATTTGCTATATTTTGTATATATTTTTTTTAATTTAAAATATCTGTTCCTATTAAAACTGGTTTGAGGAAAAAGGCTAATGGCATAAATATCTGATCTAATGTCCTTATACACTTTTCATCATTTTCTTTGGTTGATGACATTGGTCACTATTTAGTAATTAAGATTTGCTGTCACAACCACTAATGACAATAGGAGCCTAATAAAGAATTATGCTGCTAAGCATTAAATTAATAATTCTTATAAAATCTTCTTTTCAAATAAACATTTTAGAGTAATAATCTTTTATTGCTACATTAACAGAGTAGGATTTCACTACTTTGAATTGTAACTATTTTTTAAACTGTCAATTTTCAAATTTGTTTAAATGAACACAATTAAGAAAAAGATAAAAAGACAGTGACTAAACATCCATATACCTCATAATTGTGTGTGTTTTATTTATATATATATATATATATACACATACACACACACATGTATTTTCTTCATGTAGACTACAGTGAAATCATTTTACCTTTTTCATTTAAAAAAAAAATGCATACAGTATGTTTATTTGTACTTGTATAACAAATTTTTCTTTTCTTTTTATTATTTTTTATCACTTAATGCTTTTATAGTGTGTGTGGCAGAAATACCTCCATATATACCTCCCACATAATGGTAAAACATTAACTGTTGAAGACAAGACCCCATTGCTGCTAATGTCTTATTCTTATGTGCGAGGTATTTCAGCTATACACTGTATAAAGGTATTTTAGTCTATGCTTAAATGTTTTTGTTGTAAACAATTTATCTTTAAATTGATCAGTGCAAAAAAAAAAAATACTTTTAATGATGTCATTTCATGGATTAAAAATCTTAAAACCTTTGATATTATTTAATATTTTGTGGTGGGGAGTGTTATTGATTCTGAAGGACATTCCAATATGCATCCTTTTAATGGTTCAGAGTATTAGATCTTTTTATTTCCTAAATTTTTTATTCATTTTAACATGAATATGTATATTTTTTTTTGCTCTATATTTCAGAAGTGTTAAGACAACTAGATCATTATCTGTTCCTCTCAAGAATGCTATGTAAGTATTTACTTTGAGTGCATTCTCCTACTTAAATACAGAAGTCAAATATCAATTACAGACAAAGGTAACATTAAGATATTCTTTATGCTTTCTAATAACAATGTTTTCAAAATTCTTATATCTTGCAATTAGATACTCTACTAAAAAATGAGTGTTTATTCAGAAGTTTCAATTTTTTTCTATTGGCCTTGATTTTGATTGACGTTAAATTGATATTTGACATCTGAAAATGCTGAAGTGCATGACACATGGCCAGTGAATACCTTTTTATTTATTTATTCTCTAAGTCTAGATTTAAAAGCAGCACACATGCATTTGGAATCAGAGGAGCAAGTTTTGGTCTGTCCTTTGTGCAGTTCTGATGCTACCCATTTGATTTGCTAGCCACATGTTGAATTGTATAGATGGTAGGGGAGGTGTAAACCTGAGCTGTTAGACTGTTATGGCAGAAGTGGTCCCCAAGTGTCACCCACCAACTGCTCCTATACTGAGCAAGTGAAGCTCTGAAGAAAAACATTTTATAATATTGTAAACAGGGTTTGTGTCATCCTTTCTTGGATTGGCACAAGTTTTCATCTTCCTTACCTTGTGGAACTGCAGTGGGCCTTTCCCAGTTTTCAGTGCACACTGATGTGAATGAGAATTGAGATGAAGTGACTTTAGGCTATATATATATATATATATATATATATATATATATATATATATATATATATACACACACACACACACACACAGAGTAAATGAACTGAATATTGCTATCATTACTTATTAAAAATGACATTAAGAATTGATCAAATGAATACAATAGGAAAATCTTTTTTTTTTTTTTTTTTTTTTTTTCAGATCACCAAAAATGGCATTAACCAAATCTGCCTCAAAAGCAAAACTCAAATGTTCAAAACTTGTGTAAGTAAATGTAATCTAAAAGCCTTTCAAAATTTTCTTTTGCAAGTTTATGCTTTGAATTTCAAGATGGACTTTTGCCAATACATTTCTTTTATAGTTAATAGCTTACTTAAGTGTTATTAGTATTTTCACTGATTTTCTTTTAAGATCTAACTTATTGTGGAAAGGTGAATTAGCAAATAGTTCAAAATCCTGGCTAGTCTGTTGCATTCACTTTTGCACTAATATTCTTGAGAAAGGCATGAATACCCCTCTAAAGGGACGTGGCATTTAAAGAAAAGTTGTTTTATTTATTTTTTAATTATTTATTGCAATGCCCAGGAAATTTTTGTTTATTTTATGACTTATATAAGCAGTATAGGTTGAAAATAAGCAGCCAACAAGATTTGAACTCTTTGTAAGCTGTCAGGCTGGGACAATGCCTTATGGAGTAGGCTATTAAAGTTAATCAGCAGTTATTTGCTACATTATTCATTAAATCTATTGTCTATTAACTGGTCTAAAACTATATGGCAAAGGAATAAAATCATTAAAGCACTTTTCACTTTAATAAGCCCTTGAGTATAAAGTATACCCAACTATTTGGTTACAGTGGCAATTATACCTATCCACTGGGTTGGGGCACCAATATACACGTGCTGTTGATGGCAGTGATAGCAATTTTCACCAAATGCCAACTGAAGATTACATGCTGCAATCTGGGTATATCTTTCATCTGTTTGAGGTTTCCATTTGCTACTGATCCTCCCACCCATATAGGTGTCTTGTTTTGCATCATTTTGCATCAAAATGTACCTCTTGAAGCACTCTGTACAATTCTGTGAGACTTTGTTTTGGTTTTCTAGAAGACACTTAGCAGACACTTTACCAACTGATTGTGATAGTATGCTTTGGTTTATATAAACTTCCATCCTGCATATGACCTTGATGGAACTATCCTCAAACAAAGAACTCCTTATTCAGCTTCATGTGACACATGCTTCTAAAGTACTCAGGGCCAGACTTTTTGGTAAAAATTCAATGTAAGTATGCTAGGTAGGATTCTAAAATAACATTTCACAATTTTGTCTAGCTTTTGCAGAATCTTTATAAACACAGTCTTGTCATTGCAACTTCCTTGAGTATGTATGAGAGGTAGTGCAGGAAAATTTCAATTGTATTGAATTCACTAAATCTTACTATGTTTATTTTGGGTTCAAATCCTGCCAATGCTATTCTCTTAAGCATTTCATAGGCTTTGGTTAATGCTTTTAAATTGAAATTTTTCATAAGATTCCTATCTTAGTCTATGATTTTTTCCATTTAGCATTTTTATTTCTCCCCCTAGTATTCTAGGCTCTCTCAATACTTCATATCACGAAAGGACATTTCATGTACTATTGACTCTATCAAGGATCACTGCCCTATTACAAAATAAGAATTTAAATCTTGATCCATGCTACTTTATTAATGATGATAGAATAAATGTCAAAATGACCTGACAGTTTTGATAAAAAGCCACAAAATTTAATTCCAGAAATTCAAACATAATTTTCTTTTTGAGCATTAAGTTTGGAGAGAAAAAAATTCACATTGAGAACAAAAATATGAATAAAAAAAAACCTTGTCTCCAAGTGTTTGATCAGAGGAAATTTAAAAATATTTTAATATTTATTGTTTGCCAGTCTATAAAAATATTGTGTAATTTACAAAATAGTAAACGATTTGCAAAGTTGTGTAATGGTCTAATTACAAATTCAGCAAGGTAGCATTAGTTTCTGCATTTTAATCAGACTAACCAATTGTTGATCTGTTGTTTGACTAGCTTTGTAGGCAATTATAGAAATCCTTCAATAACTTCGTACAAATTATTATCGAGATAACTTTTTTTTTCTAATATTTAATTCAATCAATTCATTCGTTTTTTCACATATTTGGCATCACTGATCTGCGCAATGATTTGACGTAAACAAACTGCCATATTTGTTTACATTGTGCAGATCAGGCGAAAATTTCAGTGATTGCGCAGGTCAGTGTTGCCAACATTGTGTGAAAATTTTGTGTGAATTGATTGGACGGTTTTTGAAAGATTAGAAAAAAAGTTCTCGATAATAATTTGGCATGCAGTGTAGTTCTTCCAAAAGATAATGGATAATTATTACTCTGGTTATGGTTAGAAATCGAGATGATGTCATTTGCTTTATACAAAAGTTTTTTGAAAATGTTTTAGGCTATTAATATTGTTAGTTTGTCATTTAGGTCTAAAATTTACTTGAAGAGATCATATTAGGTCCTTTTTTTTTTTTATTGTTCTAAACTTTGTGATTTAAAATTTTTATAGCCCCAACTTCAAAAGTCATGACATTTAAATAGCAATGGATAATGGTTATATATATTAATTTTTCTTTCACACGTGCATGGTAGCATCAATATTAGAGAATGAAAAAGCAAAAATTTCAAATTGTACAAATTTGATTGCGATAAAAATTGCAGTGAATATTTAGGTAAAAATGTGTTCTTCAAAAGGATGAAGATTAAAACATTAAGTTTTTGTTCCATAACTTTAATGTCAAGTATTTTATGTCTAGACTTTGGTCAACTGGTCTACCAAGATGACAATCATAGTCAACTAGTGATTTAGCTGAGGTAAATATAAACATTGTAAGCTAGGGAATTTTTATATTTAACAGTGGTAAGGAGTTTTCACTATGATATCCAACTGTAGTACAAGTCCCATCAGAATTTGACAAAAAAACATTTTGGATGGCCAATGTTTGGGGGGGGGGAGTACATAGGTTTATGAAAGGAGTGGGGCAATTACTGTGCATCTATTATTAACCAGAATATCTAGGCTAGTGACATCTGAAATATCAGTTGATGAAGTTAGCACAGATCAAGGATACAAATTATTAGAAAAAAAAAAAAAAAAACTTTACCATTTGTTCTTATAAGATAACTGGTGCTGTTTTAATGCATATTTATCTTTTGAAAACTTGAAATATGAACCAAGTGAAAATATTGATGAATGTTTAAGTGTCTTAATAAGCTGTATAGACTAAAATGTTAAATTTGTTGGCACTATTTGTTTGTAGGTTCAAAAGTTGCAATATAAGTGAAATACATTTTCAGTTAACAAAGATGCTGTTTATCAATAGGAGACATTTATAGGAGTCATGGTAATACTTCAGTATTGATTGTATACAAATCTTGGTGAAAAATGAACTGAATAGTGTAGCTGATGTCCTATATAACAATGGACAATATAAACCATGTAAAGCGGATGTCATGGCCAAAAAATCCAATCTATGCTTATCACCCAATTACATGGTGTTATATTTGTGGTTCATATAAACATCGATCAATTGTCCTTGTGCCAATACTATTAATTAGTTAAATTGAGGGAGTACAATTGATGCTTATGACATCAAAAAATCACTGGCTAAAGTTACCGCTTGTTTGACAGCAGAAGCTATTCTTGATCGGAGCTCTTTCAGAATGCTATGTAATAAGTCATAAGATACTTTCAATGAAGATGAAAAATATTAGTAAAAACTTAGCCCTTCACTTCAAAGTATAAATATAGGGATAGCCAAAGTGTTGGTAGTGTTAGTCTATTGACATCTATTATATTTTGTTTGGAAAATAGATCAGAATAGATTGCCGTTGAATGCTGCATACCACAACTATTGTGCAAGTTGTCAATTCAAAAAGTTGGTATGGTGATTGATTTGAATAAGAATATGAAAGATTTGGAAATATTTACAAGCTGTTATGTAAAGTCTTGGGAATTATATACTTCCATTTTCATGCTCCCACCACAAACAGACATACTACTTTTTGTAGTGCCAAGTGTAAAATTTCAGTCAAATGATATGAGCTGTTTGAGAAACTTAAAACAGTCATTAATCAATGCAAAGTGTGAGGAAGTATTAAAAAAACTAAAATAAATATCTTTATCTTGGGATATTCAAAAAGTTTACAAGTCTTGGCTTTAGCCTGGAGTTTGTCTACCTTTTGCATATTCATTTAATAAGGTTGTGATAATCGTAACTTCTGGCATGGCATCTTACTTTCTGGTTTTGGTTGATTTACTCATGCAGCATTGTACAATAGGGGGTTAAAAATACTAAAAAAAAAATATATATATATTACATGCATTGTTTATCAATTGAATCACTTGTTTAGGTATGTGTATCTGGATTTTACTTACCTCATTGACAGTAAAAGCTTAGATTTAGGAGAGTAATGGACCTGCTAAAGACTCAATTATGTATTGAGCATTATCTGTAGCAAAAATTGCATTATACAATTTTAGTGAATTTTCACTTGGTCTTTGTAAGAAAACCAATTTTGCCAGATGTAATAAATTGTGCACCCTTTACATTGGAGTTAAATCTTTCAGTTGGAAGAATTAAAATGTTATATGTGAAGCTTAAGAACAGTTTGTCTAAAATAAATCAGATATGAAGGACAAGAATTACAAGTGAACTGGAGTCATTAAGAAATGGAAAAGATATATTATAAAAAGAATGAAAATAAATGTCATAGGTTGGTGATAGTGATGGAGAATAGGTGTTTGTTAGGCATGACAGCAGCTATAATGGAGTTCACATTTAACTTTAAGGTCTTGAGTTACATTGGAATAAAGTCTCATTGGATAATGGTCAACTTTACAAACCTAATAAAATGGGTAATGATATTAGTGAGGATGGTAATGACTTGGATGACTGAAGTAATGAATAATTTCAAGATCAAGTATTTTTATATATTATCAGGTTTGATCTTAAGGAAGATGTGTCAAATATCAGCAGTGCTTATTAAGTAAGTGCTTTAAAAAAAACAAAAAAAAAACTATAGCAAATAGTTTAGTCAGAATTCTTAACCATGTGAGAAAAGCTACAGAACTGTTATAGCATTCATAGAAATGCTGCAGGCTGGATTGACTTAAAATATGTAGATGGCAACAAGTTAGAAGAAATCTTGAACACTTCAGGTATCGGTGAATTGTTTGATGTGAAGGTAGAAAAAAAATTAAAAATATCAGTTGTACGACAAAAGATGAAAGGAAAAACTTACTGATAAGATTGATAACCAAAGAGAAACTTAGTTTAAATAGTAGAAACTTGATTAATAGCAAAAGGATTTCAAGCAACTTGTGAAAATGGTAACTAACTTTTCTACTTACAAGATTCTTTAAGATGAATGGTCTGTCTTCAATGTTTAATTGTAGAAGTAATTCATTTGACATCGTTGCTCTATATTTGCTGGGAGATCTGATTGACAGAAGTTTATTTAAAAACTATGGATTAAGTGACAAAGCAAGGGTGTAGTGGATTAAGCTTAAGCAGATGTTCGAGGCTGAAATGAAAATGTCAGTGTTGAGCTCTGCCTTCTTTGAGCAAAACAGAAATGGTGAATTAGCTATATGCATTCATGTAGATCGGGGAGGATTTTTTTATTTATAGAATTGAATTACAATACCCTGGCAATCTATTTAACTTTTTGTTAATTGAAGTATGCTTCAGTTTATATATGAATTAAAAATAGTTACTATACATGTATTAAAGTTTTAAAAATCTCAACATTTTTTATTTCTATTAAATTTGTAAAACTTCTATAATAATAACTGATGTATATGTACTAATATGGAGAAGATTGAAGATATTCAATAATATATGCATATTATTTAGAATGCATTTCTTGAGTTGGGCAATATTGTTTTGCTAAAATTAGTTCTTATAACTTTGTGCTAGTGCAACCTTTGATGACTTCAACCACTTTCACTTCAAAAGCTTTCATCAACCTGTGGTATGGTTTCCAGGAAATTTCAACAGTGATGCGTGCTAGAATCATCTCTCCATTCATGTTACCAAAAATAACCTCTTTGACATCTTAACCATAGTGGGATTCAAACAGGGGTTTTATGGTAGGAACTGTAATGGTTTGTCTGTATGGACCTGAGCATATTGGCTTTGTTCAACTAGTAATCATTCCAGATTATGTGCTCTCTTCCAGAAATTGTAACTAAAGTCTACTTAGCATAGATGCAAGATGCAATATAGACTACAGCTTGGCTCTATGGGTGCTGAAGAAACACAAATGTGCCTGAGTGGGTGTTTGTAATAATAATCACTTGGCCACCTCAGTATTTGATCAGGCAGTTATATATATATATATATATATAATACACACACACACGCACTTATTATTATGCTCCTTGATTCCTTGGGGAACATAGGGCCACAACACCACCTCTCCAATGGACATGGTTCTGGGCAATCCTCTTCAGCATGGCCCATGTTGTGCCAGCTGCCTTCACCATTGCATCAATACCAAGTATGTTTTGGCTGACCCACTTTTTGCTTCCTTTGTGGATTCCATTCAAGGGCCTACCTGATGACACTAGAAGCAGGCTTGTGGAGTGCATGGGGAGTCCATCCCCATTCCCATTTCTTGATGTCAATCTTGATTGAGGCTTGTCTGGTCCTGTCCCAGTTGGTTGTTGGAGATGATTTCTGGCCACCTGATATTGAAGATGTTCTTGAGACATCGGTTGGTAAATGTCTGAAGTTTGTGGTGTTGGTCTTGGTTACCCGCCAGGTTTCTGAGCTGTAAAGTAGGACCAACTTGATGTTGGTGATAAAGATCTGGATCTTATTGTAATGTGAGAGGGCTGTTGATTGCAGAGTGTTGAAAGCATGTCAGGCTTTGTTTATTCGGCACTTGATGTCTTCAACTGAACCCCCCATCTTTACTTTCCAGGTAGACAAGCTATCAACTTCCTTGATGTCTTGGTGTAGTTGCACTGGGTTTTGTTATTTATCCTCATGACCTCTGTCTTATACCCATTTAATATTAAATATTTACTGTAAATCTTAAATATAATTGCCCTATTTTGTCTGTCATCAATGCTTGCCATAACCCCTTAATGAATTTTGCTGATTAATTTTCTATTGTATAAGAATTTTTGTTTAAAATCTTTCAGTTCAAAAATACAATTTTTTTTTTCTTTTTTTGACCATACTTTTTATATTTCTCCAAATGCTATAAGAACAAATAGGAAATTTTTATTTAAAAGAGAAAGAATTGTTCAGTGTTGCTCTGCCTCAAGTTTCCTTATTGAGTTAGTTACATGGTGGCTGAGCTAGAATAATGTAGAAAGAGAAATCCAAGATGAATCAAGCCAAAAGAATGTTATTTAAGTCCCTGGCAGATTTTTCCATTCTCAAAGCCTGAACAGTAGCCCGCATGAAGGTAATGATTATCTTATAGAAATGCTTCTAAATTAGATAAGGATGTTCAAATGCTGTATGGGACCTGAGGCCAAACAGATCTATTGATCCTTTAACATTGATACAAACCTGACCAACTGTAAAACTCCTTTAACGATGTTGTTCAGAACTTAATCATTTTAATCTGGAAGTCAATATTATACACAAAAAGGCAAGTGTTTTGCCAGTGACATCAACAACCTGGTGAGAATATAGAAACCTATATATGGGTATTATATGACCTGGTGGAACATGCCAACTTTCCAGAGAAGGAATCCTCAATATCGGAAAAATCTGTGGCTACTCTCAATGATAGGATTTGTTGGAAAAACTCCCAACTTAATATTAATTGCCCATTAGCATGAACAGATAAAAATACAAATGGAGGTACAGTGGTCTCTAGCACTCAATACAATAAAAAAAGAGAAACAAAAGTGGACAAGCAAACTGTTGTTGTGTATTTGTTCTCGCAAGTACTCAGTGTAGTCAAGGAAAGATAACTACCTGTTGAGTGTAGGAAGCTTCCCACTTATATACAATCTAATTTGCATATCATCACAAAATCTTGTAGGCTTGATGTCCTTGGTAGATCTTCTACTTCTATGAACCACTACAGGAAGTGCACTGCTTGTCTCGTGGTGATTACCTACATTCCTCTTTATTTCGGTCTTACTGGATTTTCTTCACTTGAACTCTCCTGTTCCTCATTATCATAAGACACACTCATTCTCAATATCTTGGTGATCATCATGATCCCTCTCTTCAGCCATGTTGATTGGATTATGTTGGTGTGAGTTTCAACTTCATCCAGTAGATTTGCTGATTTACCTTTTCAATTAGAGATATTCTAAAGAGCATATCTGCAACTATCAACCTTTCTCTTGGTAAATGTGTCAAAAATAGTTTGCAATGTTTTGTTGGCATTTTGCTGCTGAACAATACCTCATGGTCTGGTTGAGAAGTTGATAGCAATCAAGACATCACTTGAAAATAACCTACATGAAGGTCACCAGTTTACTCAAAATATTCAAATTGAGCATTGAAAACCATTTGAACCATCATAGTATATGTTTGTTACTTTGTGGTTTCTGCAGAACAAAAACTTTTTGTTTATTGAAGAAAATGTGGAAAGTAAGTGAAATTAGCATCACTTACTAACAAGCTTCATTCAAGGATAAGTGATGTTCATCTGGTCGGATTGGAAGTAATTCTTCTGTAGTTTTGAACCAGTACTGCTTCCAGTAAAATGCAGCAATCAATGAAAAGGGCCCAGAATTATAGGGTATACTATTCCATCTGGGTAAAGCTAACCCATATATTACTTTGACAAAAAAATTGTTGCTGCTTGGCTGGAAAGTTTTTCCTTCATTTACCATATTCAGCTTAGATTGCACTTTCAGTTTATTGTTTATTCTACTTTTTACAGAATTGTTTTACTGAAAAAAAAATTCAATCCTTTGGAAGATTGCAAAAGACATTTATAGCAGTTCTTTACTGAGAAAGTAACTTTTAGAAGGGCATAATTCTGAATCAGTCTGAAAGATGCAATATTTAAATTATTAACTGTTTCCAATTTCCAAGTTTTTCTTCATGGTTGGAAGCCAATCTATCAGCACCAAGTTTAAAAGTAAAACTAACTTTTTTTTTTTTTTTTACAATAATCAGATTGTGAATTCCTCATAAAAAGAATTTTTGTTTGCAGAAATCCTTCCAATATCGGTTCCACCCAACCAGTTGTGGTAGAAGATCCAAGCCCTTCTCCAGTTATTGACTCTCCATTGTAAGTTGATATATTATTATTATTTTTTTTTTTTTTTATATAATCAGAATGCTTGATCTAATTTCAAATTTTGCTGTATTTACAATTTGCCATCTTGATCACATATTGACTTGTATGACAAAAATCTTATTCTAAAGTATTTGGTAGTTAAGTCTTTTGTTCATTTTTTTTTCCTTTAAGTTTAAAATAATGCATGAAGCGTTTGCAAGTTGAATCTTTTGAATCAAAATAAATATTGTTCAACTCAATTGTAAAACTCTTGACTACACACTGAATTAATAAATAATAATAAATAGTAATCAATATTTGGTTTTCCAATAACTAAATGAAAATTTCTGTTTATATAGAAGAATTTAGTTCTAATTATATAAGTCAGTAATTTCTGATTTATTGATCATGGATAATTTACATAGAAGAGAATAGTTAGAATTTTAAATAGCAGAGGTCAGTAAGCTGTTGCTGAGGTCATCTTTTATATCTTTAGCAATGGTGAAACGAATAAAGTAAAAATGAGATTTTTATTTTTATCTCTATTTTAAGCCTATAAACATAAATACAGGGATGATATACACGTGAATTGATAATCTTTGACTTTAGTAGCTCTAAAATAAAGAAAAAAAATAATTTAAATACAATTTTTAACTAAACTTTTTCATGCAAAAAATTCCAGTATGTATTTTGTTTCTAATAATTACTACATTGATATAGTATTGTTAAAAATATATATTTTTAGGCCAGAACCAGAAATTCCATCTGAAACTGCTTCAATGGGTGGTGCTGTATCTGAGGAACCTCTCTTCGAAATGTGATTTCATAATGTTTTTTCTTTTCCTATTTGAAAGTATAATTTGGAATAATTTGAAAAGTTTTTTACATTTGTGTGGAACTAAAACCAATCTCTTTACTCTAGTTTTCCTGTGATAAAGAATTCATTGCTTATTGAAATGGTACAGAAAATTACTTTCAGCAGCAGAGAAATAATTTCTCTGTATAAAAGTAGCAGAAGCTCATGAGATGTTCATATAGGAGATAATCATGCTAAAGTTGTTAGCAAGAAAGTAACATTGTCTTGTTGGCAGAAAGGATTCTTAGATATTTTGCTAATGTTTGGTCTTGTTATATGTAAAAGTGTTCATCTAAATCAATAGAGGTAGTATTTGATCTTTGGTTTCTGTTGCTTTTATTGTCCATCATTCTATTGTTAGAAAGCAGCAGAGAAGAAAAAAAATGAGCAAGCTTCTTTCATTTTATTTCTCTTAGAAATAAGATTAAAGAAATAAATAAAAAAAATTAATAAATGACAATGATTCAGCTAATAATAAATTTAAAGTAAGATTACTTATTTAATAGCAGAAACATTTTTTTTTTTTTCTAAAATAAATTTGGAGAACTATTTTTAAGTTAAGGAACTGAAACTATTCTCATAGCAACATTTCTTCCCCTTTCCAATGTTGGCCTCCTTTTATAAGATGTATATGGTGCTGCAGAAATACATCCCATATTTTAAAGGTTAACAAAAATACCAAAGTAACTGCTATGAAAAAAAATTTTTCACTGTTTAAACAAAAGACTACAGTTTTTATTCATTTGGTTTTAAAAACGACATTTTCCAAATGGTGACCTCTTTGCCATACCATGTAGACAATTTGTAAAGTTTTTCCATCATCAGGAAAAAAAACGTTTCAACAGCAAACATACAGTGTGCACCAGGCTAAACCATGATGGTGTCTGAAAAAATGTTTAATGCATTAGCTAGATGAAGACATCATTGCCATTTACCTAAGTTCACTAGCACTACACAGGTTAGTTTAAAATGTTGATGGTATTTCTGCTGCACCCTGTAAAACCAATTTGTTTGTCTCTGCTTTGCTTTCCTACCATGTACATTATGTGAGAGAAAGAGTGTTTTTATATATATATATATATATATATATATATATATATAATGTGTGTGTATAATTCATGTTTTCAATCAGGATTCATTTGGAATTAGATATTTTTTGACTCTTCCTTCCCACAAATATTTGTGTCTTGTGTAATTGAAAATGGAGAAACATGCATCGACTTTAATTGGGCAACATTTTGTCACATTATCATTTAGCTGTATCTCTGCATGGCTGTTTAATTTTTTTTTTTTTTTTTTCTGCTTTTTAATTGGAGATTAAAATTTACATGTCATTCATTCTCCTTGAATTTTTATTCCATTTAGTTCTTTTTCCATTTGTAGTTACATTGAAATAGAAAATTGCCTCTCAGTATAATTCATTCAGATTTGAATCATTTTTCTTTTTCAGTCAAAATAAAAAGCTTGAAATTAGGTGTCCCCCTTTTTGTTCAGTGGGTTGCACAGATGAACATAGTCCTCTTCTCCTGGCTCTGCTCAACTGCAATGATGTTGAAGATTTCCAGGATTCTGCTTCATTTAAAGAATTATTAGCAGCTATTGATTATTTTAAGCGGGTTTGTATGAAAAAATTTTTTCCTGTGAGTTTTACTTTAGACAAACTATCTAATTAATGCTGCTTTGCTATTTTCAAATTTTAGGCTTCTTTTTTTTTGGGGGGGGACTGCTAACTTTATATTATCCAATACAAAAATTTATATTTCTTAAATGTTTACTTTTTGACAGGAAAAAGGTTGGAAGAAGAATGGCGCAATATTTGATGTCAACCCAGAATATCGATATCCTTTAATTCATTGGGCAGCTATCTTGAGTAAGTTTTTGTATGTGCTTGTTGAGATGTTTTCAACTTGCTGTTAATTTCATTGTTTCTCTGTGTAGTGATACTGGCAAATTAATATGCCTAATTTGCATAAGTACAAGAGAAACCTATATAACTGGTCACTGAGAATAACGGAAAAAGGAAGGCAAGCTTAGCGACTGACTAGTGCTATACTTCGACTTCACATCAATGGCGTCGCAGATAGGATCACATTTGTCTCTAGAAGATTCAGATTATGTGGATGCATGGATTGGCTGTTTTTCTGCCAGTGCGAGAAGTAAAAAGCTGAAAGACAACAAGGAGAATGGAGGCAAAAATGAAATTACGGATTTATTTTTGGCTACAGCTGGATGCGAGGCAATAATGAAAGTCTCCATGGCATATCCCACAAACTTGGAAGACCTGACTTTCGAAAAAAATAAGTCAGATTATAAGGAGAAATAGACCCAAGAAAAGGCTGGTAGTGGCAGAGAGAACGAAGTTCATGTCAATGAAACAAGAAATTGACGAACCAATTATAAAATATCTACATCTACGAAATGCGAGTAGATATTGTGAATTTAAAAAACTTGGACAAGACGAACAGACTATTGAAGAGGACTTGATTCAATTAAGGTTAATTGAAGGTATGTGCAATGTATCATCCCGATATAAAATAATGGAACAACTACAAATAGGAAATATGTCTTTAAATACATGCATTGACTTTATACAGCAACAAGAATTAATACAGAAATACAACCATTATAAAAGTCAACCCAGCGAACAAATATTTGCTGATACGTACATGTTAAAAAAGATAAGAAAATGTTCGTATTGTGGACATGAACACGAAATAAAAAGGGGGAAAATGCCCATTCAAGCAGTATGCAAATTCAAAAAGAAAAACGTTGAAAGAGCTGAAGAAAACAAAACCAATATGGAAGTCTTCACATTGAAAAATAAGAATATAGAAAAAATTGAACAAAAGAAAAGACAGTATACTAAAGGTTAAAATCAACAACTGCAATTTAGATATGCAAATGGATACTGGGAATGAAGTAATGCTGATACCAAAAAATGTTTTTTTTCTTCTTCTTTGCACACATACTGTGACGTATTTGCAATATTACGTAGTTCGGGTTCCTTAATGTCTTAAGTAACTTTATGTGAAGGGATCATAAAGAATGGTGATTTTTAAAAGAAAAGAAAAATTCCACGCAAAATAAATGTAATCAAGTTACGGAGATCGGTGGTATGTATGAAGAAAGATTATGCCAAATTAAGGTATTGAATAAAGATAAAATAATTTTATTATTTCTAAATTCTTATAACTTTTACGTACATAGGACACTGAAAGTAAAAAGTCAAAAGTGCAAAAGCCCTGCGCAAGAGCTAAGCTAGTGTGGAATAATTTATTACCCTTTCTTTGTTTTTGTATAAATAAATTGGATAAGAAACTTTTTTTGTTTACTGTGAATCTATAAAGCAAAAAATTAAGCTAAAATAGTAATATTTTTTCCTTTTAATGTCAGGTTGAAATTTTATTACTTGACTCTAGTCATTAGTCAGTTGAAGGCTAATGAAGTGTGTCATTTCCCTCGTATGTCACTTTTATTGTTTGCCAACCAGTAATAGATAAGACTTGGTCTTGATTATATTTGTGACATCCAAATAAATTGATGTATATTTTCAGTTCACCCATGATAATATTCAGTTATTTCCCTTGAGCTTCACTTGCTTTAATAAAATCTTAGATCATATCCTTTACTGAAGGCCAAGACATGGCATAACTCTCACCCAGAACTGGAGACCTATCTCAAATCTTGTCAACCCACTGGGAGTGAAGATTTTTAGTTTGGGTTTGTGGTAGTTTGCTGCTGTAGCTGGCTTAAAAAATTTTCACCTTTTACATTTGGAATAACTTTATTTAATTGAAGTAAGCATAAGATTTATTTTATTTCAGTTTAGTCTAACATTAAAAAACCCCCAAAAAACATTAGGAGCAAATGTGACAGTTTATACAAAATTCATGAAAAAATTATTTAAGAACATTGTAAACAGGGTTAGGTAAAACATTAAACCTTATCCCACTGCTAAACTACACATTTTTATGAGTCAATTTTTTCTACATAGTTCTATAATCATAAAGTATATTTATGACAACTCATCTTAACAATAGTTACTTTATTTCTATACAATAAAATAAATAACTGTTACTTTGATGTTTTTCTTTTGTTCCAGAATTAAGTTTCAATTTTTTTTTTTTTTTTTTTTTTTTGTGGTTTTATTAAAAATGTTTCAATGTGGATGAAAGATTAAAATGCATATAACATTTTATACACCCTTGTTAACATGGTGGGTAGTGATAGATGCAAAGCTCTGCCATATTGTATATTGTCATAAAACCTTAGTAAAAAAAAAAAAAAAAAAAAAGATTAAATTTTTGGACTAAATTATGCTTTTAATAGCAACACTTTTTGAATTTCTTAAACTTTTGACAGCAGCAAACTATAGTGAGCCCAAACTGAAACTAAAAATATTCACTTCCAGTGGAACAACAAAATTTGACAGAAGCCTCCAGTTCTATGACTTGACATTTACTAATTAACACCATATAAAATTAGTTTTTTTTGTTTTTTCCTCTTGTGGTTGTGCGCTGTTGCCGGCTTATTTTGAGATTTGTTCTGTCTTAATATTTTACTAGATTATGTCTGTGTTTTCTGCATTACAAAACTACTTTGATTGGATGTCATTAAAAAATTTGATTTTGAGAAGTAACTTTTTCTTTTATCTGTGAAAAGTACTTTTTTTTTTTTTTTTTTTTTTTCTGCTGAAAAAATACAAAGATTTTTCTCTATTTTAA
Organism: Acanthosepion pharaonis; assembly: GCA_903632075.3. NCBI lineage: Eukaryota > Metazoa > Mollusca > Cephalopoda > Sepiida > Sepiidae > Acanthosepion > Acanthosepion pharaonis. The sequence goes on from CAHIKZ030003999.1 coordinate 230,940, forward strand.
TTTATCCAACTTTAAGCAAGAAGTTGGAGACATGCAAGCATACACATATTTTTCTTTTTAATAGTTGAGAATTATATCTTTGGAATAAAGATGATTGCAGAATAATATTGTAATTGGTTTGAATTCTCATTTTCTTTGTAGGTAAACTAAATGTAGTCAAGTGGATGGCTTCTAATGGGTTCAACATCAATGTACTTCATAACAGCACTGGAGATTCTGCTTTACATAGAGTTCTTCTCTGTGTGAAAGCTGTAAGAATGAACAATCCTGTGTCTTTGGAGAAATTCTCTGATCTCCTTGAAATTTTACAACCGAACTTGAACATCAAAAACAAATCTGGCTTCACTCCATTTCTTACAATTTGTGAGTCAGTCAGCCAGGATCTACGGAGTCACAAGCGTCACGTTAATCTTTTGAAGACAATTTTAAACTTTGCCAAAGATAAACAAGGTGAGACTGGCTTCTTTTACAGAGGTTAAATTCAGTTCCTGATATTTTTTTTTTTTTTTTTTTTAAATTAGCATTTAATTTATTTTTCCCTTTCAGTCTTTTGATGTAAAATAGACATATTTCCTTTTTAAAGATTTTGCTTAAAAAAAACAAGAACCTATCAGATATTCTTAAACAGTAGTAAAGACACTTGTATTAGTTTCCTGTTTAGATTCTAATAACACATCAGAACTATTTTTCATCCATTATGTGAATGGTTTTATGATCAGTTGCATTATTTAGAAGTCTGTATCACTAAATGCAGTTTAACTTATAAAAAAAAAAAAAGGAAAAAAGGTGGTAATGAAAAACTTAAAATTCTTTCTACAACCAAAGATTTTTTTTGTTAGGTGAGTTTCCATTTACTTCCAGTTTACTTGCTTTTTTCCCTAATAATTAACAGTATTTCACTCAAAAAAAGAATGGGCAGCTTTTCACAACAAATATTAGCAGCATCAGATACAAAAATGAATGTTAATAAAACTTGGGAAAAGTTTGGGTATAGTTATCTCAAGATAGATTTTATCTTTGTCAGTTTTTCTCTTGAAGAAAGCTTTTCGGGCTTGTCGAGAATAAATGGTGATGAAGTGATTGGGGAAACATTTGCAATATTTACCAGTATATTTGATCAATGTTTTCTTTCTGCTGTGTTGAACCATTTAACAAGTAAGGACAACTTCTGTATGTTATTTAAAGGTTTAATTGCATTTTTTGTTTTATTCTATGGAGTCCTAAATTAGAAAATTGACAGATTTTCAAAAGTATCCCTTTGTATGATGGGGAAAAAAAAAAAAAAACATTTTGTATGTATACAAAGCCTGTGCAAGGACATAAGTCGCTCACATAAGTCAAGATAATTTGTTTTTTAAAAATAGACTTGTAACCTATTTGAAGTTATTAAGTAACTGCTATGACATTGTTGAAAAGGTCTGGCACTTTTTTTTTTTTTTTAATCTTTGTCATTTCTAAGATTTGTAAAATACCTAATCGTGTTACCTTTCTGGAATTAAAAAAAAAAAAAAAAAAAAAAAACATGTCTATACGATTTTTTTTTTTTTTTTATTATTGACCTGTTTCTGAAGTAATTAGAAATACTTTTTGTTAAAGATGTTATTTTCTAAAATAAATGTTGAATTGAAAAAAAATAATTTACATGTTCATGTTGAATTGTTGCTCATTTGTTAAAATTTTCTTTCAGGTTTGCTAAATTCTTTGTTGAAGCAGCAAACTCCTGAAGGAGACACTGCTCTCCATTTATTTGCTCAGAAGGATAAACATTTGGCTCCTATGAAAATGTTGATAAACGCTGGTGCAAATGTACACTGTCAAAACAAAATGGTAAGTAAATAGTTTCATCATTTTCCTTAATGAAAATAGATGGTATTACAAAAAAATTCTCATTCTTTATACTTTAAAAACCCATGTAGTAAAATGTCAGAATCATAGTTAATCCCCTTGTAGTTGTTTTTTGCTCATATTTTCCCTCTTTTAAAATTAAAAAAAAAAATTTTACCTTTCAGGGTTTTACTCCTCTTTCACTCGCCATTGAAGTTGGACAGCTCCGGATATCTCAGTTTTTAGAGAAACACATTCTCTCTATGAATTCTACATGTCCTGACACCCCTTCTTCCAGTGCCCCCTCTTCAAGGGCCTCATCTTCAAATTCCCCTTTGGAGAGTGCTGTAGATAACATCCCTCCCCCTGATGAAGCAGTGATTACCCACAACACAGCCAGTCCCACAAGCATAGCAGCCAGTGAAACGGATGCAAGTACACCACCTTTATCAAAAAGAATCAAAACTGAAGGGAATCTTGTAAGTGCCAGTATTCTTATAAAAATCTAATATTTCCTTTTTAAGGTCTTTTTTTTTTTTTTTTTTTTTTTCTCCTACAAAGCCAGAGGGAATAGTTGTAAATAAATGTGATTAGCATACGAATGAAAACTTATCTATCCGATCAAATTAATGGTTCATTTGACATTTCCAGATGGTTTCCAAATGCATCTATGTCACCCCCAGGCATTCCATATTCAAGCTTGATTGCCTTGGCTGATTGTGGAGCTGATCACTTCGGCCCAAGTCTTGTCTCACCCTACATTGTGTCAATTGATTACAAGACTGGCTTGGTCCAAATGTCCGACTGGAATTGATGACTTGGTTTGGTTCGGTTAGAGTAAATAATAGTCATACAAAAAAGAAAAAATAAATTGGATAGAAGAAAAAAAAATATTTATGTATAATTCCTTGATACAAAGTTGATAGTACAGTTACAGATGGCTCAAGCAGTTACAGATGATCTCCATGCAATAAGTCAACCCTTCCTGATTATCATGACACACTGTTGTTATGGTTTTGAAAGATTTCTGGAACAAGGCTTCAAGTTGAAGGTTTTTCCTCATGGCGGCAAATCATATGAGATCAGGCGAGTCTCGTCTCTGCTGTCTCTCTCCCCCTTATCTACTCGGCGTTCTGTTTTTATAGACCCCTGTGCAGGGGGTGGGGCATGATGTGCTCTGAGAATGCCAGCATTCCCCAAACAGTCAGGGCTCTCCCTGCAAATGTCAAAGTATGGGGGAGCCCTTCCTCCCTCCTTGGAATTCTACCTTGGCTTTCTCCTTTTGGTCACCTGATCAAACCGTCTCTTTTGTGCAAGTGCCTCTTACTATCACTGCCTGAGGAGTGGGGAAGTCCTCCACCTTCCCTGAAATTCCACCTGGGCCATTTCCTCTTTGGTCACTTGATCAAACCTGTCTTCCAAGGGTTAAGTGTGGTCTAGCCCAAACAGCCAAATTTTAATTGTTGTTCAAAATTCTTTCTTATGCTTTTGTGTGTGGTTGTTTTCACATCTGGGATTTATCATTTTTTGTTATCCTCTCATCAACCCTTTGGCCAACAAGTGAGAGGAACAATCTCTTGATCTGAGAAGTCTTATCGCATTTCAGCAAACGAAAAATTTAATTATCATTCTCTTACCTATTTTCTGCTGGAAACCTGTCTGCTTTTAAAAGTTAATCTTTCTCAAGTGACCAAACTCGTGGCCAGAGATCTGTCTTCCTCTCCATCACTTAATGGTTGTAAAAATATAGTTTATTTCTATTTGGTAAACCAACAGTTTAAAATATTTAAATTTTGTTCTTTGAAGGAACTGCTTAAATTTAAGCTTAAAGTTCTCAAAAATAATTGATCATGTGAGATCATTTGGCCACTCATATTTCTGGAAGAAAAAACTGTAATTTATCTTATTTTTAACTTAGTTCTTGATTTGGTGCTCTTGCAAACTTCTGATTTTGTTTTCTGCATAACAAAATGTCTGTTAGATTTCTTGTTCCTTTAAAATGAATATTTTAATTTTAGCAATTTTAAACTAGATGTTAAGGTTACTGATTTTAAGATTATTTTTGTTCTTTAAATGTAAATTCTGATTAAATCTGTTTTTATTTCAATAACAGCCAAGTGACTATGAATCTGATGTCAGTGAGAATACTATTCGGTAAGTTGATTAAATTTGAATTTTTTTTCTCACCACTTTTTATTTTCAAATCATTGTTGCTAGGTTCACTTTTATTTATAATTCTCTCATAGTAATAATGAATGATGCCAAAGATAACCCAATCATGACTGGTACATTAGCTAAGATGGCATGTATGCTTTAAGTCCTCTTGACATTTTGGCATATAGACTTAAAAATAAGTATGAGATTGTTTCCATTTGAGAAATTTTACATTCAGAGATGGTTTTGTTCATTCTTTTGCATTATTTCAATAAAATAATAAATCTACTTGCAAGCATCTTTCTAAAGTTTGACCCCCTTACAACAGAAAAGGGACATACACACACACACACACACACACACACATTAAGATATATAAGGAGAAAACTAGTCTTCTGTTTAACATGATATTTGAAAAACACAAATCCATAATTAAATGGTAAATAGTGTACCACAATGGAGCTTGACTGTGATTGGGACACCCACATAGTAAAAGATGGTAAGTGATTTTGTTTTCATTTTATTTTTATGGCCAGCACTAAAGTCTATGAAAAGTGATCTTCAAAGCAGCCACCCAATTGACCAAAAGGAAATAAAATGATAAATAAATGAAAACCTATGAGGTCAAGTGGACATTTGGCTTTCTTTGCTTAGCAATGTAGGTATTGGTGAATCAAATGCTGTGTTATTTGTCTGGATTTTTTTTCTTTTCTGGATTACAACTGATGAAGGCTTTAATGAATCAGTGTTGACTAAATAATACAAAAGATTTGAGTACTTGAACAAGGTTGGATGTGATAAATTAATTTATTTGGAAAATTAGTTAAATTTTCATAAGTGTATTAGTGTTATTTGTTGGGAAAACCTTTGCTGATTTTAATGAAAGACATTTTTCTCTTTTATACTTCAATTTTGAGTTTTTTTTCTTCTTGTGTAGATTTGCTTTGTCCAGGGATGATTCTTCTGCAAAAGTTAAACATATCATCAGGAAACGTGAGTATCTCATTTGGAGATTCATTTTGTATGTCATAGATTTTACTGTTGTGTAGTCACTAATCAGATATGTCTTAATTAAAAAATGAATGTTATGTATACAGGAAGTATTTGAATTGGTATTCTCACCTTTTATTTTGATTAGTTTTATCAATGGAACTTTCTGAATTTCCCTATGTGTCTGCTGCATTCAGTAACAGTTAAGAGCTCTCTATGCTCAACCTCTATTTCCTCATTCCTCAGTATTGTTTAGATTGGTGAAGATATGGTTAATAGAAGTGCTTGGAAAAAAAGAAAAAAAAAAACACTAAGTTTAGCAGATGCAACATAATAGCTGAAGAAGGCTGTAGAACCTATGAATAAGATAGATGGTAAAGGTGAGTATACTAGGTCAAATAATTTCAGAGTATTTCACTTTGGCAAAAAGTTTCATGATAGAAATAATTTTCTCATCAGTCTTGACAGTGGAAGACTCTGGGTAGGTATTTCTTAGAATTAACCAATTCTGACTAGTTTTTCTGTCTGTTTTAACTATAGTATCAATTTTTTCTATTTAGATTTTCACTTTTGATTTTCACTTTTGATTTTCACTTTTGATTTTCACTTTTGATTTGTAAAATTATTTTAAGGTATTAGATTTAGCTGCACAAATACATGTATTTAATAAACACTGTCAATCCAATGGATTAATAATAATTTTTAAATGCTTTTTTCCTGTTAAATCCTGTTTTTGTGATCACCATGCAAGCTGATATTAAAACTTGTTTTAAATCTCATGTTATGAATACTTTTTAATTTGAAGCTTGTGAAAATTTAAATTTGAAGTTCAAAATGTTACATGGATAAAAAAAAAAAAAAATTAAGACATTCCTATTAATGAACATAAAAAAGCACAATATAAATTTAACCCCCTTAAAACATTAAGTAGGACATATTTAGTGGGTATGTAATGTAATTTTACTTTTAATACATTTTCTAATATCAAATTTATAAATGTTGGATACTAAAACGCCTATAAATTGTAATAACAAAGAGTGGCTAAAGAAACTACCTCCTAATGATAAAATTGTTTATTTAATTTTGACTTCATTAACCAATGTTATTGAATGGTTGTAAAATCTTGATAAACCAAGTTATCTGTTTTGATTAAACTCTTTCTTTTTAGGCTCTGCACAGAGTTCTGATGGAATTCTGAAGCAGTATTTCCATGTGTGCAATGACCGAGCTAGAGAAAATCTGATTGCCAGCATTAATATGGATAAACAACAATGCCTGGATGAACTGAAAGTTACAGAAGAGCAAATTGCTGGTAGGAATCTCTTCTCTGCATTTTACATTATTTTTAATTTTAACTCCATGTGCAAGATTAATAACTGATTAAAAAAATCAGTGTGTATTGAAGTATGTGAAAAAATGTCTCTTGAATTAATTCTCACAGTAATGATTTAATCTTTAATTGACCCTCACTTAGTGTGGTATGCCTGGTTATTAAGCTAAATATTCAGTGTGATAAATAACTTTGTTGTGAAATGATAATCAACTTAAATTGTTTTGCAATTAATTTTTGAAGTACTTAAACAGGTTCAACAAATTGACAATTTCTAGATGACCTAACAGATTTTCAATCTTTGAAACTGATATTCCTTTTTGTTTATGCTGACAGCCAGTTTATTTAAGTAACTTGTAAAAGTACTTGAACATTGTCTTTGTAATAATTTGTAGTGTACTGAATATGGGAATTTCATTTTATACTATTAGATGGAATTATAATATGAAAAAGAATTGTTGGTGAAATAAACAAAATATTAGTATTAGCCACAGTATTATCAGAATTAGTATTCACATTTTGTTGGTGTGGTGCTAAAAGAGTGTAAATGCAATTTTTCTGAAATAAAAACAATTTAGAAAAGGGCCTAACTTAATATATGCCTTTTATGCATTACTTTTAAAAAATTGGAACCTAACTTCCCAAAAAGACAATATTGTGATACAAAGACTCATTTTTAAACTTCAAAATATTAAATTTTTAATTTCTTTACTTTCTAGGTACATGGGCAATTTTTAATTTGTACAGAAGGAAAATTGAAAATTTAGTAATCTTTCATGTAGCCTAAAATTTCATGCTATATAAATTGTGTGAAACATTTTTCTTAAAATGTACTTTTCAGAAAGTACACACATATATTAAGTCCTGTACCATCACAAAAAATATATTTAATTTACATGTGTAGTAATACATAAACAAATTTCACTGGAAATGAAAGATAGTTATTGGTATATATTCTAATAGCATAGAACATGAAATTTCTTTTGGGTCATTATTATGATACTTCTTTTTATGTCAAGGTTATTTTTTCCACTTTATTTTTAATCTTTTTTGACATACCAAAACATTGGCATTGATTCTTGTGTACAATAAAATTGTTATTGTCTAAGGAATTACATGCTTACAGTAATTACTTGGCTTGCAAGTTGTTAAATCTTTTACCAAGGCCTTTTTTTTCTCTTCTCTATTGTAGCTGTATCTCGGAGGATAGATGCCATTTGCAATGAAAAACATTGTAAAGAAGTAGAAATCCGCAAGTTAATCTTAGAAATGAAAACCTTTGACCAAACTCTGGATAGTCTAAAGAAAGAGAAACAGCAACTGACAGATAAGTCGTCATCACTTGATGCCAAAGTGTCTTTGTGTTTGTCTGTCCTCCAGATTGTTCATGACAAAAATACATGATCTCTTTTATGTGCTGTATACAAAATAAAGATTTTTAACTAAAAGCTGGTAGGGAAGAGTTGTTTGAAGAATGGATTTCTGGGTTGGAACAACTCCTGAAATTGAAGGAAAAGGTGATTAAATGAAGTCATACATTTGTTCCTTCTGTATAGCATCTCTCCCCAATGATGTGTGTACATGTTTTTTCTTCCTCTTTCTTTACTTCTATCTTGCTATGCCTGTCTTTTGATCACTTTTTTCTCTTCTCTCTTTTCCTTTCTTCCTGTCACCCACACTTAACCCCCCCCAAAAAAAAACCAAACATTTCTTGACTTTTCTTATCACTATCCACATCATTACAGACTAGTCTCCTCATCAACGTTATTTCCCCCACTTAACAATTCTTTCTCATGTCATCTATATTTTCCCTTGAGTAAGACAAGATAAGCCTTTATTTCTTTTTATCTCTGTATCCAATTCACATGCTACCTCCTTCCTCACTGTTCATGTCATCTGTTCCTCACTTGTCCACCTAACAAAGTATATCAACCAAAATTCTTGTTATATTTCCATTGAATTTTTAACAAATAAATAAATTTTAAAATATAAAAATCCATTAAATTTTTGGAACAGTTCAGTTGATTTTATGCAGGTGATGTCAAAAAGGTTATTTTTGATTTGACAATATTCAAAAACCAGATTTTTAATCCCCCTCTTATTGTTACATGCCCAAACTGATTTTTATATTCAAATATTGTACAAAATAAGCAAAAGCATTTACATAATCTGTGTCAATTGATATCTTTGCAGATTTCACAGTGTGTTACCTTATTGAAAGATTTTTATAAAATCACCTTGTTTTGAAAACCAAAATGTTTTTCTGAAAAATCTGTATCTTGACATTCCGTGAGAGAAGTAATTTGTTTTTAAACTTGGACTCTCTAGTTAGCTATGTATAATTGTTTTTTATCAGTTGCTGATTTTCAATGAGATTGAAAAGAAAAATATTTTGAGGACAAAGTGGGTCAGAAAGACAATATACTTTTTTATATATAACACCAGTTTAAATCCTATCATAAATTACTTCATTGGACATGTTTACATATGACTTTATGAGCCTTCAAAGTTTGTGTAATGAAGCATTGAACTGGGTCATCTCATTCCACACTGAACCATGAAATATCTCCTGAAAATATCTTCTGGAAAATTACCCTGAAATATGCACATTATTTTAAGTTTTCTACATGCGTTTGATTTTATTCATAAATATAATAGATATTTGAACACTTTTGTACAGCACCTGGCAAGCATTGAACTTGTTAAATATTGCTCTAGGGTTGACATTGTCATACTAGCATGCATAATGCTACAAGTTACTGTTCCTTTTTAATTAACTTCTGAAGTTATAAGCAAGTTAAACAAATTTTGTTGCATCAGTTTTTTTTTATATGATAGTTAATTAAGCACAAAAACTTCAGACAAGTGTGATATCTTTGCTATCTCTTTGAAAGGAAGAGAAAAACTTTGAATATTAAATTTACTGTGCAACAATTTTTTTTTATTATTCAGAGGTGAAAATATTTATCAAAGAAGTTTTTCAAATAATCTTCAGTTTTCAATCATTTAATTCTTAAATATTATTCCAACATAAGACTAGCATCATTTTCACATTTCTACTTTGCCAAAATAATTCAGTTCTTTGTCAAGTATTTGTTGAGAATTAGATTAAACCAAAATGCAAAAGAATTTACAGGATTGATTCCTCAGAAACAACTTAGGTTTATTCAATTTCAACAAAATGAATGAAATGTATTTTAGCAATTATTTATATAGTTTATTTGGACTGTCAGAAAGTATTAGCAAGAATTGTTTAAAATAAAATATCCTTAGAATTTGTTTTTTTGAAAATTAGTTACAAAAATTAGTCCTAGTGAGTAAATTTAGTAAAGTAATTGAATGACAAACTGAAACAAATTTATAATGGCTAAGTTTTGTCAAGAAAATTTGAACTGGATTTTGTTTTTATTTTGACCAATAACGAAATAGATGACAATGACACAGAATTGCCTTAGTTTTATTCGTATGGCAAAAATCATTAAAGATTTTCATTAAAACTAGATTGAAGAGCATGCAAAATCTACCTCCCAAAAGGTGTGTGTATATATATATATATATATATATATATATATATATAATCAAAAGGTAAAGGCAATTTCCATATATCTATATTTCAAAATTGCCTTTATTTTCTGATTTACTTTCATATAATGCCAGAAGTAATCAAAACTAACAAAAGTGATCATTTTGCTATTTTATATTACTGGATTTTTATAAAGCATGTATATTATAAGAAAGAAAGAGAAAAAGCTAATTTGAATTTTGTGGGGGATAATTGATCTCGTAAGTTGTTTGGATGATTCACTCAACTCTGGTCTTTAGTGCACAAACCTTTTCTCACCAGCTATCACTTGTCTTTTTTTATGATTTCTAAGTTGATATAACTCTATGAAACTTAGAAATATGTATGCAGATGTGTATAAACATTTATGTGCATATTTTTAATAATGCTGTTTTTATTTTTTTAATTACCACCACTTATAAGGAGACTTGTGTGTGTTTTCTCTTTCACACTCACAATATATTTTTCTTATAAGATTAGTGGAAACTGTTTTTGTTTTTTGTTTATATTTTTTTTTCAGAGAAATTTCTCTACAAAAGACAAAATAAATCTAAGAGTTGAACCAATTCTATCCAGATTACAAAGACTATGTTGATATCTTGTTCTTTGGTTTGGTGTATAGAACTGGCAAATCCCATAGCTTTGTTCCTTGAAACAAGAAAACTGTTCAATTTTTATATCCCAAATTACAATAGCAGATACACTTAGATTTCCTTTGAAAGTAGGATTTTTTTGAAATAAGCAATGTAAGTTCAAATAAAACTGTCACACTAGTTGTTTACTTGTAAAATTTCTCATACTGTAGAGATAAAATACCCATATCTATACACCATGTTTCCAAAGGGTAGTCTTTGGCTAGTTGCCTCTGAGTCATGCCAAAGAAAAGGTTCTTTGGCATGACTCAGAGGGGAAGTTGGTCATGGTGAAATATTTTTCCACACCATCACATTCAATATATTCCATATTTCTGAAGGAGCCAAAGAATGTTCTTAGTTTTATAATAACTTTGCCTGACTCTGCTAAATTCTGGCCTGCTTATAGTATAAGTTGGTATTAAAAAATTGAAATGTTTTGCCTTTTGTAGAGAAGGCAAATTATCTTGTGGGAACAAATAGATCTAACGAAGCTGTTGTGACTTGTTTGTGGTGTTATTTTTCTGAATGTAAAAGAATATCAAGGTTTGTTGGTGAGTAATTGGTTTGGAGTGGCCAAGACAGGTAGAAAAATGTTTTTATTTCTGTTGTCTTGGTTAATATCACTGTAAGACGGAGTTGGAAGCAGCATGTGGATTACTAGTTTTATTTTGATTGATATGTTCTGTTCCACTGGGGCTATCCAATGAGTTTCTTTAATGGGACTTGTATTATCATTAATTTAATAAAAAAAAAAAAGAAAAAAACCCAAAAAACTGTTTTAAGTTATTTATTTTATTTTCTCTCCAGTTGCTTTCAGATGATAGGCAAAATGTTCATTAAGACTTAACACTCTGCTTACATTGATATCCTTGTGTCTATCAGTTTGCTATATTTTGACTCCATATACTTGTCTGTTGTCTCGCAGTAGCTTTTAACCTAGATGAAGGGTGGCCAAGCCTTGAGAGCAAAAGTGGAAAAATTTCATGATTCCATGGTTTGTTCAAAAAATATTTCTGACTTTGTGTTACAAATGTTAAATGTTTGCTAAATTGTATTTTTTTTTTCT
>CAHIKZ030003999.1:250000-640000 GCA_903632075.3 Acanthosepion pharaonis
TAGTACAGAACATTTGCCAAGGAAGAGTGTAAAACAAGTATTTGATTTTTTTTCTCATTTTTCTTTGATTCAGATGAATGAATAACTATTTTGACCTTAAAAAGTAGCCTACAGACTATATCAAGTAATCCTCTTCATTCAGGCCATGAAATTATATATACATGCACATGTCAAAAACTATGTGTATAGATATTTATATTTAGAACTTTCTCATTGCCAACAATGTAAGAATAAGTATTAATATATTAAAAATACCATATTAGAACTTCCTAACAGCCATAATTTTAGTGAAAACAATTTCCAAAAGTGGTAGTGGTGGTTGGTGAGACAGGCAACCCAATGCAGATATACCACTTATGAATATGATTTGTTTTAATCTTAAAAAAAAATTTCACTTATTAAACTGTTTTCATAAAAAAGAAAAAAAAAACCATCCAAAATAGTAATTTACAAGATGTAGAAAATAAAGTCTAAAAGCTGAATCCCCCACATTCACACAAAATGCCAATTTCATTGGTAGTGGGGGAGGGGGGTACAAGGGAAGAAAGAACAAGACATTCAGGATCACAGTCAACCAATAGTCATTTTCCTCAGACAACATTCATTTTCACACAAGCACTTTCAACAGTTGTTCCCTTTTTTTTTTTTTTTTAAGGAAAGGAAGAGAAAAAGGGGCCCAAATATAAAATATACATATTGTTAAGAGTTATGAATGAAGAAAAAATGTATAATTTTTCTAAATGTGCATATTTGCACATATCATGGTATGTCAGGTGAGGCCCTCACCAAGGCTAATAAGATTTAGTCAGATCATTTACTAAAAGAGCAACTTCAAAAAGCTTGTAACTCAGTTTTTTTTTTTTTTCCAGTCTTTCATTTTAAAGTCAATATTTCAGAAGCTGCTTGTAGCAGCAGACTTTTCATCAAATTGATCCATTTTCTTCCATTATCCAATAATATGAGAGCACAGAGGAAGTTCAGAGAGAGAGAGAGAGAGAGAGAGAGAGAGAGAGAGAGAGAGAGAGAGAGAGAGAGAGAGAGGAGAGAGAGAGGGAGAGAGAGAGAGAGGAGAGAGAGAGAGAGGGGAGAGAGAGAGAGAGAGAGAGAGAGAGAGAGAGAGAGAGAGAGAGAGAGAGAGAGAGAGAGAGAGAGAGGGAGAGAGAAAAAAAAAGAGTGAGGGAATTTCTTTAAATGTCCACCAGTTTATAGATTTGTAATTTGTTTTAACAATTAAAAACTTTAGGAAGAAAGTCATTTTGCTCAATGAGCATACCTTCTGGATTTGTTCTCTTTTGTTTAGTGCAATCATGAGATTCCATTTCACTTGGTGGCAGCAGGAGTAGGTGCTGTTGCCAATTTGGGACGAAGGGGCATCTTTGAAGTGACAAGTCTGTCAACCATATTCTTGGCATACCGAAGTCTGTAGTAGAGGTCTTTCGTTGTGCCAAACTTTTGCAATGTTTGCACACGGAACGTTTTACAGTTTCTCTTCTCATCAATATAAGTCACAGCTCCCATCACAGGACAAAGGATCAGTTTGGTGTGATCCTCAAAGAAATTTATCTGAAGACAAAAAAAAAAAAAAACAAAGTTATTCTAAATTGGCTATGCTCTGTAGTTAATACAAATATCTATTTTAAAAATTCAGAAATTTACAGAATAATTCTTGCGTCAAAGGAAAAAAATTCATTTTTCTCTTAGCACTCAAAGCTTACAATTTATCTACCAAGTCTTTAACATGCAGTCCAAAGAGTTGGTTTAAAATTAAATTTACCATTTGGAGGATTCAAATTTTTGAAACATTTTTAGTAACTACTTAACTCCATTATTCACAAAAAAAAAACAAAAGGACTTGTGCAGAGTTACAAAATTAAGTTCATCTTAAACAATTTCCCTCATCTATTAAAATTAGAAATTAAAAAAAAGGTTCATTATCAGGAGGAACAATTGTAAAGTGGATAATTCAAGTGATTTTTATACAAACACAGATTAACTAATAAGCATGTGTATGCGCACACGTTTTTGGTAATTTATGCTTCAAATCCCTGTTCTTTAAACTGAAGCCTTCAAGATCAGCAGATTGTCATTTTGCAGCCACACAAATTGACTAAAAGATTTTTGTAACACTAACAATGGTATATATTTGTTACGAATAACTCCAATATTTGGAAGTATTTCTAGTTAAGTGAACAAGATTTGCAAATTGTTTGTAGATGAGGGATAGAAATATCAGCGTGCAAAAAATTTGTAAAATACATTTTTCATTCTAATTGAATCATGAACCATAGTACAGTTAAATTTATACAGAAATGCACTTGGCAAAATATTACATGAAATTGTTTCCCTGTGAAAATATGAGAGAGAGAGAGAGAGAGAGAGAGAGAGGGAGAAAAAAAAACCAAAAAACATACTGACCTGTACAGTTCCATTGCTTAAGTGCAGATTGATAGCACTTCGAGTACGGAACCAAGTCTTCAAGAATGGTAAGCGGCAATAGTCATCACTGTCCCGTGGTGTAATGTTGGCACCTGCTTTCAACAAGTGTTCACTCATGTAGTTGCGGAAATATTTCAATAGTGTCACTTTCTTTGTTAGGCTCTCGGGGAAGTTGGTCATGGTGAAATATTTTTCCGCACCATCACGTTCAATATATTCCATATTTCTGAAGGAGCCAAAGAATGTTCTTAGATTTACAATAACTTTGCCTGACTCAGCTAAACTGGCATTCAAATTTTTTATTTTATGAGTCAGAAATACAGATATACCTTTAACACAATATGTTTTAGGCAAAGTTTAAATATTAAGCTTACTTTTTATTTTTTTATTATTATTCTTATAATAATAATAATAATAATAATTGAAATACAAAAAATTGTTCTCACAAGTACAGCCCACACTTTTGGAAAGTGTCATGATGCCATTTCTAACCTTAGGTCTCTGGGCAGGACCCGGAAAGAAATGTGTACATGCCAGAAATCAAAGGAAAAAATAATAGCCATGCGTGATATACACTTAAGTGATTATGTATCTTTTGATACAAGGCTGATGAGGCAGATTTTTTCCCCTGCAGCAGGTTGCTATTTCTTTCTGCAGTAGACCAGTTGCCATCCAAGATTATAGAACCCAGTCTGTTCTATTCTTTACTCATAGACGGGGGGAAAAGAAGAGGATTCATACCTTTCCCAAGGGTATCAGCATGTAACTGAATGTAATGGGTTTTGCCTGGAATTTGAACTGTTCTCCGAGCTGCTATTCATTACTCCACTGTGCTTCCTCCAAGCTAATTTTAGTTTGATATAAGAGTAAGTGTCAAAGTGAAAGATGCCTACTTTCTTTTGTGGGAGGATGCCCCACCTCAATGTATTGCATGTTTTAAGTCTGTGTACCAATATAATATACTACTACTTTCACAAACTCAATTATACTAGTCTGCTTTAAATGCACACATTAAAACCATGCCAAGTAAAAAACATTGGTGGGGTGGGGGGGAATTAAGGACAATTTTAATTTCTAAAATGAAAATTAGTTCCCTACAAAAACTTTTTTTTGTAATACAGCAAACCAAATAGTGCCCCTACCCCTGCCATGTCATCCACTCTAGCTGTTATTTTTAGGTGCCTACTATTTAATGTTTGTGGAAATTTTCTGACTTCACTCAGACAACCCCATTCATTAATTTCAAACTTCTTGACTAAATTATTTTCTACCACATATCATAGGAAGATAAAATTTGATTCTACTAATTAAATCCTTGCAATACTTACTCAGCATTTGCCATTAGTATAAGCCTCGTAGAGTCATTGAACAACACTCCAAAGCTGTTATCACACAGCATATACCCAATACCATATTTGTCACTGTAGTCAACCCATTTGCTAACCCAATATAAAGGAATAGCTGCTGGGTCTTCTAAGTCCTCTGGAAGAAGAAAAAAAACAAAATTACAGTTATTTGCCTTGGTAAAGATTTAAAAAAAAAATAATTTCTTTATTTCAAATTCTCTCCCATCATTATTAGACTCATAGAATAACATTACTTGAGCAAACTACAAAGAAATTAGAATAAGTAACACTATTTGTATCCCAAACTTTAGTAGCCTGCCTTTCATGAAGTCTCCTTAAGTACTTCATTGGTGCAAAATTATAGCTATTTTGCTACACTTTCTGATCAATAATGCCATCTGTTTTAGTACAAAGTAATAGTAGCCTTTCTTGAAGTTTAAATATACTTTCACATTTTACTAACATACTAGAAAAATTTAAGCATTTGAGAAAGATGCTTTTATTGAAGAGCAAAAAATACAGCCACTTACCTTCAATACATTCTCTGTCACAATTCTTGGCATTTATCACAGAATCCAACAATTTGCTCAGAACATGCAAGTTACTTTGGTCAGCTGGGAAAAAAAAATAATTTTATATTAACCATAACTTGGATATAACCTGCAACTTTCTGTCTATATTTCAGAGATGAGGTATTGTAATTGTTTACACTATTTACATTGCTCGGACTGTCCTCAAGGATATATGGCCCAATGGATAAAATTGATTGAATCCAGTGACTTGACTCAAAGACTTGCTAGTTCAATGGCTGGCTACAGCAGAAGTGAACAAAAACTTGGAGTTAAAAGGGAGATAACTGATATCGAGACATCCGAAAGAGGCATGACATGGAACAAGAACAATCTACTCCAGTAGATGAAATAAAGGGTTCAGTTTGAAATTCCAATCACCTGAGGAAGGTCAGTGCAAACAACAGCCGAAACATCGAGATGACAACAGTTCAAACAATGTAAATAGTGTAATAACCTGCAACTTTAACATTCATTACACACAAAATGGCATTCTGGTTACAAAATGAATGTTAAATTTTAAAGACTTTTTTTTTCTTTTACCAAAGTTATTTTTTTTTATCAACACATAACACAAGAGTTGAAATTTTTCTCTTTGGAAACTCCAATATTTGATTTAATGCTGCTCTAAAGTTTTTTTTTTTTTTAGAGATAGATAGAAAGAAAGAGAGATAGATAGAAAGAAAGAGAGATAGATAGAAAGAAAGAGAGATAAAGAGAAAGAGAGATAAAGAGAAAGAGAGATAAAGAGAAAGAGAGATAAAGAGAAAGAGAGATAAAGAGAAAGAGAGATAAAGAGAAAGAGAGATAAAGAGAAAGAGAGATAAAGAGAAAGAGAGATAAAGAGAAAGAGAGATAAAGAAAGAGAGATAAAGAGAGATAAAGAAAAAAGAGATAAAGAGAAAGAGAAAAGAGAGATAAAGAGAAAAAGATAAAAGAAAGAGATAAAGAAAGAGAGATAAAAGAAAGAGAGATAAAAGAAAAGAGATAAAGAGAAATAGAGATAAATAAAAGAGATATAAAAGAAAGAGAGATAAAAGAAAGAGAGATATAAATAAAGAGAGATATAAATAAAGAGAGATATAAATAAAGAGAGATATAAATAAAGAGAGAATAAATAAAGAGAGATATAAATAAAGAGAAATATAAATAAAGAGAAATATAAATAAAGAGAGATATAAATAAAAAAGAAATATAAATAAAGAGAGATATAAATAAAGAGAGATATAAATATAATAAAAAGAGAAATATAAATAAAGAGAAATATAAATAAAGAGAAATATAAATAAAGAGAAATATAAATAAAGAGATAGAGAGAAATGAGATTTGCATTAAGACTGTTCCTTAAAAAAGAAAAGTCTACTGGCTCAGAGACAGAATTTTATTAAAAGGGGATGTGCTTCCCGACACAAATTGAACCTGCATTCCTTTTATCTCCCCTACCTCAAAGAAATCACTCATAAGCTCAGTGTGCCTTCTCATGGCAAGGCACACTTGATTTCTTAATGAGGAAAGAAAAAAAAATCTTGCCAGGAAACTCATTTTCATCTAGACTGTCTCAAGGCCAGTTGGCCAAAATTTCAGTGTTTGTGAGTGCATGCACATAACAGATTTGCTTGTATCCATTAATTGTATAAAATATATAAACTCAATAAAAAAAATTGCCCTTTATTTAATAAATGTCTATGGTCAATAAGCACTTAAATAAAGGGTAAATTATTCTCAAATCATGCTGAAAACACTGTTCAATCACCAAAGTAGGATCAAGCCCACTTAGTACTTTGATAATTTTTTTGGTAGCTAAAAAAGTGTATTCTTTTCTTCCTTAAACCTCATGGACTACCAGACTTACATCATCCAGACTGCTGAACATGTTAGAAACCTCATTTGAACTTTGACATTGGAAGTAACTACAGACATTCAAGAGGAAAAAAAAAAAAAAAAAATCAAATTACTTTCTGCATTTTCTGAAGCTCTCATCTGTTCATTCTTGAGCCCAACATTTTCCTTCTCTTCACAAGTTCTAATGCCTCCATCTGGAATAAAAGTAAGAAAATGTTACCAGCTTTATTGCACTCATGATACGCAATTCTGATGGCAAACAATATATGGATAGACTGTATTTTTTAGAGTGGAGATAAACACTAGCCAATCTAAGGCAATCTTTAGACATCAGTTATGTCAGCGTCTTATCCCCCCCCCCAACAGCCTAAAATCTGTTCAGGATAATCATTAACGGCCTCATGTCTTTGCATTCATCCACAGTATTTCAATGTTAATTTTAGCCTTGGGAGTCAAATCTAAACTAGTGGGGCTGACACACCTGAGTGAGGTGAAGTTTTGCCAAGAAACCTCACACAAGATAAAGAATATACATTCTCATTCACACTTTCATAATGAAGCCTACAATAAGTACTAAGAAAAAAATATTCTTTTGAAATTTATGGAGGATGCTAAGTGATGCAATTAAATGTCTAATAAACAGAAGTGAGTAAATGTTGAATTTTCTTTTAAATATAATTTATTTATATTCTAGTTAGATTAATTTAGGTATTATATATTTGATATAGATTTTGGATTTAATAGTTTTAAATTAATTTTTTTTTTTTTTATAGTCATGTATGTTGGCTTGGGAAACAAAATATTAAAAAGTGTGGCACAGATTTATATTTTAGTAAGAATTCATCCAAGTTAATCCTCTTCTAATAAGTGTGTCATTCTTTAGCTCAAAGTTGTGGTTGAACTTATTTCTATGTATGACATGCATTTGATAAATTATTGTGGATAAGTTAATATCTTTGTCAATTTCATGAGAAATATTGTAGCAATTCAATGTAAAAATTTCTAACATTGGTATTATAAACATGACAAATGCAAACAAAAGTAGGAATTTTTATTCTTTACATCAACCAGTTTAGTTTTGCTGTCCATCACCATACATCATGTCATGTAAAACTTTTCCTAAATAACTAGTCTTCCTTATAATTCCCCCAGTAATTTATTCTATTTCCAAAAGCTGCCTTAACTTGTTTCACTGCCAGGTATATTTTTTAATGTTAATGATGGTCAGATTTAAAAAAAAAAAATCATGGGACATCTAGTACATCTGACATGTCTGGGCTAAAAGATTTTTATAATTTAAAAGAGCATAAAATATCTATTGACACAAGGCAGCATATCATGCAAACATTTACTGTCACATCAACATATGTTATACTTCCATCTTGCAAAAGTATAGAACTATAGTTATACTGCCTATAGTTCCAAGCTGATGTTTTAGAAAGATTTAAAAAAAAAAATGCTTCTTGGATATAGTCCCTTTGGTTCCACAATGGGAGTATTTACAGCAGAGAAATTAAATCATATTTCATCATTACTAACGACTCCTGAACAGAGACTGCAGTAAGGCAAAAACTTTTAGGGCATATTAAGAAAACTTAAATCAAATTCTGATAATTTTTTTTTTACTTCAATAGCCAACGCAGTGGTGAATGTAAATTCAAATTTGCATAGAGCAGCTCTGCCAATTTTAACAAAAGCAAGATGGAAAGCTAAGCTAAGTATTTTAATTTACTTCCTGTCACTTTTAATCAACTGATTATCATTATGCAAGTGTTAATGATTAGAAGTGTCAGATAAAAATCAACTGAAATAGAAAGAATTAACCCCAAAAGCATTACATTTAGTACTAAGAATTCAAAATATCAAACAATATAGCAAGGTTTGGTGTTAAGAAAACAAAAGAACATAGCTATATGGCTAAATATGAATCAGCTCTTATCACTAGTGACTTTAGTTCTGTTCTACAAAGCTTACTTAATAATCTTAGAGTTACAATAGAACAAGAAATTGAAAACAAAAATAGAAAAATTTTTTATCAACAATATTACAACTAAAATAGGTATAAAAAAAAAAATCTTGTAATAGTGGGATGAATTACTCTACAATTTGTATACAATGTGTAACCGCAACTACAGAAAATTCAGGAGCAATAACTATGTTCAACAATCAGCAATTAGAACAGAAAGATAGCTTGAGGATAAACCAAGTACATCTGAGAATTGTCAGCGCATTTTGTTCAAGTTTAAAAATGAAATTTGTATCCTTCAGTTTTCATTTACTCCCAGAACACAGAAGAAAATGTCTGTAGAAACGGCTATTAAAAAAAAAAAAGAAAAGAAAAAGATCAGGTCTGTGTGTGGGGAAGTAACTGACCTTGCAATTTTACATTGGCCAAAGGTTTGCGCACATCCACTTCCTGCTTACATAAAGTGTCAATTCTAGGCCGGATGGATAAGCAACTTGCAGGTAGGCGTGATGGAATTGGACCTGGAGAAAGAATAAAAACAGAATAAAGAAAAATACCAGATTTCATATATATATATATATATATATATATATATATATATATATATATATAAAGACATCTTAATGTTTATACATTCTATTTGTAGATAGAAATATTTAAGTAAATGGTGTTTATAATAAACAATAATAAATAACATTTACCGGCTTGAATGTCGAGAAATTTTCAGGCCGATAAATGTTAAATACTGTTTATTATAAACAGAGCATTTACTTAAATATATTTCTATCTATAAAAAGAATGTATAAACATAAAAATGTCCTAAAACAATTGTCAGATTTTGTCCATTTCATAATATATCTCCTAATTTCAAATGGTCACTAACAATTTTGGCATGAATGTCCTCAACAGATTGTTAGGTCCCAAAACCAGGTTTAAGTTGTCACTACAAAAAATACTCTCAATCCTTCCGATACTCAAGTCTCAGTTTAATAAGATATTCTTCATTTGAAGAAACTATTTATTAGATTACAAAATGATTATAATTATTTAAG
This sequence comes from Acanthosepion pharaonis, assembly GCA_903632075.3. Lineage (NCBI taxonomy): Eukaryota > Metazoa > Mollusca > Cephalopoda > Sepiida > Sepiidae > Acanthosepion > Acanthosepion pharaonis. Next base: position 259,212 of record CAHIKZ030003999.1, read on the forward strand.
ATTTTAATTTCACTGTAAATACCATCTTCAGATTTATTTACAATGAATTTCTATTGTAAACATGACTTAAAGCATATAACTAGTATGTAATTTGCCTTTCCATAATGTACATTCTATAAGGCCATTATTATGAATACAAGGAAATAAAAAGCTAGCAACAAATAAACCAACAAAGATAACATGCAAGGAACAAGGCTGTGCTTATAGACTAGAAATATTGTGCATGTTGAAGCACTGTGATACCAATTACTTGGCTCTATAGCCATGTTAAGGGAACAGTCCATTTGCAGAGTTCCCCAGACCTGGGCACAGGACCAGAGTTTATCTTACTATCCCATTTTTGGTGTACCAGCTTCTATCATTGTTTCTCTATTCACAAACCTATTAAGAATTGCATTTTTGCGAGAGAGAGAGTGTGTGTGTGTGTGTGTGTGTGTGTGTGTGTGTGTATATATATATATATATATAAATAATGGGGGCAACATTACAATATTTGTGACCAACTTTATCACATTTTATGTTTCTATCATGTATAAAGGGATATAATTACATCCCCACCCACTCCAAAAATCTTTCTAAATTGCTAAAATCTTTTTGAACATCAATAATGCAACAATCTTTGAAACAAAACTATATGCATTGCAAAAAATGTTATTGCTGTCTATAATGCATATATAACATCTCCAGATTATAAACACCTCAGTTGAGGAAAATTAAAGACAATTCTAAGATTACCTTTCATGCAAGGAGAAAGTATATTTGTATTTATTCCATTCCACTATTTTTAAGAGACTCACTTTTCTTATAACGATCTAGGAATAGTCAAGAGTTGAAAAGTAGAGTGCAGTGTTAAGATTACTAAATCGATGTAATTTAAGCGGGTCTGCTAGAAAAATATTAGAGTGAATCAAAACTATTTTCATTCCCCAATCTCCAGATCTTGAGTGTTTCATGCAAACATCAAGAAACTGACTAAGACCAATTGTATCCTGCCATAGCTTGTTTCACACATAACAGATAAGTACCTTGAGTCTGATAATTTTCAGCAATTTTAAACTGGGCCTAAAAGTTGCTTGCAGACTTTGCTAAACAGAAGAAAATGAAACCATATCTGATCATAATGCCTAAAGCTGATATATGATGGTCACTTGTCACTTGAAATAAAAGCTGAAAGTGGATGATGAATTGTCCATTGTGATGCTTTAAAATGCAAGGTAGTAGAGAACCCAATGACTAAAACTTTCACAACAGCTAATATCACAAAAAGATACACTCCAATACTATATGTAGTTTAAACTGATGCATAAGATGCTTACCAGAGAAGAACTCATGTTTAATGATCTGATCCATTGATGGCCGTTCATTTGGATTAGACTTCAAAAGTTTTTGAATTAAACTTCGAGCTTTCCAGCTGACGTAACTGGGAATGTCATATTCATTCTTCTTGATTTTAGAATAAGTTTCTTTCAAGGAACTCGTTTCAAAAGGTGGTTTACCAACTAAAAGTGTGTACCTGGAAAACAAAAATGAATACTTGGAGATTAGGTGAGAAACATTCCAACTTCATTTGCTTACAAGAAATTAATAGATTCCAGCAATAAAACACGAGTCAAGCAATATTTTGATATTGATAACAGACCACAAAACACTGAAGGCCTGAGAGGAGAGGAGAAAAAAAAAAAAAAATAAAAGAACAGTACTAGAAAAAATTCAAAAATTCTCCCAACACAACTGCATGAGGAAAGCATACTTTCCAACCATTTTGAATGGTTACATAAAGCACAAATTTTCAGACCACATTTAGTTTTACTACTTAGTAATACAGGGGGCCCTTGACTTACTGAGATCTGATCCCATGGTGCGACAATCAGTTTTTCAATGTAGGTTGGTACTTACCTACATGAGTGCCCATGAACCTGCCTTATGCTTGGGAGCCATACTGAAGGGCAAAAATAAAAAGAGCCCAACACAAATGAGAGATAATGAATATAGCACAATCCGATATTGTGCACAGCCAGCGAAGAAACAGACTTCACTATATGGTGCCATGCGATGACGTATTACATTTTGGGGAAAAAGCATGAAAAAGTTGAAACTGCAGCCCTCCATGACTACACTGGTTTAGGCACTGTGACTACAAGTTAGGCTAACACAGCTAGCCAAGCAACGTGGGGGAGGGAAGTGGGGTGTTGAGAGGGCTTATGGATAAAAAAAAAAAAAGAAAAAAAGAAAAAAAGACTAACCAAAAATGAAGATAAACAGAATTCAAATAAGGTTTAAAGTAAAAGCTTTTTTTTTGCTACCACTAGCAAAGTTCCCCCACCCTTTTTTTTGCAGAACTAATTTTTATTTCATGAATTGCTTTGTTCAGATTTATATTCTTAGTTTTGTTATCAAATTTCTGCCAACATATTTTCTGGGTTTCATTGCTGGAAATCTAGAGATGAATCTTACTGGTATTCCTTCATTTGTTCAGGCTAATATCTTATGTCATCACTACTGCCAAAAGAGGATCTACTTAACAGATTCCGGCGGGTACAACTAAACACCCCAGTTTGAAAACAATTTTCAGTGTCCATTAATAGGAGGTTGCAATACTATTTTTCTTTGCAGCAGGTGGACCTCAAGGAGTTTTGCCTTATTGAACATTTATAACCACACAGCATGAAACTCAACCAATTATGCATATACAACTGTTCTAGAAAGCCTCCCCAATATTTGGTGGATATATTGTTACTATTTGTTTTTTTTTCTTCATATTTATGATTAGTACAAAATCAAAAATAATGTCACTTTACATAAGATTTTAAAACCATCTTACACACATGGAATCTATATTTTTATGAAGATCACTCAATGCTTGGCTTCCATAACTTGTTTATCCTATAGCATTTGACTTTGAGGAATTTACAAGAGATCTATTTTCTTGCCTGCAGTGCTATGACAGATGGGGGAGAAATAGGAAAAAATTACTTACACAATACAACCTAGAGACCAAACATCCACTTCAAAACTGTGTCCTTTTTTAGATAACACCTCGGGTGCTATATAATTAGGTGTACCACAGAGAGTCCTGCAGAGAAGAAAAAACATTTTACTCAATTCTTTGTAATATCAGAGGATTAAGTAAATATATCAAACTATTCATTTTGATGATTAAATGCAACACCTACATCAATAACAATCTTTGTCAGTGCACTTAAATACTGAATCCACTTTCATTTAATAACTGCCTCAAGTTTGTTAACAACTCATTTGTTCACACTATATAAAAACGAGTGCAATAGATGAATAGAAACGACATGCACAAATTTTGGAACCAACTGCATTTGAATAAGGTTTCCATTGTCCTCACTACCCTCCTGACTTGACCACAAGAAAAGGTGCTTCACTTTAGCTGTTTCCTTCACAAACATCTGATAGTTGGAGAAAAAAGGTTTATGAGCAGGGAGTAAAGCAAAGAATTAATGGAAGCATTACTGAGAAAATTATTCTGACACAAATTCTGAATTTTATAAAATAATTATTCATAAATTCATTAATTTCTAGAATTGATATATTTGCTGAAATTTTTAATATGCTGCTTTTCAAAAAGGAGTATAGAACAGGTTTTAGTGATGTTTAAGTATTGGCAGGATCTAACTCCAATGACCCATGACAGCTGGCCAATCTGGTTAACACGCAGCACTGGAATATTGGACCAGTTTGAAATTTCTCAAACCTTTTCTCCAGCCAAATGCCCAAAGATCACGTTTAACGACATTTTCTTAACCAACTCACCTTTTTCGCTCTCCTTCAAAATCCAAAGTGGTTGCAAGACCAAAGTCTCCTATTTTGACATCCAGATCTTCCCCAAGGAAAAGATTGCCAAGTTTCAAATCCCTGTGGATTACTTTGCGATTGTGCAAATACTGGCAAGCTTCCACCACCTGTTTGACAAAATATTGAGTCTCGGGCTCGGTGATGGCTCTTCGCCGTTTGTGCATTTCCATCAGTGACTGGAAGATAGGAAGAAAAAAAAAAGTAAGTCTTTTGACTTGACAGAAATAAAGCTGAACATTGAGAAATTGTTGAAATTATCAGCAGCCACAAAAGGATTCCAATTTTATTTAAACTTTACAAATTATAAAAAATCTAAAGCTGATGTATCTCTTGACAAGTTTGGTGCTCAATCAACTAAAAATCAATGTACAAGAATTTTAGGTTATCTGTCAAAGCACATGAAAATATTTAATACTTCTTTAACAGGATTTTGCTACCAAGGACAATACCTTAGATGTTCAGAGAAAGAACAAGAGAACCAAAATAAGCTGGTAACAATTACCAAGCAATTGAATATTATTAGTGCGTGTATGCATATATATATATATATATATAATCTATGATGGTGCACTGAAAAAAACCTTGGTCCCACCAAGAATAGATTTTAAAATAAATTCTGATGTTTCTTCATTTGGAGAGATTCTGGCATGCAGATAATTTAATGATGGGTGTGCACTCAGTACTTTCCAATTAACATATTGCAAAACAAAATATTTTATACATATACAACTGCAAAGACAGACTCACCCTTCGTCGGCAAAGTTCTAACAAAATGTAAATAAAATGGTCATCTTCAAAGAAGCTGAAAAAATTCACTATGTTTTTATGACGCAAAGATCGATGGATGTTAATTTCTTGAAACATCTGAAAGACAAAAAAAAATTTTTTTAGTTTTTTTTTTTAGAGAAAGCATTTTGTTTTATGTTCTACCAATCTTTGCACAGCCTTAATTCCAATTAATTTCTTATTCCTTTAGCGCCGTTGAATAAAATTGCAAGAAATTTGCTGTTTTTACTTCAAATGTCAACACGAACTCCTTTGGCTACTGATATTTAGCTACCTCTCAAGGTAGTAAAACCAACAAACGATCAATTTAACCTGGGATCTCATACTTGTTTACACAAAAACACCTCCATCCTCCCCTTTTGTGCAATGGATAGGTGCTGACTGGTCTATGAATCTCCAGAACATGGTTTGATCACATTTTCTTTAGTGTCTAAAGAAAAGACATTACCCTCTTGTTATAACAAAATATTAATGACCAGTTAAAGCCTTCATTATTCATTGTAATACTAAGAAAGCTTCTCATGATTACCCATTTTGGTGCATTCCTTCATCATTCAATTGATTACTATCACTACTAGCTGGATGACTTTCTTTGGCTGTTAAATTGATAGTAATATATCAGTTAAGATTGGATATTTAGACAAACTTTAGTTTTGAGTGATTCTCAATCTTATAACAGCCAACTTAAAGTACACAAAGGCATGTCATCATTGAAATTAATTTGATTACATTGATTGTTAAAAAAATTCCACTATTTACTGGTAAATGATGCTTGTGGTTTTTATTTAAGGCAAAAAAAAAAAAAAAAAGCTGCATTTTTGCAGGGTAAGGTGGAGAGTACAATAAATATTTAGTATCATTTTTAAAAGTTTAAAATTATATATAGTAAAATTAAAGAATTAGTATTTACATATATTGATCTTTGAATGGTAACAAAAACAGATGGCATCATGGAAAGATTCAACTATTAAAAGGTAGGAATAAATATGTTACCCCCCAAAAAAAAAAAAAACAATAAAAAAAAACGAACTCACTTTTGTCACGTTGGTGACTCTTGATTAAAAATTGCCTTCGGGACAATTTTGCAGGCAAAAACGTCTTTCGGTTTTCCTTGTTCAATGACTTCATAGCATTTAGCAAAACCACCCTAATGGGGGAAAAAAAGATGACAATATACAGTTAAGTCAGTAAGCTGACACCAAGAGGGAAGAAAAAAAGGCAACTTTATTTTTCAGTACAATCTTTCTTAAAACACTTAATTCAGCAGATTGAATATGATACAGTGAATAATCCAGATCAAAAATAAATAATAATGATAAATATATGTTAAGTCATGGACTTCTTGATCCATCCTCAGATCAAACAAAAATCATCAATAACACAGCACAGCAAAATAATTTGATTCCCTCTAAATGAAAGTATGGGTAAAATATTTTCACTAATATACATTCTGCTACCTCTATATCATCACCGTTTAAAAACATTCATTCCTTTTCTTGTAACTATTTCTGCTTCTACCAAGTTCAGTGATAAAAATAATGTGCCACTATGTAGAAAGTCGGTGATGAAAAATTAGACTGGCCAAGAAGGGATCTACCTATAATTTCTTGTCTTTTGGCCAGACTAAGTATTTCCTTCATTATTTCATGTTTAAATAAACTTAGATTGTCCAGTGAAGAAACAAAGATTTCTATAATTGAGCATAGACTATCTGAATGGCTATAGCATTCCAGTTTTTAACAACACTATGACTTTTAGAAGCACTGCTACTTTTCTTATTGGGCTATGGCATAATATCTTCCCCGCCTTCATTAAAAAAGAAAAGAAAAAGAGGAATCAAACAGAAAGCAGGCAATATTAACTTCCCATAATTTTATTGCACTTAATCACACAACCTGAAATAAACTTTCAGTTTTTTGAACTTAGTTTAACTAAGAGTTGTTTAGTGTGATAGAAAAGGTCACTACAATCAGCTAATCATTATTGGGTAAATAAAGAAAGCATAAGTTATAAAATCAGCCAGTCTCACCTGGCATCAAGAAAACATTAACTAAATGATCAAAGGCAGTCAAAGCATTAAAAATCACTCAATATATTACTAGTCCCTTACTAACCAACTAATCTCATTTAAAGAGAGGAATGTCGCCATGCTTGAGAAATGCAAGCACAAATATATTTTTATACTTTTACCCTAAAAGAAATGTATCTAAAGCCTCATTTTAACAATTAAGGGTTCCAATTAGACAGCTTAACACCTAGAATTAAAGTTGCAAATCTGCATTGTATGTGAAACTAAAGTTCAATACCTGAATATCTTGCTAATTAGCTAATATTTTATTACAAAGTTAAGTATTATCTTTTTCCTTCAGTAAGAGTAGATTAGTCAGTTATGTGCCATGCATGATACACTTAGGTGATCATGCATCTTTTGATACATGACTGACGAGGCAGATCCCCCCCCCCCCGCCCACAGTAGGTTGCCATTTCGTTCTGTGGTAGACCAGTTGCCATTCAAGGCTATACAACCCACTCTGCCCTGCTATTTAATTTACCCATAGCTTGGTAATACCTTTCCCAAGGGTATTAGCAATGGATTTGACTGATATTTGAACACAACTGATTGCTCAATTGGCGCTGCCATCCATTACTCCACCATTTGCCTATTGTCCAGTTCAAACTCCTCTCCAGTTCTTGGAACAGTAGTAGAGTTTTATCCCTTGTTTCTGGTTTAGGATTGGGTTTCCAATTCCTTCTGAAGTCATTTTCATTATCTTCACTCCTGTAAACTCCTTGTGTTTTAGTGGCATTATGGCCTTGATTTTGGGTGGATTAAAAAAACAAAAAACACCTCTATAAATGGAAGCATTTATGTAAAAGTACTATCTTAAATAGGCATTTATTTTTCATTGTAAGACAAAAAGATACAAATTCCTCAAACTCTTTATCTATGATAAAATGTCAACATTTTAATCACAAAATACCAATTAACTCATGCCTAAGTTGCATAACCAAAATCTTTTAGAAAGCTATTTCAATAGACTTAAGCCACTTGAAAACACTCAAAAATAAGGAAATAAAGTAAATATTTCTTTAAACTGTTTCGTGCTTCAATAAAATTTAAAAACTATTCAGCTACACTACACTTAAAAACATTTTTAAATTCAAGAAAATTCCAGTATTGTACTTTTTAAAGTCGAATATCAATATTTCAATTGAAAGTAATTAATTTCACGCCGATTGTTGTTGACAAACAAAAACTTTTTTTTTTTTATAGCCAATCAAATCAATGCTAATCGTTTTTTGTCTAACAAGTTTAATTGATTATAATTTTCACCTGGTTTGTGCACAAGGCGAAATAAGATTGTGTTGCACTACGTGGTAGCAATCTACATACAAAAAAGCAACACGAGATTAATCTGGCATTTTTAACTAAGATTCATTGAACATTCTACAAACTACCTAATTCCCAGTCACAATCAACCGTTAGCCTTAAATTCAAAAGTATATCCAACATAGTTCAAGATTCAACAAAAAATTTCAAACTTCGATATTTTTGATAAATCTGTCTTACGAAAAAAAAAAAAAAAAATCTCACCTCAAATCAAAAATCAAAATTAATGACTTTGTGGCCCATATTTTTCATACATATTTCGATGTATGGAATAAATTTTAGAGTCAAAATGACCTGTATCCAATTCATCAATAGAGCAAAAAACTTTCCTAACACTTTTTACAGGCATTTAAAATATTTTTCTGCAAAAAGTATAGTTTTGTAAGAAATTAAAATTAAGATTTAATCAAATACCAGCAAGCAACGTAAAAAAAAGAAGTCAAGATCTTAAGAAATTACCAGAAAATAATATTAAAAAAGTCGCACTGGAGTCAATAAAAATAATTAAATAAAATTTTTAAAAAACCTTCAGTTACAAGCTGATATTTAACTAAGAAGAGCAACGACTTCCCGAACGAGAGTAAGGAAACTAGGCTTTTCTATAAACCTGGAAAAGAGACAGTTAGAGATTTGAATATTTGTGAAGGAGATTTTTTTTTTCACGATGCCAGTATTAATCGATTAATACTGGGATATCAATATAGCAAAATATTCTCCCCGCTCAAAGACGATGTTTTGTTTGTTTATCAATAAAATAGTCTGCAATAGTAAATAAATATCTTTCAGCTTCTCTTTGTGAAATATTTCAATTCATTACTTTTTTTAAAGTTACCAACAGGAAACTATGAAATTACATATCAAATATGAATATAAAATGGATTTATTTTAGATATTTTACTTACCAAAAACATTTTATTGTTGCAGAAAAAAAAAAATAACAAAAACAATAAAATTGGTCAATTTTTTTTTATTGCAATGTATTTAAAAAAAAACAAAAAAACAGGTAATTTTTTTCATTCATGTGTAGTCAAAGAACTAACAAATTCAAATATTTTTAAATCAGTACTCAACTGTCAGAATTTTATTTCTTATAAATTCGGTTACTTGTTCTATATTGTAAAAAGGGAACTGATTTTCACAATTCAAAATAGAAAAACTAACGTTTTTTTAAAAATTGCTTAATTTCATCTTCGGCGATGGTGGGTGAGAGAGAGAGAGAGAGAGAGAGAGAAACAATATGTAGTTGTAGTAGATATCGTGCCAGCCTTCTATTTTAGAAGAAAAAAAAACGACCCATTTAGCTTTAGCATTAAACAGTGCTTAATTCCCTAATATGAAATTTTCCTCACAGGTAAGAGTCACATTGCAACTTTCAAAATTGATCACGATTTTCAGAAAGAACATTTAAGAAATCCAGGAATTATAGCTGACGTTTAGCAACATTTATGAAGGTGTGGTCATTTTTTTTAATCTCAAAGTATTGGTAACCAACAAAATATCACAAAAAAAAATTAATAAAATGTTAAAAATAAAATCAGACTTCGGTCGTTTTCACGTGAGGGAGAAACATTTTTAGTTACAGTACAATCTTTTTATTAGTTCTCTAAACGAAACACCATTGAAATATGCGATGCGTAAAGTAATATAAAACAATAAAATAAATAAATGAAAGATTAAAAACAGGATTTTAAAAAAAAAACAAACAAAAAAAACATTGTTTTTTTTTAAACTAAATTTCAGCAGGTACCTTTTTTTTTAAACTTAAACTTCTCGCAGTTTAATTTAGGAAGAAACTAAGTCACTTTAAAGGATAAATACGGATTTTTTATTTCTTTAAAAAATAAAATAAATGCATTAAACGATTTTTTTTTTTTAAATAAAAATAATTGCAACTGTTATAATTTAAAAAACGGCATCTAACTAATTAATAATTAATTATGCAAGTTGCATAAAAAATGTATTATTTACAAATTTACGACAGGTAAATAAATACGGCCCCCGTTCTCATATTTAAAATTTCTAGAAGCAATCGCCTAAAGGAACAGAAATTAAAACTAAATAAGGATCATACCATTTCATAGCCTTTTTTTTAGTTTATTAAACAGTAAACTGAATATGACGGTAAAACCTCAACTTTATGGTCAATGGAAACAATAACGAATAAATATGAAAACTTGATATTTATAATGCTTATATCTATTCCTTACCTTGCCCAAAAATTTCCCCTTATCATAACGTTTACCGGTAGTGGAGTCAACAATAATATCAGGAATTTCGTGCGTAGAGACAGGCTTTGAAGACATTTTCGCAGGATTTTTCTCCATTAACCTGAACAAGATCAAACTTGTCTACTAATTTTTAAATCTTGCGGTTCTCAGGAAACAACAATTCCGATTGGCTGTTAGGCAATTGCTTTAATTTGATTGGCTGATGCTTGTTGGCCATAGCGAATTGTTGTTTACTCTCTAACCCGAAACCGTTTTTTTTTTTTTTTGGCTAACATTTACTCTCAGAAAACACTTACTGGTTAGAGAGTAGGCAGACAGACAGGCTGCTGAGCCTAAACGTCTTCTGGTTGGTGAATATTTTTTGTCAGCAGCCAATCAGTATGAAGTTTACATTTGTGAGTTAAGCTGCTACGCTAACAGCCTGACTGAAGAATCGACTTCATAAAAGTTATCACGATGAGTATGTTAGCAGAGTCTCGCAAAAAAGTGAAATATTCTACAAATCCACGTGGGACAAATTGGTCCAAGGGTAGGATCTATTTTTATTTGATTACTTTAGTTATAATTACAATCATAGAACACTTATTTTCTTATACTTTTTCAATGTTCTCTTGAACAGTGTAACACGTGTTGTAAAGTATGGAGGAAACTTTAGCTGACACACTCCTTATAATTATTGTCATCAGCTATGTCATCGAACGCATTATCCCACATAGAACATGCGTTCAATAATGACGCCAATGAGCTAGACACTAGTAAAATATATAGAGAACGTTCAATTGAGACTGTCATGTACGAATTACTCTGCTTTTTAAATCATGAACTACAATGAACAGATTGCAGTTTATTTATAATCTTCAGCTTGTCTGCTCGCAAGGAAGCTTCTGTTGTGGCTCGGGTTTCGCTTTTCTAGGCTAAAAATATATCGTCTGCTCCTGTGGTAGTAGAAATGACTAATGAATGGAAATGAACAATGTTTACTACATTACAATTTTTAACAGTACTAATTCCTCAAACCACTAATAGTTTTGATCTTCACTCTGTGCTTGAGGCTTGAGTACTTTTTACGAATTATTACACTTACAGTGTTCGAGTTTTGATTAAGGACATGCCATTTTTAAAAACTATTTCCTATGAAAAGATAAACCTACAAAAATCAACTGACATACTAAAAAACTTAAATGTAAATAAATTGCATTACAATTCTAAATTTTGCTACAATTATTAATTGAAGTTTATTTACTTATTGTGGTTGATTAACCAGTGCTGCTATATATAGAAAGTGTGATCCTGACTACGTGTCCCACACTTATGGCCTTGTGCAAGAATCTCAATAAATATTTTTAGTACTTTGTGTCTGTAGTCAGTGTACTGTAAGTGTATACCATTGCTTTGGTTAGTTAGTTTGAATCTCATTTGGTGCTTCACTGTTGAATTTCTTGTGCTAGTGCCAGACAAAGTTAAAAAACAAATGAAAAATGCTGTGACCAATTTTGTTACATGTTTATTTTTTATAAACATAAAATAAAGAACTTTCAAATATTTACATTTTACAATGAGGAAGACTATTGACGAGGGCAAGCTTCTGTCAAATTGCAAGTATATAGTAAATTAATTTACACAGCCTATTTTTTTTTTTAATATCTTACTCATTTACTGATTAGTAACCCCTAGTGCTTAGGTTTGGGTGTTGAATACTTCCCTTAAGAGATTTCAGTTGTTTGGAGTCCTGACGAATTGTTGAAAGATCTATTCATCTAAATAATTAATAGTGTATATCGAAATGTTGACAATCAAAAGTTACGTTGATATTTTTTTTTTTTTTACATTTTGAAAGTAAATCGGAATTTAGCTTCTTTGGTACTACTTGTTAATGAGAGATTTTTTTTTATTTGTAAATCTACAAAGATTTATTTTTCTCATTATTTCACAATCAGTAACAACCTTTCATCTCAGTGGCTTTATTGCCTTGCTTAGGGGTGAAATGAATTTAAAAAAAATGTGAATTTCTAGCATCTTCTAGGGCATCCTGTGATGGGTGTGTGTTACTGTTAAAATGCTGTGTAGTGTTACATGATTGTAGGCACATTATTAAGGGCCTTAATTTAAGGCACTCCCAGACTGTATGAAAAACTTGCAGGTGCATTTTGATCCCTTAAAGGGTTAAACAGACAATGACATCACTTGTAAACTTCTCTTTGTCAATAAATGAACTTTTTCAAGAAGCCTTTTATTTATTTTATTTAAGACTTTTTATTTAAAAACTTTATTTTTTTACATTCTTGCATATACCTTTAGCTACACTTTCATTGGGCAATTTAAATAATAATTTAACATTAACAAAGAACCCAAAGTTTTGTGATGACAAATCTTGTTCATTGCTTATAGTAACTTTTGAATTTTGTCAGAATTTGACTGTTACAAGCAACACTTCATTTTTTCTTCATATCAAATGAACTTTATTGGAATGTGTTCAGATATCTGTATTTTAAATCTGTGGTAAACATTTGATTTGTATTTTTGATGTTACCTCTTGCTTAAAAACCTTGTTTTGTTGGAAGATATTACATACATTTAAGCTAATAAATTTTGTTATATATATTCAAAGTACTTAATGTCTTTAAACTGCATTCTTTTGGAGACTGAAGAAAAAATTTTTATTAATCTTCATAAAAATATTTAATTTTTTCTTCTATTGGTTCTTTTAATTAAATAGGGAGTTAAACTTAAATGAATATCTCTAAGATTGGATATAATTTGACAATATTCAGTGTTGCTCAATTTAAGTTTTTATTTTTGTACTTTTGGAGTAGATGTTTGTCAAGTTTTAAGAGAAAGTTGTTAATATTAACAAAACAGTGCAACTCGAATGCAAATAATTTGTTAAATTTCATGTAAGATTATGTACCTTTTTTTTTCTGTGTTCCATAAAAAATCAAATATGCAAATGAATAGTAACAGAAAACCCTACAAAGAATCAAATCTGATGAAGGCTCGGACTTCTATAAATGACTGTGTCAGGAGATACAATCACAAACTAAACAGCTTCATCTGCATTTGATGCATCCCCACACAAAGATTATGGCCTTTCAAACTAATTTTAGTTTCTTTTTCTTGAAAGTTTTGAAATGAAGTTATTTATTCTATATATTTTTCAAACAGTATTTTCATCCTTGATGAAGATACTAGTCTGATGTAGAAGGCTGAAGAATTTATCAATAAAACATTGCAACAAAAGCAAATACACTTGCCTGAGAGTTTTATGTAAAATTTGGCATATAATCATTACACTATTATGAGCTAATGTTACTATGGTGATCATTTTTCATTCATTCATAGCCTGGTGAATGACCTTTTATGGATTGCTTTGATTGGATAATGTAAATATGTAATAATAACATTTTCTAACAAGCCTGTCAGAGACATACACCAAAATGAAACGTGTTGGGACAAGTTAAAAAATAATTTAGAACCCAAATTTAAACATTCTAAAAGGCTATAATGATGGCAGAATTTTTCAACCTTTTGAATTCCTATTATATTTACTATATTTGTTCACACACTAAATGTACTATGAACATTTTGACATCTGTTTACTTCCTGTATATGCTTTTAGTATTTTCTGTGTTATTAATGTTTACATTAATTATTGACAATCTTTTTCTACAAGAATTTCTATGCACAACACAGAATATTGGGTAAAACAAATTTCAGTTTAAAAAGTGCCAAATATGGTGGCGACAAAGTTAATAATTTAGAAATTAAAATTTTTTAAGAGGTGATGAAGGTAAAAATATTCAGCTTTTAGAGTTCATTTTGGCATCTGGTTATTTTATATGTAGGCTTTTAGTATTTGCTGTGTCACTATAACTGTAATTATTAGTGAATTGCTGATGCATTTTATTTAAATAAATCCCGTCTGTGATACGAGTTACATTGCTCATGCAAAAAATAAATTGATAAAATGATTCCAGTTGCACATTTTGGAAGAGTATCTGATTAGTGTTTTCTGTAATTTTATCTTGAAGATGAGGATAAATTTGGTCAAAAACTTATGGAAAAATTTGGTTGGCAGAAAGGCAAGGGTCTTGGTGCTAATGAAGATGGTCGTGTGGAACATGTGAAAGCCAGTGCAAAGAATGATACAAAAGGTAAGAGGGATCTGTCATTGACAAATGATTCTGATTTTTTTTTTTTTGCTTTTTATTACTCTTTAACATATCTAGCAGACCATTCACGGGCAAAATTTTTGATTTGAAAACTTGACCTACTGATGGTTTGTGCAGTAACCAACATATAAAATGACTTTATTCTTTTATTTGAAAATTTGATTAATACAAGAGGAAAAATATTTAACAGGATGCATAGAAGTGTCAGCAGTTATGTTAAACATGTACCTAGCTTATTCATCATTTGTAAAAATATCTTAGTTATCTACAGACTGAGATGAAGTATTGGTTAGCAAGCACATTTCATAAGAAGTTCAATCCTTACTGAGTACTCTTGTGGCCAGACTATACTAAACTTAATAAATAAGCACCTTTTTAATTTCATATTAAATAACCAAAAGAATGCTTACAATGAAGTTTCATTGTTGCTATTTTTAGAAGCAAGATCAAACTGTTAAGACTTTGTGCTTATTTGATATTTATTTCACTTGTCATTGCAAAGTGAAGGTAGATTTAAAATAATGTCATGAATTGTAGATTGAAACCAATTATTTTTTCAAATGAAAACTTTTAAAAATGTCTTTTTCTTTTTTTCCACTTCGTAGGGTTTGGTTTTAAAAAAACGAACAATGATAACTGGATATGTCACCAGGATGATTTTAATTCTCTGCTCAAAAACCTGAACGCAAGCCATGGCAGACCTGACCAAGAAAATGATGAAAAGGTCATTAGCTTGGAAGAGAAATCTAAAGCTGCTAAAAAACGAGTTCAGTAAGTAGTAATTTTCCATGTCTATCATTATCATTTTGGGGTTTTTCCTTATCAAGACATTCTCTTGCTGAGACATTTTTGTCCATAAGTTTGTACTTATATTACTGTTATTAAAAAAAAAGCTAATGCCATTTACTTAAGATGAAAAGAGTCTATATTTTGTGTCAATATTTATTTATCCACTTGGGTGTAAGGTGTTTTATGTGAAATCATATTGGTGAAATATCCTATCAGCCAATCTGTTTTATCACCATCAATGAGCTATTTTTAATTAATGTAATTCACTGATGGAATAAAAACTCAGGACAGGGACATTTCTTATGTGATATTGCACCAACCACCGTTAAGTGTTTAAACATTGGTTTACAATAACTTTTGATTTTATTTTTTATTAGTTATCACAAGCAGACAAAAGGGAAAGATCTATCACAACAAAGTACTGAAGATTTAGACTGTATTTTTGGTCGGAAGAAATCAAAGATACCACAAGAGAAAAAAGAAGTTTTGCCAAATGTTGAAGAAACAAAAGTGAGTACTTTCTTTGGTTTCAATTTATTTTGTTTAAGGTGTTTTTTTTTGCTTTTCCAATGTAGACACAAAGTCTTACTTTTTGCAGTGATATTTGATGATGCTCATTAAATGAGCTGGGATTTTGAAGAATTTAATTGGGTTTGACATCTCAAGCACACTTATGGGTGTTGAAATTCTTATCTTTATCTTATCTCTGATCTGTCTCAACCAAAACATTTTCATCTCAGATGAGTGTAGTCCGGGAGCTGTGAATACTGACTTTTCCTAATCAAGCTGACAAGTAAAAGGAATTCAAATTCCGTAAGAGATGAATTGTTTTACCTGATGCTAAATCCACTCAAGCAAATGCTACATGAGAGAATCCTATTTGACTCTACACTTTTCCTATTGCAAAAATCTAGCAATAAATGTCTCTTGTCACAATTGAACAAAGTCAAAGGACAAACCAGAATCATTTCTTCAACTGTTTTTGTTGTCTATGATTCAACAACGGGGTCACTTTGATTGTACCACTTTTTCTGCATCAATCCACAGTGATCACCCAAAGTGCTGGTCCAAGGTGCAATGCTACACAATTGAAAACTAAGGATGAAAAATGTTTTTTTTTTTAAAGTGATTAGTAAGAGAAAAAAAAATACTAATTCTATTATTAAAAGTGATATCTGTTTATTACTTTCTTGTTATTGTTTATTTTTATAGGAATTTATTTTTTTATTCTATTTAGTTAATTATTACTGCATATAAAATACTTATAAAATGAGGTAATACTTGAAATATATGAATTAACAATTAGGTTCAAGTTAAATTGTTGCATTTGCTAACTTTTTTAACCCACTGAAATAAGTTTTTGCAAATTTAAGTACTTCCATAATTCTGACATTTTTGTATTTTAGTATGAACTATATTTGAACTCTGCACTTTTTGGCTTTTCTTGACTCGTGACTTTGCCACTACTCTGTTTTTAATCCTTTTTGTGTTCACAAAGTATTTTTGGTAGTAGGGAAAAAATTAAATCATTAGTAAATTCTGGTACTTTGTATCTAAAGTTTGCTTTGGTATACAATTTTATGTTGTGCCTTGAAAACTGAGAAGAAATGTTGTCAATGGTCAGGAATTAAGTTAACTATAACTAACATTTAGATTGTTTATTTTGACAATTGCATAAGGCCAAAGGGGAAGTGGGGAAAGATTGATTATCAGTGACTTCCCTACACATAGCTAATCTGAATCACGACCCATTCATTCTTACAATTGACTCGTTCACTACAAGAAATCATCCTTCTACACCCAATCCAACATTTACCTAAATACCACATATGTAGGAATCCTACTGAAACACCCATGCCATAAAAATTTCATATATGTTAGTAAGATCTGGCCACTCCACAAAAAATGGTTGCTGTGATCTGTTGATAAGCAGAATAAAGAAGCTTGTCTACTAGATGCAAATTATGGGGTGGGGAAAATGTAAAAGGCTGGTTCAGTCAAGGTAAAAGGAGGATAAAACAAAGTGGGGAGATTAAGTCTATTAAATGTATAATGTAAATAAATTATTTTTACTGTAGAATTGCAGTACAGCTGAATTTACTATAGAAATACATTACTCTCAGTGGTCAGAGATTAAGGCAAACATTAATGTCATAAGAGGACTATTGTATGTACAATGTAAATATATTGCTAATAATTTTAGCATGAAAATAAATGCAAATTTTGCAAAAGGAATTGGGCTAGTATGCATAATGTTTAGATATTAGTTTTATTTGAAATATATTTATTTAACCATTGAGAATATTTGCTTAGAATATTTTTGCAAGTTGAAAATGATAAATCATAGATTCTAAATTAATGTGAATTTTTTCTTTTTCAATGAATTACAACAAAGTTTTTTCTGACTAAAATCTCTATGGATGTGTTTCCTTGTTTTTCATTTAGGATGCTCCTGATGAGAACACCCATGGAATACAAACCATTCAAAGCAGCCAAAGTGTTCAGGAATATTTTGCTATGAAGCTTTCCCAAATGAAGGCTAAGAAAAGAGAATCACTGTTGGCTGAGGTTTCTCAGAAAGAGAAAGTTGAAGCTGAACCTGCCAAGGTTCCTGCACCAGAGGAAACCTATGTGGCAGATCTGAAAATTCAAGCTAGTGATGAGGAAATGAGAGAAAATGTTAATAGTGAAAAGAGCAGAAAGAAAAAGAAAAAATCTAAAGAGAAAGAAAGACATGTAAACAAGGATCAGGAAGAAAGCTGCTTTAATTCATCATTAGAACTTGTTGAGAAAGAGAATGTTGACACTTTTAACAATGAAAGAAATGAAACTGGGGAAAATTGTGATGAAAACACGTTTTTCAAAAAAGCCAAAAAATCAAAAAAGAAGAAAAAGACAAAAGAAGATTTGGATAATGTTAGTGAAGTTGTTGAAATAGCAGAAACTGTTATGGATGAACTTCCTGTTGCTGCAGATAACAAAATGGAAGCTGCTGAAAGTAACTCTGTGGCAAAGCCCAAAAAAAAGAAACGTGATAAGAAATGTAAAGATGGACCATCTACTAATGTAGTAAATGGTGAGAGTCTGGAAAATTCTTTGTCTTGCAACAGAGACATTAGTAACTCTACAAATTCTGAGCCATCAGATAGAGCTTTTATTACTGTTACAAAGGAGGCACCAGTTTCAGTGGAAGAAGGAATAGTAATTGTTGAAAAAGAAATAGAGACAAAGCCTAAAAAACATAAAAAGAAGAGGACAAAAGATGAAGTTGAAATTGTTAGCAAAAGTACTACCGAAAGTGATATTCTAGATAAATCTGTGTCCTTTGACATTGATAATATCAATAATGCTAGTCATCTTGCTGATGACAATAATGAAGAAACTATAGCTTCACCACCTAAAAAAAAGAAAAAGAAAAAATCTTCCAAAAAATCAAAATATGAAGCTGAAGAGAATTCGGATGCCCTCCCAACTGAAAATTCTGTCAGTGATAAGACGAATATGCAAACCCAACAAAGTAGCCCAGCAGAAATGCAGGAATCAAATGAGAGCTCTACCTCTACTGTAGTAAATTGTGACAATTTAAATGCTTTTAGTTCATCCTTAATGAGCTTTTCAGATATTCCAGAGAATAAGCAGCAGATTAAAACAAATCCTTCTGCCGTTAACACTGCTACAAAAAAGTTTCAGGATGCTGGAGCAAATGTAGATAAAATCTGTGGTTATGGGTACAACATGCAATAAAAATATTTTTACTTTGTTTTATAAAATGATGGTGGTTTTCATTCATTTGTGGTGCAAAATATTTGTTTAGTGTTGATTGTGAGACTGGTATATTTATTGTTTCGGCGTGGGGGTTCATCCCCTTCCCTCTCATTATAAATCATCCATAAATTTTTATGTATAAAATTTTATCAAATTTTTATATTATAGGGTGCATTTTATAGGTTCCCCTGAGAGGATTGATTGATGATAGATGAGTTCTTATGGTGAATGTGCAACTTGTAGTGAGTAAATGGGTCATGAATCGGATTAGCTAGGTATAAGATAGTCAGTGAAAACCAGCTTCAACCCATTCCCCCTTTTCAGCCTTGTGCCATAATTGTATTTTTTATGCAATAAATATTGACTCTGATATTGAAATACTCACTGGATGAATTTAGTTTTTCATAGTAGTACTACTAGTAGTCTTTCATATTAGATCTTAGTTAAATTGTTTTAATTTTCAACATTTTGTGATAATTCTTTAAAGTATTATTTTATAATGGTGCAAATGATCCTCTTGTCAAAATATCATCCCTGACTGATGTCAATATTAAAATTGACTGAATGGAGCAGTTGAAGAAAAGATAGAATTGATAGTTATTGATGGCTTGACAACTTATAGGTTTTCCTCGCAACCTGAAAACCAAGTGTTACCAACATGAAAAATGTTTTAATGTTCCCAGGCATCCAAAATTTGCATAATATTTTCACAATAATTGACTGTTGCAATGAATATGGAAAACTATCCCTTTAATTCTGAAAGGGAATGTAGGTTGAGGGCTTAGACAGCCATGTATATATGTATTTTTTAGCTTTCCAAATCAGACAATGGAAAGGCAGACTTTGTTTTTAAGTTTGTGAATGCTAGACAAATTTTCCTGTATAAATTAATAATGGTAATTGCTTCTCTGCTTTAAGCTATTTCAGAGGGTGGAGGGAAACCTGTATTAATGTAGATTTTTCATAAAACCTGTATATTGGTGCTGTAGACAAGTAGTCTAAATCTATATAATTCTCAATGTGTGTGTGTGTGTGTGTGTGATTGGATGTTGTTTATGCACTTCCATAGTTTTCATCCGATTTCGATGAATTTTTTTTTGTTTGATAGATAATTCTTCAGTGCCGGTTTTGAGTCCAAATTAGCTGGAAAAAATTGCAACCTTGAAGGTGAAAAATCGAAAAAAATTTTTTTTTTTTTTTTTTACACTTTGCACAAAAATCAAAGGCAAAATTTAAAGTTTGTAAGTAAAAAAAAAAAAAAAAAAAAGTGTGTACAATCAATTTACAGAGTTGAAATCTAACGCAAAAAGATTATTAGAATTATAAAAAAAAAAAAACTATCGTATGACGGTACATGGAAGAGGTTCACCGTTCCTTGCAGGGCCAACCCCATTCAAATTGTTACCCCGCACCATTTAGGAATGTGCTTCAGTTGCACCCAATTGTTACGAATATTGATTTTCGGGTGGGATGACTTAAAACTCAAACTGTGGCTCCAATTGAACGACAAAAAATCCCAGTAATGAAACACCCGGTCGAAGACTGTTTTTACTGCTAGTAAACTCTATTTTTATAAATTTAAAAAAATTTTTTTTTTTCGTTTAACTTCTAAAATATAGATATATTTTTTAAGTCGGCAAATTATTGACTTTTTTTTTTGTGTCTCATCTTTAAACTACCGATTTTGTGAAGTATTCAAAGTTTGATTGAATGGTGAAATATTTATTTTCGACGTTTGTTTTTTCTTTCATCGTATTTTTCTTTTTTTTTTCTTTAATCGCAAAACCCGTATCGTCATTTTTATGGAGTAGAAACAAAAATAAACTTTTGTCGAGATTGGAACTAGTATACCTTCTTGGGAGACGGTCTTTTACTGACAGCATATTACCGATCAGATCAAGAAATAGCTTTACCAGAAAACAGTTATGTTTTTTTATTTTTGTGAACGCTACGCCGTCATGCACGTGAATGATGTGAAAAAGCAACAGAAATAAAATGGTAATTTTTATCCAGATTAATTTTTGTTTAAGTGCTTAAACTTGACAAAATCTTTAGTAAATTTGCGTCAGCTTCGTTACGCGTAGATTAGGGTTGCTTTAGTTGTAAATTGAAAGCAGTACAGTGTCCCGGATATAAGACTCTTATATCCGGGACACTGTAATATGAATAGGAGAACCACAACGTATAGTTTTCTATGTCAGGGACGATAACTCTATTTGACTATTTTAGAAGGGAGGTAATATGGTGCCTAAGATTATAACCATGATAATGGTTGCAATTTACAAGTATAATCCTGATTATCGTCATATATAACTTATAAATTAATATAATGACGATAATACAAATCAATAAGTCCTATCAATTAGTAGAAGTTTCCGTACTTTAAGGCCAATAGAATCTTTAAGAAAGGTGTATTATATAGTATGATTATATATTATTTAATATATTTAATGTTATTTAATGATGAGGTATTTATAAAGTATTATTTAATATAATAATATTTAATAATATATATTTCTCTCTTTTTCCTTTATATTGTTTCTGTAATTTAATTTTCTGTTTGTACTTATTAAATAATATTTTATATATTCCTTTATTTAATAACTTGATTATAATATATTTAAGTGTAGATGTTTCTTTTTATTTCCTTTATAGATGGTAATAGTTTTATTAATAGGTATTACTACATGTTCTTTTGAATATAAAGTGAAGAATATTAAATAATACATTCCCTAAAAAGTAAAAAAAATTTTTTTTTTTTTTTTGGTTGTTTGTTAATATAACAAAAAAATTTCCTATGTCTATTTTTCTGATAGAAAACGAGGTGAATAAGTCAGGTCACGTCTACCATCCCCATGTCTAGATGTTAATATCCTTTCTTCCCCTCTTTTCTTTCTTTTTTGTCTTTTTACTATTTCTTTTAGTCTTTCCTTTTTTCTGTTTTTCGCTGACTTGTTTTAAAATTTACTTTAGGCCTGGTTTCATTTCATTACCTTGATTGGTTTGAAAATCCTTACAGATCTCAGTTTGGAAGGTGAAATGATCAAAACTATGAGGTAATTTTAATTCCTATTGTATGTAATTTATATGGTCTATTGAATAAATATACTGAGCTCTCTTTGTGGACCAGTTTTAATATTCTATATAATTAGGATTCACATGGATTATTAGCTCCGTGTGTGTGTGTGTGTATATATATATATATATATATATATATATATATATATATATATATATATATATATATATATATTAGTATTTTCTATTGATACATTATTTTTATATTTCAGTAAATGCACTGTTTATAATAAACAGTATTAATTACCTTACCAACCTGAATGTGAAATTTTGTAGAAAATCTGTGTCTGCCAACATTTAGGCCAGTAAATGTAATTAATACTGTTTAAGTATGAAAAAAAAACGAGCATTTACTCAAATGTATCCATGAAAAAATGTATATACTGAAAATATGTTGGATTTAATTATTCAATTTATTTATAAGGAAATTTGAAAAGTAATAAAAATTATTTTTAATAAAAATCAATAAAACACCACTCAATAAAATACCTTTACTATTTCTAGTAAGCAAAATGCCCTGGTATATTTCAAACATCAATTATATTGATTCGAATCTCAACTTTTTGGTTACTTTCCAAAAATCATTTAAATTTGCCCAATTTGATATGTTTGTGAACAAAATTTAATTCTCAGTTTTAAAAATCTTCCAAAAATAAAATATATATTTGTGACACATTATCAAATTTAAAGTTGAATTAATCCAATTTGAAACAAATATTAGTTGTTTTTCTGATGTACTGATTGATTTGTTGAGAGCTAATTTTGGTGGATCAGAATTAACATAAATTTAGGAAATCTAAATGAACGCTTTTTTTAATTACTTAATAATTTAAAAAAAAATAACATTTTCAGCAATTGTCTAATATCTTACTGAATTTTAGTTACTTTAGCTTTATAGCCTTACATTTGAAGATGCTTTCAGAAAAATAATAAAATTTAAAATAATATAAAATTTTATTAAATTTAAAAAAATTATTAACTGAGATAATATAAAAATTAATGAAATAGCATGATAGTGGTAACACAATTTATGGAATATTATGGTATTTTATTTATTAATTAACTTATATTTTTAATATCTTAATTATTTTAATTTTATTCTCTATTATCATGATGGTTATCAAATGTTAAACTTATTTTATTTATTAAATTTTTATAGTACTTTAAATTTTATTAATAATTACGTAATTGTTTACATTTTTATTATTTTAATCCAATATTCTAAACAATATACAAAAAAGAATTGCTCTTATGTGTAATAGTAACAAGACTTAAAACACTGACCTTATAAGGATAATGTCATGTATTGAATACCCTACTTAAAAAAAATAAAAAATGGGAATATTCATACACTAAAAAAAAAAATAAAAAAATGTTTTGAAAAATCTTGACGCAAAACTACTCTTGTGCTTTTCAATTTTTGATTCGTAAATATAGTTTTCGCTTAATAACAACATCTTAACCAGATAGAAGTAATGCAGAATTTTAAACAATTTATAATATAAATTATTATAATTTAAATTTGAAAAATGAAAACAATTCTTGTAAAAATTCATTATTCATCGAAAAATAGTTTTTCATAAGATATGTCCTTAATAAATCTTATTTAGAAAAGCAATTTAAAGCTTTTCTAATCAAGTAATATAGTTTTACTCCATTTTTTTTTTTTTTATTTTACAATTCGAAGCAGATTTTCAGGAAAGTAGTTTGAAAAAAATGTATGATTTACATTCTCCGCGGAGTCCTGCTTTTTAGCTAATAAAAAATGTTGGGTAAATTTTCATTTTAAACCCGAGCGCTAATATCCCTTCAAATGTTTCCCAAATAGTCTTATTTCCGTGCAAATGTATATGCTGAACTCAAATCAACAATTAGATATTAAAGAAACCTACCTTTTTGGATGTTAATGACCCAAAAAAAAATCGGACTTTTTCCTGGTCTTTTGACAGCCATTACCAGCTTATTGATAAGTAATTAAGTGCTGAATTCTGTCGGTCGACGTATAAAATTTGGGCCTATTTACTCCCTTCACAGTAATTCCTTGTAGTTAACTTTCAAATTAGGGGTAGGTGTTTTT
Organism: Acanthosepion pharaonis; assembly: GCA_903632075.3. NCBI lineage: Eukaryota > Metazoa > Mollusca > Cephalopoda > Sepiida > Sepiidae > Acanthosepion > Acanthosepion pharaonis. The sequence continues at coordinate 283,317 of CAHIKZ030003999.1, forward strand.
TTTTTTCTTTTGTTTGTCAATGTTTACATATATTTGAAAGTTAACTTTATTCTTAAATTAAGTACAAAAAAAATCGCTTTACGGAAGCGCGTACTAATTTCTGAAAGAAAATAGTTCAGCAGCAAATGACGCTCGAGTGTTAAAATGAAAATTTACCAAATGTTGAGATTGAAATTTAATTTCTCGAAATTATTATTATTTTTTTTTTTTACCAAAATTTAAAAAAAAAAAATCACATAATTTCATTCATTTGTGAATAAGTCCTAAAAGTTTCATTAAAATCCGACAATTATTTGATTTCTGTAAGAATTTCCAAATCAATGTTTTTTTTCGCCGGAAAAAAAAGCGCAGTACCACTAATCGTAAATTACGTCAACCGCTGACGCAAAAAATAAGATTTTTAACCAAAATTTCGAGCATGCTAGAAAGGATTAGAAAAAAAATTGATAAAAAATACTTTGCTCTTTTGACGATAAAACCTTGTTTTTAAGTTTAAGGTCTTTATTCATTTTTTTTTTTTTTTTTTTTTTTTTTCCCAGTGTTACAGTAATTAAAAAAAATAATGAAGCAGTTCAAATACTACTTAACTTAGCCAACCTCTCCGGGCTCTTAATATATTTTTCTTTTCGGTGACCGATTTTTAAAATAACACTACAGGTGTCGTAAACTAACTTAAAGAAAGTATTATTTTTGTAAACGATAAAAATTGTAATCATTCAAATTTAAAGGGTAAATAAATCTGATTTAATTACCTCCCTTGAATTTAAAAAAATTGAAAATTCTCGTCGACAATTATTACTGGGTGTCACTTGTTTTTTTTGGTGTGGGGGAAAAATATCGATAATAAAAAAGCAAAAATTTTCCCCCTCTTTTTGCTGATTTTGATATATTTTAATGAGAGGGGTGTGATCACACTTGACTTTAAAGAACTGAAGTTTAATCGTAAATCACGATAGATTATTTTAGAAATATCGTGATACCTCCAACAAAAAAAATGGATACTTTTTTCCGCAATGAAAGCAAAAAATTAACAGCCCCTGTTTTAAAATATTTGCCAAAAATCAAGGAATTATTCAATTCAAACGAAATTTTCAGAACTTATTCATTAATGAATGTTGTTTGTAGGTTATATATATATATATATATATACATACACGTTGTGGGGGTTATATTTCACCCACTCCTTTAATTATCACCTGTATACTTTTTACTAATTAGGAGTGTTCGCACAATGAAGTTATAAAAAGAAATTATTTTAGTAAAAAAAAAAAAAAAAAAAAAAAAAATGTAATATCGAGTGTGAACATATGAAAATTCGGTTCGCATCTTGCCAAAAAAACAATTCAATAAAAGCTCCCCCTATATATATATATATATATATATATATATATATATATATATATATATATATATATATGAAAATCAGTGCTTGCATAATTTCATAAAACATGCCATTTTCTTTCAGATTGGACATAAAAAAAATCTAAACTTAATATTTACTTTTAAAGAAATTAGTTGTAATTCCGTTGCTGTTCGCCACATTTTCTTTTATTAAATTAAGACACATTTGAAGAGTTGAAAAAAGATGTAAAGTTTTATGTCATTTTCGAGTGTAAACCTTTTCTAAAAAGAATGTTATTTTATTTTCTTCTTTTAGCAACTGTTAAATTATTTTTGATATGGATGTACAAAAGGAAATAATTCTAATAGCGCTCATTGAATATTCTATTCAATATCGGAGTATTATAATATTAATCTAATTTCATATCTACCATTCAATCAGTATAAAAATAAAATTATTCATTATATTAAATTTAATACTATTATTTCGCTAAGTTTCCCGCGCTTTTTCAGAGAGGAGTAGAATGATAGTTTTCCTACTACTGACCTTTAACCTTACAGGTTAGTGTGCTTTAATAAAACGTTATTTCCATATTGTTTTAAGTAAAAGGCAAGCATTACTTTCAGAAAATCCAGTTAATCGTTAAATTTAGACTTGAAACATATCTCTAGGATAAATATTGGATTTCAAAGAGAACTTTAAATTGGTTGTTTACATTTTTTTCGTATAGAATGGGGACTCGAGGAGTAACGAAAAAAGTGCTTATACTTTAAAAATGCCTAAAAAGTTTCATATATGGAAATTAAACTCTGTGGTGGTACCTAATTTTTTTCTTTCTCTGATTCATGACTAGTGAATTTACACGACGGAAATCCGCACAAACTGTGCAAAACAGTTTCATCTGTACAATTCAGTTAAAGCTGATATTTTCATTTTCTTTTTTTTTTTAATGCTAAGTGCCCAACCCAACTCCCAAGTGAATTCCAATTCTTTAAAATGGATTATCGGCATAATGTAGTTGATATGAAACAGTGAGTAGACCTCAGTCCGGGATAGTAATGTGGTGGAAAAAATATTTTACATTATTTTTATAGTTATCATGGTACTTTCTTTTAAATGGAAATCTATTGTTGGATAAAAAGCGTTTTAAGATCCGATGCGCATGAATAGATAGTACTTTTCGTAAATAATAACTTTCCTCTTGTAACAATTAAACAAATAATACTAGAATGTGTCGTGGTTGACTAAAGTGTTTATGTCAGGTTACGGATAACAGCTATTCTGTTATTGCCTGGACATGTAAAGAAGTTGTGGAAAAGCAGTTTGTTCAAGTGATTACTCAACCAATTTTTTTTTCTTTGTTTAATATTGTGGCATCCGAGTGATGCGACATATCTGGTGATGTTTGATTAATTTGCTTTTTACGACTTATTGTCGGTTACCTCCTCCTAATTTTCGAAACCGCTACTAGGGGACGCTCTCTGGACTATAAATACTCTGCGATAATTTTTCTCATTCACTTCTCACCTTACCCGCTTATTTGTCAACATGTAACCTCTCGAGGAGAACGCGGTTCCTTTGGGAAACGCATGAACAATACATACACACAGATACGCACATTCACTCACTTCACATACTTTGAACCCCAGAAGGTTTTCACATTCATTTGTTACACACATTGTCTTTGTCGCTTGTATACCTTTGTTAATACATTATCATTTGTTTGTACATATATATTGGTTCTTGTGGTTTCTTCCATTTCTTTGTGAACTCACATCCCTAGTCTGCCATGTTTATTGTGGCTATTTCAGGAGACAGCGTATTATTTCCAATTTCAAACACCGACGTTACTAATGCCCAAAACAAATTGCAGGAAATGAATTATGATACACAACAAATTTGGTAAAAACTTTGATGTATCGATGGGATCGCTGGATTCTGCTGAATCATCGGACTTGGTCGGACTGATTATTCTATATAATCTCACAGTTCACAATGAAATTGGTCTAAATAATATAGGGATTTATAGAGACGATGGTTTGATGGTAGTGAATAATTCTACCGGAAGCAAAGTTGACAAATTGAGGAAATGGATCCATAGAGTGTTTAAATCTTTACACCTCAAGGTTAAAATTAATTCTAACATAAAACAAGTAGACTTCTTAGATTTAACCTTAAATAATTTCCAACCCTTCTTGAAAAATAACGCTAACCCCATTTATATAAACCCTAAATCCAATCACCCAACGCCAGTTATTAAACATATCCCATCATCCGTTGAACGCCGTATAAACAAGCACTCATCTAGCAAGGAAATATTCGATAAACACAAAATTATCCGTAACAAAATCCTTACCGACAGTGGTTACAGATCTTCAGAAATTAAATATAGAGAAAATTGTAGTTATTCTAAAAAAACAATAGAGGAAGGAGAATAATTTGGTATACACCTCCCTTCAACAAATTAGTACGTACCAAATTAGAACACAAATTCTTAAATCTAATTAACAAGCACGGAGAGTAAATTAAGCCAAATCTTCAACCGCAATACCTTAAATATTAGTTATAGCCGTTCTAGAAATCTAGATAAAATTATTAAATCGCATAACAATCGAATACTGAAACTTCATAGAGATAATAACTGCAACCTAAATACAAGTTCTAATACACCCCAGGAAAAAAAGGCTATGTAATTGTAGAATCCCTGATCAATGTCCTTTATTAAACAGGTGCTTAACCAAATCCATAGTGTATATGTGCTATATCTCATCAAATGAGAACCTCAGAGATATTAGGCTGTATGTGGGGTCAACTACCAGACCTTTTAGGGATAGGTATTACAATCACATGAACTCCTTTACAAATACGGCCAAACGAAATGTGACATCACTTTCGAAATATTTTTTGAAACTCAAGGAAGAAGGAAAAACACCTAAGGTTAAATGGAAAGTCCTCAGACAACCAGAACCTGCGATTCTCTGAGCGAACCTTGCTTCTTATTTTTACAGGAGAAAATATGTATCATTGAACTCTTGAATAACACCCAATTATTAAATCAAAGATATGAAACAACTGTTTTCTGTAGACATACTAAGGATCTAACACTACAATCTTGTTAAATTCTTAATTCCATAACTATAAACCTTTTAAAATTATAAATCACCTCCTTCGATATATTCCCTACCCTCTTATGTACCTCTCCACTAATTAAATTATGATTCTTAATTTTTTTTTCTTTCATATATATTACTGGTAATATTTTTAGATAAATCGTTTTTACACCCATAATTATTCTACACGCTATACGGTCCAGGAATATTTCAAAATTTGATTATAAAAGGTTATATTAACACCCCTTATTTTTTTTTAGAGGAAATAACCACTTCTAAATTTTAATCCTCAAAACACGTTCATTGATTACAGAATTAGTAGTGATAACCCTAACATAAATACATGCAATTCAGCTCTAGAATTTTTATAGTAAACCAAAAATAACATTCCCAATTACTACTAGAAGTATCGCTACAATTTTTACCTACTTAAACGTAATACTATCCACTATCTCCATCTTTCCTCCCCTACCTCTCACTCTTAGGACGCTTGTGAGATGATGTGCCTGGACTTTTGACCGGTGTTTATCAGCAGGAAAATTTCCACGGACCAGTCAACATTAAACACCCAATCCATTCATCACCAAACTGCTATCAACAAACACTATTGTTTCACTCCGTCACCTATATATATATATTTTCTCTCAAACAAATGGAAAAAAGGAAGTGACACACACGGCTTGCCTACAAGCAGGATTGTTCATAATCATTTTCGATTCTCACCCGTCAAGTTGCATCTTTGTAGTGAGTAAAATGGTTTTGTTTATATGATAAAATAAGATTATAATAATATATATATATATATATATATATATATATATATATATATATATATATATATATATATATGTGTGTGTGTTGAAACTGAGTGATATTGTCGGCGTGAAGTATGATGTATATTTATTAATATATATTTAATAGCACTGCTATTTTATATATATATATATATATATATATATATATATATATATATATATATAGAGAGAGAGAGAGAATTTACATCAAAGATAATTTCATATAGGCTCGCGATATCCTTTCCTTCCTTTTCCTCAGTTCCCCGAATTTGAAGGGAGTTATTATTTCGCACCTCCCTACAAGTCCATCAGAGGACGAAACGCGTTGGCTAAGAGAAGTTTTCCTTTTGTTTTTATTCATATTGTCCTCTCACAAATACATTTTAAGTTATATCTGAATTTTTACACACCCACACACATATACATTTGCATATGTGCCGTCGTCATTTAATAAGCTTAGTTTAATAATGGTGTAAGAGCATAAACATGGTCGCTTCGTAATAACTGAACTCACTACCCATTAGTCATGAACTGCGACTTTAATTTTTCGTGCTGATAACCATCTTTCTATCCGCACATCCACATACAAATTCATATTTAGTAGATAAACCTTGGACTTTGTATGAGTTTCGCCACATGTTACTTTTTTTTATAAGTGTTTCCATTCGATATATCGGACTATCTCTTAAACGGACACAGAAATAGAAACTCTTGACGATCAATGTAAGTTATTTCCATAAATTATGCATGAAGTCGTATTAATAGGAGTTTATAAAGATCTACGGGTGACCGATACTAAGCTAGTGCCAGAGCCAATTATACAAATGATGACCAAACAACCGGAAGTTCTCGCTTCGTTGTCTATAAGCAAACTGAAAACGTGCGACAATTGAAATCAATTCCGGCTTTTGACAGCAGATTAACTTTTGACAAAACATGACAATTACGAGATAACACGGTTTCGTTGTGTCCTCTTGTAACGAAGTATCAATGTATTTTTGCAACACATTTACGCACGAACCGAACAGGAATAATTCGTCAAAAACGATATCATTAATAAGGCGGTGTATTACCAACTGTTGCATAAAACAATAAAACGGGCCAGTATATATATAAGGAGAGGTAAACCTACCGAACTAATTTTTTAATATCTAATTAATATAAAACATCTCACATTCTTCCATTAGTAAAAAATAAAAATATTTTTTTTCATTATTTTATCTACATATATTTTATCAACTCTCTAGGGTTTTTTTTTCCTATCTAACGTTTTTTCTCCTGTCTTATTGATTGATTGATTTGTCTGTTTAATGACATATATCAACTCTTTATGGGATCATTTAATGCCGAAATTAAATTTTCTTGGAAGTTAGGAAGTAATAAAATATGTTATTCTGCTTTCACAATTGTATACATGGTAGATGATTCTCAGTTTTTGTGCATATATATATTTGTGTGGACATAATTACCAGAGGTGGTGGTGATATGCGTGTTTTATGTTGTAGTTTTGTTAAGTTATATTTTGGAATACAGTTGAATTGTAGGATATTATATAGATTAATGTCATGAAAGAGATTTTCATGTTCGTTGTTTGGTAGTATTTTAAACAGATTTGGGTGAAGTCGCTACAATTTGTTAGTATGTGCGTATTGTTAATAATTTTATTATATGTTTAGCATCCTGATACTACTTTCTTGTCAATGTTGAATTTTGTACAAATCTGTGCCAAAAGTGGATCAAACAGCTTACTCAGCTTCATACATATTTTCAGGAAATCTCAACTTCTAATTGGTCAATAAACACACAAGTGGGCGTTGCAATCCACCCACGTACAAGTCTTTTTCCAGCGCGTGACCCAGGAGCCTGTCACGTGATTATGTTAATTATAAATATCAGACACGAATTTGTTCTTTCTCTTTTCTTTCTTGATTTCATTCACCTACGAAAATGTAACCTTAAAAGGAAACTGCATTGCGGTCGAACCATTAATAATAATAATAATAACAATAAAAATGAACGCATGCGCGCCAACACACACACCTATTTTCATATAAAGTAAAATATTAAAAAAATATGAAAGCGTTTTACTAAGCTGTCAACGAATTCCATAACTTATATAGACGATACTTTAAGAAATCTACGCAGCTTAATGGCTGGACAGGCCCGAAAGCTATGTTTTCGAAAATTAACATTCATTGAATTGTATAGATAATATCAATTATTAACATAGATCATGGCTATCACTCTGATAAACTTTTTTATTCTCAGATATATGCAGAATTTGTTTTTACTTTATGCTCATCATTAATATTTCTTTTGAAGTAAATCTGTTGTTGGGCCATATGTGTTTACATGAATAAATATATTATACATTCATGTAATACACAGATATATAAATCTCATATTTCGCAATAATCGTGCGATGTTTACGGGGCCCATTATTCTAGATAAACAAATTCAAGACAAAAAAAAAAAAAAAAAAAAAAATGGAAGCGAATTTCTCTTTGTCTGACGGGTTGAGAAAATGATTTGTACAGACAGCTTCATGGATTATTAATAAATTAGCAACGACCATAAATAATGTAAAGCTGAACATTTGGCCAAATCGATTCTTTCTATAAGCAATATGTTAAAATATATGTATTCTATGATGTCGTCTGCTTTTTTTAAAAATTTTCTATCGAACGATCGACAAAAGGAAAATAACTGAATAATATAAGAATGTGGAAGAAAGTTCACAAAATTTGAAGGAAGTCATTTTCACATTTGCATAAACGATTGGAATAGAGTATAGACTATCATCAGCTTGTTTTATTGTCGTATGTTTTGATTTGTGGATGTGTACGGACTGTAATGGATTCTAATCGGAATAATAAAAAATTGAGAAATTCAGAACAAAAGCATGTAACTATAATTATATTGGTGTTTGCTCCGGTAGATAGCAAAAGAATGCTTTTCTCAATTTTCTCCCAACATTTGAAACTGCGCTCGTCATGGAAGAACACCAGACAGCCAAATTCGATGAGAACTTGTGTGTGATTTGCAGCAATGGCTTGGAAACAGTAGCTCATCAGGTGAAAGTTACACGTGGACTAACAAACCTCATCAAGTTTAGTGAGCTTCATAGCAGAGATGAGCTCCATGAACACCTTATTTAGCAAAACAGTAGTGTTCCTCTTGGCCAAGTTCTTGTTCATAGTGAGTGTCGTCGCCAGTTCATTGATATTAAACGCTTACGAAAGTTAGATGAACAGCCCGAATTTTCCAACCCTAAGAAGCAGAAATTACGTTCTGGAACTAGCACATTCCAATGAAAAGAGAATTGTTTTTTTTCTGTACAAATTCTATTTTATTTAACGAGAGGCATCCTGACAAAAATAAAGATTTGCGAATTGTTCGGGTTTTATCATTCCGTAAAGATACACCCAATGAAAAGTCGTGGGCGCGGAGACCATGCAAGTACAGTTTCGCCTGGAGAGTTGAATAGACCTTGTTGCTGCAGAGGTAGTTTACCATAAATCGTGTCATGCCCGTTTTGGCTCCAGTAAGGTATTAGCTTCTCCTAGTGGAAAGTAGTGGTTGTCCAGAGGAGCCCGTCATGTTGACAGTATTTAACAAATTATCTGCCTGGCTTGAAGAGGAAGTCAAGTTGTACACAGCGAGTAGTATGAACGAATGGTAGAAATTGCTGGAAACAGGACCGAGGATTTATATTCAGTAAAAAGGCAGAAATAAAACTTTGAGAACGTTATAAAGGACCATCTATTATTTTTTTTTTTACAGATGTGAACGAAAGGAAAAATTTTCTTCCGTAACATGGCCAGTCTTATTATCAATGACAAATTGTATGACGCAAAAAGAGAGAATATTGAAGAAGAGTCTGCAAGAATTGTCATGGCAGCTGTCAAAATCATTAAATCACAGATTATTGTGATTTCTTGTAACATGGATTCCTATTCAACAAATCATTTGGCATCAATGATGCATGTCAGTGGTTGCCTCCAGTTTTGCAGATATTTCTGTAGGCCATCATCAGGTCAGCCATTCAACGAGCTTCTGCTGGACAGTGTTTGGTGTGAAGTGCAAAAACTTGGTTTGGGCTACCACCCTTCCTGTTTGAGTTAGGTGTGGAACGTTTAGATCGGGCTACTATGAAGAAGCGTAGTGATTGTGAGCACGGAACGAAGGACCGGCCTGCTGAATTCCGGTCATGATAATTGCATTCACTTTCACACAAATACCTTTGGGAAAGGCATGAATCCCATTTCTTCTACCTAAGTAGGTGAGAACTGGATTCTGTAGTAATAATATTCGTTTTAGCAGAAGAAACAGACAAGATGTGGCATCGAGATATTCACGGTTATTTAATAATTCTAAACAGTGAAATAGATGGCAACCGGCCTAGGACTCGAAAAGCCCTTAATACAGAAAACTATGCTCCCCGACAGCAATCGAACTTGTATTCACTTTTTTCATCAAGGAAAACCCTCTTTCTGCTGAAGTGTGCTCTTACCAATTAGGCCACGGGAAACCATGATAAAGCAAACCTCAGCTACTTAAGGAATGCACAACTTTCGTTTGGATCTTTCGAAATATAAATCTGCTACTTTTATTTTTCTATCCGAGATATAAAGTCATTTATAAATGACGTTTGTTTCGTCCGAAATTATTTCGTATTATTAAAATTTATTTATTTTGCACTCAACAAAAATAGCGTTTATAGCAATAAGAAATGTCTGATAAAATATCATGGTTAAAAAAGAAACATTTAAAAATTACTACATCTATCTATCGATGAATATTGATCTACCTCTATTAATTTCTTTTATTCTATTCATATGTCTCAATCTATAGACATACATGTTTCTTTCATTTCTATCTATGTATCTAATTCTATTCCCTAACTCTATCTCTATCTATCTATCTAATTCTGTTCCCTAACTCTATCTATCTATCTAACTCTATCTATCTATCTATCTATCTATCTATCTATCTCTGTTCCCTAACTCTATCTATCTATCTATCTATCTATCTATCTATCTTGGTTAGTTTTACGATATAGCAACTCTTGTTTGGCTCTTTAATGTCGAATTTAGCATTTTTTTTCTGAAGATCGAAATCACTACTCGGTAATAAGGTTAACCAGACAAGTTTAGCTACCCACTACACCACGTTTGTGTGCATCTGTACTTGTATGGCTGTATATATGGTTTTATGTTTGTGTATGTGTGTTTGTGTTTATGCATTTATAGAGAAAAAACGTTATATTCTTTTCACGCTATCGTCTCAAGAGAATTTGTTAAAAGCCTTAATGTATGTACCTCTGGATGACCCCTTTTAGTTAATGCCTACTCTTTTGACTTATTGCAAGCATTATTTTCTTCGTAACCAAATGTCGTTTTCTTGGAAAACTCTATTTTTAATCATAACGCGAATTTGAGCTGCGAATTGCGGCAAAACAGACCGTGTCAGAGCAGAATGTCACCGTTGCGTCGTGGTAGAACAACAATCCTCAATTTCTCTAGTTCTTTTTTTTTTTAAATCACTTCTAATCAATCCACTAATTCCTGGTAACATTAGACATTTACAATTTGTTGCTGTAGGCGTTTAGAGAAATTATACATACATACGTACACACACACACATATATAAAATTTCTCAAAACGCCTACATTATATAAGGATATTACATCAACATGCGAATAATCGCTACATAGCGGTATGTAATATACTAAAATAAAGAATTTTGCTCTACTTTTTGTATTGAGCCCTCATTTAAATTAATGTTACGAACGTTGGAATTTATATTCAATTCATTCTCATTTCATATGGATATATATATAACATTGAGCAAAACAAAACGAAACAACAAAATACTAAATAGTGACACTACAAAAACACTAATAAAAATGTAATTATAGAATCTAAACAAAATGTCTAATGCAAGGAAATCATTGGGAAGGTGATATATAAGATGAAAGTGACAACATAAGAAAACACAGGTGAGAGGATTTAGATCAGAGCAACTGGGAGATAGTTTACAAAGATATGCAAAACATTTGCTATCATTCAACTATGAAAGATATCAAACTAGCATCATGTGACATATATGGGAAATAAAAAAAGAATGTTATAATAATGGTATATACAATGGTATATAATAAAAAAGATAAACAGAGGTAGAAATTATAATTTATTATTTAAGTATGGAGGAGAAACCGAAACTCATAGAATCAAAGAACGTGAGTGGATTAATAGACAAAAAGCAATGAAATTAGAAAATGTCGGTATACTGATGCATTCCCTTTGAAAAAAAACATGAAAAGAACTATAGAACAAAGAAACAAGCGTCCATTTCGAAACTCGTACAGCATGAAATTAACTGAAATTCATTCCCGTTTACATCCTAGGAGAGAAATTGTGGGTCATTTGGAGTTTTTCCTAAAATAATGTAACACACTCGAACAGTTGATTTTTTGCTCTTCCGTGAATAAACAAAACATGGAGATTGAGGAAACATTTAATTTTCAAATCTTCCATGAACATTCGCTGGCATGAACTCCAAAACAAATCAATTACCTCAGATATCTAACAATGAACTGACGATAAATTGTCATTTACTGAGTGGCGTACTTAAATAAAAAAGAAAAGAAGATTTTCGCCATTTTGAGAACGTGGTTGATCTTCCAGTTCTCTTTTGAAACGTGAATATCACTCGTAGACTTGTGTTTTACATAAAATCTCTTTCGGAAAAAAACTCACAAAACATTACAACAGTTTCGGCAGCAATATTCCTCAAAATGAAACAACACTCACGAACACTCACGATTCCCTTTTAGTAAAGCTCGATAACTAGCAAACAGCCGAAAAATATCACAAAGAAACAAATCAGTCAAACACGTCATGGGGAAAAATTGTCTAAGAGTTATGTCGAGTCATGGCATCTACCGACGCAATGTGCAACTGCGTTCACTTCACGCGTCTCACGAATTCTGTATGTTGATTATAGAATTTGAAGGTTATTGCTCTTTTGCTAGGACTGCAAGGTGAATATACAAAGTACTGTTATGGGAGAGACGAGACAGAAGTTTTCATTACATCAAGGGAAACTGGCCAGTACGACAATCACTGGAATCTGGGAGGAAACATATTCAGCATCCATCATTAATTGTGTAAAATAAAATGTTTTGCCACCTCATCACATCAAGTTTGGTCATACAAAAAATCTAGTGAAGGCTATGGACAAAAAAGAGGCAGCATTCAAGTATGTGTAGAATAAATTTCCCAGGATAAGTGAAGAAAAAGATAAAGGAAGGCATTTTGTTGGTCCCCAAGTTTGTAAACTTGCTTTGGATGAAAATTTTGACAGATTACTATGGGGAAAAGAAAAAATGGCAACGAACTTTCTGGATAATGAAAGGGAAGAAGATTACAGAAATGGTGGAAACTTCCTGAAGGCATACAAACATCTTGGCTGTAACATGTCATTGAAAATCCACTTCTTAAACTCGCATCTTGATTTTTCCCCTCCTAAACTGTGGTGCTGTGAGCGACAAGCATGATCATCGATTTCATCAAGACATTGCAGTAATGGAAAAAAAAAGTATCAGTGCATGTGTAGTCCATCAATACTGGCTGATTATTGTTGGACTGTGACAAGAAATGATCCTTCTGCAGTTTACAAAAGACAAAGGAGGAACTGATGTATTGTTGCTGTCCATGTGTATATATAAGTTTATGTAGGTGGATGTGTATGCATATATATATATATATATATATATATATATATATATACACACACACACACTTGTATATGCATCTATATATGTGTATATATTTACATGTGTTTATATATATGTATACATATCAGGTCATCCCATAAGTTCTGTCCGAATTTTAACTTTTTGTTAAAATGGATGAAATTTAAAGAGTATTTTATAATGTCTAATGGAGCTGAACATTATTTTTATGTTTAGATGCATTTAAAGTGATCAAATTTTATTTCAGAGAACAATAAAATTAAATTTTGTTTGATTAAAACCCTGCTAACATGGAAGTACCCAAGAATTATTTGAGGCACATAATGCTTTATGAGTTCAAGAAAGGAAACTCAGCAGCCGAAGCGACTAGAAACATTCGCTCAGTTTATGGAGAGGAATGTGTGAATGAAAGAACTTGCAAAAGATGGTTTGCAAAATTCAGAGGTGGAGATTTCACCCTTGAAGATGAAGATCGAACTGGAAAGCAGCCCTTGAAGAAAATCCTGCTTTATCAGTTGAGGAATTGGCAGTGGTTCTCAGTTCAAACCATACAACTGTTCATCGTCATCTTCAACAACTTGGAAAAGTTTCTAAACTTGGAAAATGGGTGCCTCAGGAATTGTCTGATCAAATCCCGAGTTGACATCTGCTCGTCTCTCCATTCTCGCCAACTTGTTTCATCATTTTTGGATAGACCTGTGACTCGCGACGAAAAATGGATCTTTTATCGAAATGTTAAGCGTCGTAGACAGTGGCTTGGTAAAGGGGAAGGACCCCAGCCGAGAAGGAAACTTCATGGGCAAAAGGTTCTTCTTTCAATCTGGTGGGATCGCCAAGGAATAATACACTTTGAATTCTTACCACCTAATACAACAATTAATGCTCAAATATACTGTCAGCAATTAGAGCGTTTGAACCAAGCTTTGAGGAAAAAAGACCTGCTCTAGTGAATCGAAAAGGGGTAATGTTTCATCAGGACAATGCGCGACCCCACACAGCAAGAATCACGTCACAAAAGATCGAAGAACTTGGTTGGGAGAAAATTCCTCATCCACCTTATTCTCCCGATCTTGCTCCTTCAGACTACCATTTGGAAGAAACAGCTTTTGTAACACAGGAAGAGGTTAAAACTGACATTTGTGAGTTCTTCAAATCAAAGCCAAAAGAATTTTACAGTAATGGAATTAGTAAGCTTGTTAATAGATGGAAGGAAGTCATAGATAATCAGGGAAAATATATTGTTGATTGAATCTGTAATTAAATGTAACATTTGGTAACTTGTTTTCTTTATTCAAAATTCGGACAGAACTTATGGGATGACCTGATATATGCTTATATATACATGTATATGTATGCATATATATATATATATATATATATATATGTAAATGCATATATTTCCACTTATTCACACACATATATTTGCAGTTATTTTCATACACACACACACATATATATATATACACACACACACACACATACTCACAGACATATTATGATTGCATTATTTTTTAATGGTCTGTGTGTGCATGCGTACGCGCGTTTCTGATGAAAACTGCAATTCTGCACAACAAACAATTTCGACGTCCATACCAAGTTCTAGAAACTAAAAAAAACATCACGTGATCTTCGTAGATAAGTCGATAAAGTCATAATGGCTGACAATGCCTATATATATATATATATATATATATATATATATATATATATATATATTACTTCAAATGTTAATATAAAAAATTGCAATCACAAGCCATATATCCCTTAAGAATAAGATCTTCCAAATTTATCCCCCCCCCATGCTAGTTATCAACATAACTAAAATATAAGATACCGTCAAACATACAAAACATTTTTTAACGTCGTACCAAATGTATGGAGCATGTAAAACATTTGTTAGGATCATAAATGTCGCTGACCTTTTTACGACCAATTTTTGTAAAGCATATAGGTTCTGATTAAAAAACACCATGAAAAAATATTTTCTTCACATACATTTTCCTCAACAACTTTCCTGATCAACTTTAAAAGAAATCGACAAGGTGAAATTTGATTTTATCCTGTTATCTTGGATACTATACCGTGAGCGCATCAATAGATCTAGTTTGATAGATTAGCTTAATTTTAGTTTAAAATTATTACTTTTCATTGAAACAGGATTAACGTTCACCACTGAACAAGGAAAAGAATTACGTTAAAAAATAAATATTGTTGCGTAAAATATTTTTAGAAAAAAAATATAGCCTGCTGACATATTGAATTAGCGACGAACACGCTAACTCATTGTGTCTTATCCCGGATAGGTTTTACTAAAAAAATACGTCAAAACTTATAGTGAATCTAATTGACTGCAAATTCTCGCGGTAGTAACGGAATTAAAAATATCACGGTTGTAAATTTAGCGAAGATTGCACTTGGATCCAGTATATATATATATATATATATATATATATATATATATATATATATATATATATATATATAGGTTTTATTATTACCCACTGTCTTTAATACTCTGAATCGACAAAACTGTCTTAGAATTTAAAACTGAGGTAGATATGGTGACAGGGGCCCCAAAGTGTACGATTTTAATAAAGAAATAAGAAATGATGCCTAGCATGCAGCGATGAAACATGTCCTTACCTTTTCCACCACCTGTAAAGCCTTGCAAGTATCTTCTTCTTCTCCTTCGGTATCATTGTATCTCTATTAAATGATAAAAGAAAAAAAACTGGGATAGAGAAACTAACTTCGTTGAGCAGAAATAATCATATTAGATGGCATATATCCCCCACCACCATACCAGCAAAGAATATTAAGAAAAATGTGTTGAATTAATGGCGCAACTTTTAGGTTTCTTCTACGATCACAATGACAGGTTCGTCATGAAGACTTTGTACATAAGATTATTATCAATTATTACCTGTCGCATCAAGAATACTTAGTCATGAAACACTTCGCTAAACTCATGATTTATATCATAGACTTCGTCGAAATAAAAAATGATCTCGAAGAAGCTTTTGAAAGTAATTCCCTTCTTCAATTTACGCACGAACTTAGCATCAAAAACAAAATCCCATTTCTAGAGAGGGTTTCTAGCATGAGGAAATGAAACGTGTCTTTACCTTTTCCACCACCTGCAAAGGCCTGCAAGCTGTTTCTTTTTCGTCTTCTACTTCTTCTTTTTCCTCTTTTACTTCTTCTTCTTTTTCCTCTTTTACTTCTTCTTCCTCTTTTACTTCTTCTTTTTCCTCTTTTACTTCTTCCTTAACTAATTCGTTTTCATCTACTTCTTTTTCCTTTACTAATTCGTTTTCATTTAATTCTTTTTCTTCCTTTACTATTTCTTTTTCATCTTTTTCTTCCTTTACTACTTCTTTTTCATCTTTTACTTCCTTTACTACTTTTTCATCTTTTACTTCTTTTTCATCCTTTACTTTTTCTTTTATTATGTCTTCCTTCAATTCTTCTTTTTCGTTTACTATTTCTTTTATTTCTTTTTTCTGTATTTCTTTTTCTTCTACTTCTTTTTCTTCTTTTTCCTTAACTTCTACTTTATCATTTACTTCTTTTTCTTCTTTGACTTCCTTTTCTGCTTGTAATTCCTCTTTTTCCTTTATTTCTTCTTTTTCTTCTTTGATTTCGTTGCCTCTCTATTAAATGACAAAAGAAAAGATGAGATACAGTAACATTAAAATAGGTGCACAGAAACTATTGTATTCGAAGGCATAAAAAACCCAATAAGCATATAAGATCGTTCACATTGAAGCAAAGAATAATAAAAGTATGTTGGATTGGAACTACATTCCTGTTCCTCTGGCTGAGTTTTTAAAAAATCTGAAATTGTTGTATTTATGAAAAAGTGGGTCTATTCTTGTTCCTCATTCTCTTCTCTTTGTCTCGTCATCTTTCTTATGTATATATATATATATATATATATATAACAATTTGCGCCATAAAAATGGTGTTTTCTTTAATAGAGAAAAGAAAATTCCAACTCAAAAAATAAACTCAGTTCACAATAAAATCTGTTGACGATTGAACGGAACTTCTATAAACTCTGAAGTTTAATATGGACTGAAAAACGATTATTGAACTATTTTATTTTAGTTATTAATAATTATTATGACTCTAATGTTTTTATATTGGGGACTGTATTTGCAAAAACTGTTGGACTTTAATACTTTAAGGCATTGCCTTCCGGAAATACACTGATCGATTCAAGGATCATAAGTCTGTTTTTATTATGTGATTTGGCAATATTTTGGTATTGTTTGTTAGTAACTCTGTAATGTTACTATGATCCTTATGCTGCTTATTAATGTGTTATCTGATGGCAATCTGGTCCGATAAGTAACAGGTGAGTTTCTGTTAGAGTGTGGTTGTGGTATATCTTATATAATACGTTTTGTGTTTTTTATTTATTTACAGCGAAACATTCTCTGAATGGGCAAGTATATTCATATACAATGTTGATCTTATATAAGGAGTTTGGCATATATTATCTTTAATAACTAAAGTGCTAATTTTAATTTTTTGTGGCAAATAATAAATCTAATGTATTTATTTTTATCGACTGGTTTTATATATCTATGTATGATGTTTTTTTTTTATTATTGTTTCATCTGTTTTTAATTGTCGTAAATTTGATGTTGGAAATATATGTTAATAGCGTTATTGTCAATATTATTATATTTATGAGTATGGTTTATATTATTAAAATTGTTATTTAAATGAAATCTGATTTATTTGTAGACTATATAATTAGAGTAACCATTATTGATGAGTGGTTGTTTTATATTATTTAATTATTTAAGGAAAATCCTTTTGGACGAGGAAATGAGTTTAGCTCTTCGCCTACATCACAACACTCATTATTTGTCTCTACATACCCTGATGATGACTGAAGTCAAAAGTTTGGACCATATTTCTTCTGAAATAAACTTCGGACAATTTTTTTTCCACTCACAGTTATCCCCCCCCACCCAGATTAAAAGTCAATATTATTCCGTGGCGCAAATCCGTTGTTGGTTGTCATTATTGTTGAAACATTTTTAGCAAGACGTCTTATTTACCTGTTTCACGGGCGGTACTGAGTTGCTCGACTTTAGTTCAGTGTCCAGATCATCAACAGCGTCTTCAAATTTTGCCTATGGAAAGAAAAATGAGACGAGACATCAGTTTTGGTTGTCTATATTAAGTAAATGTATATGGCGTCATTTGTTTTAAATGTCAAAAACAAAAGATATATAATTTTAGAGAGCAGAGAATTAAATCAAATAGCAACGAGAGAGAGGGAGAGAGAGAGACAGAGAGGGAGAGAGAGAAATCAGTAGAGAGGAAGGAAGGAAAGAGAAAGGAAGGAAGTAGAGGAAACAGAGAATGATGGAAAATAATGGTAGAGAGAGACAGATAGAGTATGACGAGAGGAAGAAGTAAGAGAAAGGCAAGAGAGTACAAAGAGAGAGAGAGAGAGAGAGAGAGAGAGAGAGAGAATTAAAAAAATGAAAAACGAGAGAAGAAAAGAGAGGAAAAAGGGAAAATAAATAAAATGGAAGAGATAAAGAAAGAAAAGAATTTTAAAGTATGAGGAAGAATAAGTAGAAAGAAGGAAGAAAGAAAATAAGAAGAAAAGAGAAAGAAGAAAAAGAATTTCAAAGTGATAGAAAGAGATGGAAGAGAGAGAGAGAGAGAGAGAGAGAGAGAGAGAGAGGAAGAATAGAGAAAGAAAAGAGAGAGAGAGAGAGCAAAAAAGAGAATAGGACGTATACATTTCTGACGTGATCTTACCAACACGTTCATTAAATACCTTTTGTAGTGTTTCCTTTTTTACTAGTGCACCTTTCTCTCTTAATAGACCAGCTAATTACACGGGTAATTCTTTTTTGTGTGATTGATAGAATAAGAAACTCTATTCTGGCTGTTAAGACTTACGCATATTTGAGAACACCACAAAAAATAGCATCTGGAGCAAATGAGTTTACTGCTTACAATACTTCATTGTTTGTAGGTAACGTTCTTGTTTCATTATCAATATTTATAACAAAGTGGGACTGACATTTACTAAGCTTGCTCAAACTCGTCTCGAAGCCACATGTTGAGCACTTCCGGAGCATCTATCCTAAGAAAAATGTCGGGTAAAAAACTGATCGCTACCAGACCCTACCAATTGACTTCGTCTTAGTTTGCAATCAATCAACAAACCCTCCCATCAAACCCATCGCATTTGGTCTCTGAAATCGAGACGTATTTAGTCTGCCACACTTTTCACTAAATGACCATTGATACAAGTTTAGCAAGATTAACATGAAATTCCAATTGTAAGCAAATAAGAAATCCTTTTCCCATGACGTTTGGATGTATTTTTTTAAATTTATTTTGTTTCGGACTTGTTAGGTTAATGTGTAAATTTAAATTTTCCGCATGTGCGCATATATAGTGATTTTCCAAGCGTAGCTTAGATGTGGCACAAGGCCGAAAGTATGGGGCACCTAGTGAGGATCGAACTCACTACTCAGTCGTAATTGTTCTAGTAAGACAAGCTTGCTAACCATTACGCCGCCTCCAGGTGCCCAAATGATTTTCAAAGCGTATCTTAGATGTGGCTCAGGGCCGAATGTGTTGAGCACCCAGTGAAGATCGAACTCACTATTCAGTCGTAATTGATCTAGTGAGACAAACTTGTTAACCATTACACCACGGCGAAGTGCCCAGCATATATATATATATATATATATATATACACAGACTGTTTCGTTGTATCACAGCTCATCAATGTGGCTAGGCATCTGATTGCTTCAAGTCGGGATCGAAACCCGACTGATTCGGCAACAGTCGAAAAATTTTCCCCTAAGCTATATATATATATATATATATATATATATATATATATATCGTGTGTAGTCTGGCATTTTGGTTTAAGTGTATTTAGTTAATTCCTCGATAATCGCGTATTGTTTTAATAATGGATAGTGGAATTATTCTATTCTCCCATCTTACTAACTCTGACCCACAAACCTTTTATTCGCAAACAGATTGAGGAGGGACTATATCTGATCTCATATATATATATATATATTGGGCAAATATTCCACAATCGGAATGTCGGCGACTAAACCGGCTACCCCGCTCCAAGTTTTTGCGAATGAGGCGGGTGGTTAGCGAGCCAGTAGGAAGAGAAATAAAACCTAACAAAGGGTGGAAGAACTTTCGATGACTCAACGCCTAGTTAACTAGAGGTGGTGTCTCCCTAAACCACCGTGTAGAAGGCAACGGGAAACCACTCCACTATTAATCCCAAGAAATATCATGACAAATAACACACACAATATAAAACCTAACGGCGTGAAGTGGGTTAAGTTTATGGGAATTAACTCCTCGCCCGGTAATGACCGACTTGTGCAACAGCTTTCACCTGACCGTCATCCAGCGACTGCTAGCATAAACGGCGTAAAGGGGATAAAATTCTTCGGAACCTACCACTCTCTCGAAAAGGAGCGACACGTGTCACCGGACCGTTATCCAGCGACTGCTCGCATCAAACAAAAAATAATTCTCGGGACATGGAACGTTCGGACGTTGAACAACTGTGGCCAGTTAGATAATGTAAAACAGGAGGTGAGTAGGCTAAAAATCAACATCTTAGGTGTTATGTGAAACTAGATGGCCAAACAATGGAGATTTTGTCAGTGACTGTCATAGGATTATTTATGCAGGCGGAGAGAAAAACGATAAAAGAGTAGGATTGATACTAGATTAAGAATTCAAGAAATGCGTTTTGAAATACTACCAATTATCCGAAAGAATTCTGGTAGTCAAGCTGAAAGGTAAGCCTTTCAACGTAACTATCATAATAGTGTATGCACCGACAGCACAAAGTAAGGAAGAAGAAATAGAATTTTTCTACTCCATGCTAGACAGCACCAAAGCTCACTGCAAATCACAAGAAGTCATAATTATCATGGGGGATCTAAACGTCAAAGTAGGCAGGAAAAGAGCAGGGGATATAGCTGGAAAATTCGCACTAGGAAGCCGCAACGAACGTGGAGAAAAATTAATCCAATGGTCTACGGCCAATGACCAAATAATAGCCAACACATGGTTCCAAGAACATCCGAGACGATTATGGACATAGAGGCGCCCAGGAGGAGAAACTGAAAACCAAATTGACTACATAATTATCGACAAAAGATTCAGGAATGCAATGATTCACTGCAAAACCTACCCAAGTGCCGATTACAGAAGCAACCATCGCCCTGTTATATTTAAACTAAGAGTGAAACTACGGAAACTGAAGAAATCTAACGCAGCAACCAAATTGAAATCCAACAAACTCCCGAGCGACCCGTGCCTGAAAGAAAAATATATGGACAGTGTGAAAAGATACGAAGGACACAATAGAAATGGAAACTCGAAATGGGACGCACAAAGAGAAGCTTTAATGACATCAGCAAGCGATATCATCCCAAAAGAGGATGGACGAAGAAGATAAACCGAATGGATGACTGATGAGTTTCTCGACATGATGCAAAGGAGACAGAAAATTCTGCCAAGATACGGAACGGAATACAGAAAACTACACAACGAAATTAGGACCAAATGTAGGCAGGCTAAAGAAGAGTGGCTAAACAAAAATGTGCAGAAATAGATTTATTACCACCAACAAAAGAGATATGCATAAAGAAATAAGGGAACTAACAGGACAGAAGACATGCTCGTCAACAGGCTGCATAAAAAAAATCAAAGGATGGAATTAGAGAATAAAAAAATTCTTCAGCGCTGGAACGAATATATTGGAGAACTCTCTCACGACGAAAGAGAACAACCAGCAATACATAGAATTACCGATGGGCCTGAAATTCTAAAAACCGAAGTGGAAGCAGCACTGGCCAAACTGAACAGAAACAAGGCGGCAGGGCCAGACGGAATTGTAACAGAAATGCTGACAGCCTTAGATAATTTTAGCATAGACAAGATCATAGAAATAATAAATGAAATTTACAACAGTGGTGATATACCGGAAGATCTCAGCAGATCTATTTTCATAGCACTGCCTAAGAAACCAGGCGCAAACGAATGTGAACTCCACCGAACAATCAGCTTAATGAGTGACATAACAAAACTCATCATCCGTATTCTGATGAATAGAGCGCGTAGCAGAATCAGACCAGATATAGGACAAGAGCAGTGCGGGTTTGTTAAAGACACCGTAACAAGGATCGCGATATTCATGCTCAGAATGTTATCAGAAAGAGCAATACAAACGCAGAAGGGCGTGCACCTATGTTTTATAGACTACGCAAAGGCGTTCGACAAAGTACGCCACAAATATCTGTTGGAACTGCTCAGCAACCTTGATATATTTATGAAAGATATTAGAATAATCAAGAACCTATAGTGGCAGAAAACGGCCTGCATACGGATAGAAAATGAGTTCAGTAAATATACAAAAATAGAAAGGGGCGTAAGGCAAGGATGTGTCTTCTCACTGGACATTCAACTTATACATTGAGGCAATTCTGAGAGAACTGGAAATCCTACCAGGATTCATTATCGGCGGCCACAAGCTTAACAGCATAAGATACGTAGAAGACAGTGCTGATAGCAGACACGGAAAGAAAATTACAAAACCTCCTACAAAAGGTAGCGAAGGAGAGCGAGAAGAAGGGATTAAACATAAGCTATAGAAGACAGAATGCATGGTTATCAGTAAAAAGACGAGCCCGAAATGCAATTTACAAGTCGGGGACACTAAAATCAAGCAGGTGCTGAAATTTAAATATCTGGGAAATGTTCTGACAGAGGACGATAAGTGCGACGCTGAGATCCGAAGACGTATTGTGATGGCCAAAGACGCATTCCAAAAGTCAAGCAGAGTATTACTAGACAGGAGGATTTCGTTGTCAACAAAGAAAAGAGTAATGAACTGCTACGTGATATCTGTCCTCCTTTACGACAGAAAATGTTGGACGTTCTCCTCAAAGATGCAGAAGCGACTCGAGGCAACGGAGGTATAGCAATACAGAAGGATGTTAAGGATACCATAGACCGAACATGTGAGCAAGGATGAGTTTTTGGAGATGATGCAAACAAGGAGGAAGCATATACTTAACATCAGGAAGAGGTAGCTGAAATTTCTGGGACACGTAATGAGAAAGGAGGGCTTGGAGAATCTGATACTCACGAGGCGAATAGAGGAAAGAGAGACAAAGAAAAGCAATGCGTGACATACCTAGCAGGCTTAAACAAGTGGATGACAGAACAGGGTTTGGGAGAAGTAGCAAAAGGACAAAACATATTGAGAACTACAAGGGATAGGAGGAAGTGGAGAGCCATGATCGCCTACGTCCTGAAGGGACACGGCACATAAAAGAAGAAGAAGAAGAAGAAACTAGATTACGGGGAACATCAGTTGAGAGACATGTACAACAAGAGATTTAAACAAACGAGTAAAAATTGATCAAGTTATACATGGACGATAAAATAACAGATATTCATCCCTCGAGAGGACTGATTTCTGACCAACAAAAGCACGCATATAGGCATTTATTAAACGCTTGACATAGTTAGTAATAAACTGGCCTCTCAAACTGTACTTAGTGAATTTCGACATCAATAGGTGTTCGATTGTGGTGATCAAATTAGGCGAAACTTTGTAAATATGCATTGGTTCGAGTTGGCATTTATCCTAACTGTAAGAAAATCTGAAATGTGTCTTGTTGTTTACCTTTTTGAACTTATTAAACATTAAAGAATTGTAAAACAAATATTATTACTACAGAATCCAGTTCTCACCTACTTGGGTAGAAGAAATGGGATTCATGATGCCTTTCCCAAAGGTATTTGTGTGAAAGTGAATGCAATTATCATGGCCGGAATTCAGCAGGCCGGTCCTTTTTTCCGTGCTCACAATCATTACGCTTGCCGCATGCGCACATACATACATACATACATACATACATACATAATTTGAAATGAAAAGGAAGGAAAGAAGGAAAATAGAAAAAAGTGAGGAGTGCGAGGTTGGAATGATGTTATATTAGTTAATTTTTTTCCATCGCGACACTTGAGGTGCGAGCTTGAAATAATATTATATCAGTCAATACTATATATATATATATGTTATAATATATTATAATATTATAATTATAGAATAACGATATATAATTTTTGTATATATCAAGAACATTTTTAGGGGAAAGAAGTATGACAAAGTGGAAAAAGATTTCGTGTAACGCGTTTCGGCTTTCATCATTCATCGGACTAAATTCATTTTTACAATTGCGCAAGAACGAGACACGCTGGGAATTTGAAATTTAAAGATGATTTTTTTTTAAATATCTGTTATGGGTTTATAATCTAGCCGTTGTTATTAAATACCCCAAATTGTGATATAGAAGATCTGCCAAGAGCGATAAAACATTGTAAGAACCTGGACACAAATTTATTGAAGATGATCTAGCGAATAAAATACTTACTGCAGACAGGTTCTTACAACGTTTTACCATTGCCAAATTTTCTGTTATCACAATGTGGAATATTTAATAACAAAAATGACGGAAACACAAACAAAAAATAAAAGAATCTAAATGAAATCGGCTAGATTATATACCCAAAAAATTTTTTAAATTCATTTTTAAATTTCAAATTGCCAGCGTCTCTTGTTCGTGCGCATGCGTCGTCGCATCAATGTAAACATAAATTTAATCCGATGAAATCCTAAAGGACGAAACGCGTCACACGAAATATCTCTCACATATGCCTCCCAGAAATACTTTCCACATAATGTTAAGGCATTAGCCCGGTGAAGACACCATTGTCGCTAATGTCTTACCATATGTGGGAGGTATATATGACAGGTATTTCTGATATACTCTGAATATATACCTGTTCATTTAAATAAAACTTTTTGAACCTTATGTAATTTTTAATGGTGAAAGCTAATCGAATTTGAAATTCCCTCACTTACGCGGCTCTTATTCAGTGGTTTATATAAAACATTTTAAATACAGATTGTTTGAAATAATTAAAAGATTCAAGCTTCAAGCTACTTGTTATTATGGATTTGTTTCACACAGAGTATTTATTTAATTAATGTGGTTACATTAATTTGTGACACAAAGCCATAAACGGAGTAAAGGCTGGTCAACAATGTCTATCTTAAACTTAGCTAATCCGAGTCACAGCTCATTCACCACAAGAAACTATCCTTCCTCATTCAATCCAACATGTACCACAGCACCACATCTTTGCAGGGATCCTAATAAAACGCAGAGGATTTTAAAATTTCTTCATATGTACAAATACTTTTCTTTCTTTTTAAATTTTTGTAAAAATTTAAAAAAATTGGCACATGAAATGAAGGGGGAAGGGGGTGAATTCAGTAATAAAATTAAAAGAAACAAAACATTCAAATAGAAATAAAAACTGAATATGGCACGTCCAACCGACAAAAAAATAAAAAGAAGAGCGGCCGCTGTATTCTGCTGCTAAGCAGAATCAAGAAGCTCACTCACTAGTGGTGGGAAGGGACAAATCGTTTTGGAAATATATAAAGCTGATCCAATGAAGATAAAAACTGTAGTGATTGGGAATCTCGATAAGGATTATACCAAAAGAGAATGTCGAGATTAGGTTGGGAACGACAGTGATTCACATTAGCTAGGTGAACAAAAGGAGACTATTTTAACCATATCTCTATATATATATATGAGAGAGAGAGAGAGAGAGAGAGAGAGAGAGAGAGAGAGAGAGAATGTACTACAATGGAATGACGTCATTTTTACGTCAGCCTTTGGTTACATACTCGCCAGAAAAAATTCCTGTTATTGTTTATTCTTTAAAAAAGAAGTTTCATTAAAACCTGACAGTTATTTGATTTTTGCAAGTATTTCCAAATCAATGTGTTTTTCACCGAAAGAAGGTCAAAAACACTAATCGTAATTCAATTACATTATTTTAAATAAGTTTCTTTCAATTTTTTTTTTGCTATCCTCTGCTAGCCACAATGAGGGAGAAAGCATTACCTCGAACCATCGCCAGTGAAACACGCTGCAAGAGCCACACCGTTTCGCGAGGCTCGTCCCTTAATTGAGACGCAATCGCGCCAATCCTCCGAAGGAACGCAATCGAACGAGGGCTAATAATCCCAGAAGTCTCCACTGCCACAGGAGTAAAAAAAAAAAAAAAAATCTATCTTTAAAATGTCTTGAGTTCTATCTCGATTGGAGGTTTTTATTTTACAAGTTTTTCCATTACACTGAATCAGACGTTAAACACGAGAGCCTTATCGCCTTCTCTTTCATTCTCTCTCTCCCTAAATGAAAATAAATAGCGTTCACTGATTTGTCTTTTCCCAGGTTCAAAACGGAATAGACCCTTATTTATGAGGTATTGGCAAGACGTAACGTGTCTGCTAACAAACTAACTAAAGAACAAATGAACATGCGGAATTTTGATAGAGAGAGAGAGGGGGGGGAGAGAGAGAGAGAACACGCCAAAAAAGCGTAACTGGGTTACGAATATATGGAGGCTAACCTACAATCATGACACCGATTTTACTAAGGAATTACCCTACACGTGCATCACAGCCAAATGTGTGCGATTTGGTGACAGGTTTTGATGAATGCAGTGTATATAATTTTGGAGGTGGGGGCCTACTTAAAAATACATTCAGGTCGGGTAACCCAGTCTACTCAGACGGTCTCCGATTGAAGGTGATTCCAATTATCGCGATATGAGTCACGTATTGCATTATCCTTCAAACTTAAAACCCCCTCGACACCCGGTTCTGGTGGTCTTCTACTCTGCCCACTCGTTAAGATGCACAATGCGTCAACCCCTAGAGGACATGGTTAAATCGTTATGGACAAATAATTGACATGCAAATCTGTGTTACTGAATGGAAGATTTACTGTAGCCCATCTTAATTCACCAAGACAATGTTAACACCTGCACTCAATCAAGGTCAGAAGTAATGAGAATCATAGAAGGATTTATTGTTATTATTATTTGAAAACCATTTAAAGACGTAGGCGATTATGACTCTTCACATATTTTTTTTTCATTTTCTGTGAACTGTCGTGAATTCCTGGGAAATATAGTGGAATGGTTCTCGTTGTCTTCTCCGTGGTTTCGAATTCAAACAAGCCCCTTCTCCTAATCTGGTTATCACCAAATACCAGAGAGTCCAGTCTAACCTGCTATTTAACCCATAGCTGGGGAGAGAAGAAATGGATTCACGGCTTTCCTAAGAACATTTGTATGAAAGTGAACGCAACGGACAAGGCGAGAATTTGAACGGCTCGCTGATCCCATTAGGCTATTCGCATATCCATTATTATTATTATTGATGTACAGGGTTAGCAAATAAGCAATAAATATTTTAGGGTATCCGCTGTAGATCGATGGTTAGCGTGTGAGACATGTAAGCTACTCTCACAAGACATCTTGATCGAATGATCCATTTCCTGGTCGAATCCAGATTTTTCTGTGCCCTCCTCAGGTATATAACTTTTGTCAGTGTGTGTAACCTTCTGTGCTTCCACGAGTAAGTTTTGCTAGTCTTACTATTATAACAAATAAGCTGATTTTCATTCAGTTAATATTTTCAATCGTAATTAATTTAAAGGGTCAAAATCAAAGTGCCTTACGTGATACATGCTTTCGATTCATGACTAACTAAGCAGAAGATTTCTCGCAGTAGGTTATTGTTTCTTTCTGTCCTAGACTGGTTGCCAACCAAGGCTATAGGACCCAGTGTGTCCTGCTATTCAATCGATAGCTGTCGGGAGAAGACATGGATTCATACCTTTTGCAAGGGTATTTGTCTAAGTAAATCTAACGAAATTTAAAGGATAAGACCCTTATTGAAAAAAAGCCGACTTGATATGTCTGAGTTGCGTAACATTAGCGCCAATGGTCGGCAATCAAACACAAATTTAAAGTCATAATCTCGAATATTAATTCTCAAGTTAGTCAGCCATTCCCCACGAGGAAAACTAACCCAACATAATTTTTTACCACAATACACTCCATTTATCCTAATGCGTACAAAGGAAAGCATAATAACTAGATTTTATTAGAGAGAAATAAAAGAGATTAATAGACAGATAGAGAAAGAGAGGAAGAGATAAATGATTGAAATTGGGAGCAACAAAGAAAGAAGTGTAGAACGACACATCGAGGAAGCAGTAAAAGATTGAATCAATTCAAGTGAAAGGCCGTATTAATAAGCCGTTTTAGATTTGTTATATTATTTATTTTACTTTCGCTTCCGCAGCATCTAGTTCCATCCTACAAACATCAGAAAGCGATTGAACTCGACAATCAGTCCAATCTAACTACACGCGCGCACACATTTTCATTTCACGCACAATTTAAATTATACGAGCTCGATGTTTAAAAATGTTGAATTGAAACCGTGTTCATCTTCACTTCAGCAATATTCAGAGATTTAAATCGTTTGAATCAGAATGATAGTAGTGACGTGCATATTTCAATGGATACCTTCTCGGCTCTCTTAAATAGTACAATGGAACCAGTGCATCAACATATAATTGTCGTCTGCTTTAATCAGAATGATAACCTAACATCTAACGACAGAGAACAAGAACAAAATAACGTGATACCTAGAGTTCGGTAAAGAAATAAATATTTTGCACAAATGTCGAATGTACATTTTATAAACAAATAATACAATAGAGTCTACTTACATCTTCTGTCTCTTGCGTATCTGTTTCCAAAGGTTTAGCCTCACCTTCTGCATCGACAAAATCCAACTGAAAGAAGAAGCAATAGATAAATAAAATAAAATAAAATAAAGAGTTTTTTTAGGACAAATTACGAAGAGGAAAAGCCATTAAAATATACTAAAAAGAAAACTGCTTGTAGTGATACCAGCAATTTATATGAAACAAATGAATTTCGAATGATATCAGTATGAACAAAACGTAATTGATTTCTTTGGCAAGAAGATATCAACATGCCGATCGCTAATGAATCGCAGCAAGAATGAATTGCATATATAATTATCAAAATAGATGCATTGCAAATGGTCCGCTGCAGGAATTGCATGACCCAAAGCTTCGTTCGTGTTTAGTTTTTAAATTGAAGTGGGACTTTTTAGTTTTAATCATCTTCATTTAAAAAGGCCGACTTTGATTTTATTTTGACAATGTGCACTAAAAAGTCAAAATTGACTGATTTTAACAGAGAAGAAATGAGTAACGTTTTGGGTATATCATAATTTTAAAAAAAATTAATTCATCTCCGCCTTCTTTGTTCCATATATTGTGACCATTTTGCTTAAAGTTTGTATTATTTTAATTTCAGACATATTTTCAAAAAAAAAATATAGTTTATAATTATAGTTAAGATATATGAAAAAAGGGAGCCTGGATTATATGGGTTAATGGAAATAATTCCTGGAAGACTGCAAATGGCACCTACCACAATTCTTTGCTTAGAAATTTGGAAAGCGGATGTTGCCTGAAAGATGACAGAACAACAATATATCTTTTATTTTTACTTAATAAATTGAAAGGAGGTTCTAGCAAACTTGATACAAATGCTAAATAAATTTGTTGAGCTGAGACAGTTTCAACTGGAGTGGGTTAGTCTTCTTATCGCTGAAATTAAGTCGGATATAGACTGAGCAGTAATAGAATGGGTGACAAAAAATTTACTGTAAGTGAAAGAGGGTTTTAACTTGTTTGGTGGGTTAAATGTTTGTGTATTCTTCACTGGTGTTACTTGATCGAACCCAGGTAAATACAATCAATTGAAATTGTGGTTTTAGAGGCAGTCAATCTCTTTCCACTAAAATGATTGATGCAATGTAACATTCCTAGTCTTATTTTCATCGCACAACATTTGGATGACGGTCTAAATAAAACTGAGGCAATATTTATTACTATTTACGTACCTCTTCAGTAACTTGTATTAGGCTTGATCTTGACTTTCTCTGAGATTCCGTCTGTTCCTATAAAAAAAAAGAAACAGAATAAATTATTTCTACTTACCAAGAAGCATTTTCTTCGGTATATAAAGCCGAGATGAAAGGTAAAAATAAAGTTACCCGTAGACGACGGAGCTATTTTCTGTTTATTTTTTTTCACTGAAGTAGATGTTAATATAGGTTGCCCCCACCCAAGCTACACCTATAGTTTAAACTGCGTTTTAAAAATGAAAAATATTTCTTGAAGCTTTTATTCCAAGCTAATAGATTAAATTTAATATTTACAATAAGCAAAATAATTTGCTGTATTTAAAAAGAAAACAACATTTTAAACAAAATTTCGACGGTTCTAAAAAGGATTAAAAATAAAATTTAATAATCAAAAACTCCTTTGGTCTTTCCTCTTAACAATAAAGATTTTGACGATCAAACTTTCTTTTTAATAGGTTTTGGTCATTTTTTAAAATCATTTTTTTGTCATTTTTAGCGAATCTTTGGATGTAAGTATTTAATATAAACAAATATATCGGCGCTTCTAATGGAATTAAACTTTCACGGATTCTAGGTATTTTCACTTCATAGTGTCATTAAGAAGCATCAACTTAAAGATGACTGAATAACAATCATTTTTTATGGAGAAAGAAGACAGACATTGTTAAAATAAAAAAGTCTATATCTTCGCTCGTGTTACCTGAATTTAATTAATTTTTCAAAGACTTTATCGTTTGACTCTAGAATGTAAATAGAATACTGAAGAAATAAACGAAACAAGAGTATACGACTAATTGTAGTAGTGGCTGACCACTCGTATCCGAGAGTGCTCGTCTACTAAGACCGCTAGCTAATCCCCATTTCAGTCATCTGCTCAGGCACATTTGTATTTGTTCAACGCTCACAGAACCCACCTGTGGTTTATACTGCAACTATGCTGAGCTGAACTTAGTTATAGTTTCTGGGAGAGAGCGCGTTTTCTAGCGTGATCAACAGTCTGAAGAAGGCCAGCACGCTCAACTCAAACACTCGGTCACGATGACTTGTGACTTCGTGCTAGCATAACCAACAACGGCTTCCCGAAGGTTCCATCTACCACCACAAGGCACTTTTCAAAGGTGCCGCACGCTGGGATCGCTTCCTTCTTGATGTTATCGCCTCCTCCAGACCGATAACATCAAGAACTTACCTTCCTGACAAATCGACCCTGGTGAGGGTCTTATGGCCAGAAAGCCAACGTTCTAACCACTCGGCCACGTGCCTATATCCTAATAATAGTAGAAAAAAAAACAATATCATCTCGCAAAAAATAGTGTGAGAAATCGTCAATTATAATAACAGCAAAATATAATTAACAAAAGAAACTAACAATACAAACTGCAAATGCGAAATCATACAAATGATAGTGATATCAATTAAGCTGATGATAAATTTGTATTCGTTAATTCAGATCAAACAAATCAGATTTGTGCTGAAGCCTTGTAAATGGCGTCTGAAATTTGTTACAACTGGGCAGTTTCAACATAAGCAACGTCAACAAAAAATAATCAGAATAAAGACGACGAAACTTTGTAGTCGGTTTTCAAAAATTAAAGGAAGAAGATAAGAAAAAACGAGAAGTGTTATATGAAGGAAAACTATAAAGGACAGGAGAGAGAAAACACATTAAAACATCAAATGTAAACTGTGTAGAAATAAAGACAAGACAGGCAACCACATAATCAGCCAATGTAGCAAATTAACACAGGAAAACAAAACAAAAAACAAGATGGCGCATAAGTAGGTGAATCTTGATCAGATAGAACATTGTTATATACACAGAGTCGAAACTGTCTTAGAGAATGAAACATAAAATCCACAGAGATTTTGAGATCCAAACAGATTACTAAATCCAGGCCTGAAGATCGGATCTAGCCGTCATAAGCAAGAAGAAAAACAATGTTAAATAGTGTATTTTATTGTTTCTTCAGATCAAAGAGTAGTTTTGAAAGAAGGTGAAAATGGCAGAAAGGTATCTTGACTTAGTTAAGGAATTAATCTATTAATGTTTACTGTGTCCCATTGTTAGTATGGTTGGAATTAATGGGTTATAAAGAAAAACCTATAATTGATATTTTTTATAATTAATATCGGGGTTTTATAAGTTAAGGAGGTTGTTGAACCAGAAATCGAAAATCGTCTCAGTCATTATCAGAACGTTAAGGGAGCCGAAGAAAAGAGCAGTGGAACTGGCAATCAGAACCATTTAGACGACAGCATTACTGAAAATATTTATACTACTAAAAAGAATGCTGGAATACTGATTTGCTGACAATTAATCACCGGCTTAAACCACCAGTTACTATTGGCGTGGGCACACAATGACTGACTAATCATAATACATTTCAGGTTTCCAATTTCCGTGTTTTTTTTTTATGACAAAAATCGAACAAGGCTTCCGGTCATTTACGATTCGGTGCATACCTTCAATGTTGCAAAACAGTTTGAAACTTAGATAGAGAAATTCTTTATCTCGATGACATGTACCAACGTTGCCTCACAAACGACGAATCTCTTTTCTCCCGCCTTATTGCATTAGCAAACAGCCGAACGCCACCGGCACAACAACAACAACAACGTCAAGTATTTGGCACAGTTACATTTACAAAAGGAATTACCTCGTCCAAGGCACGTACTTCCGTCGTACGAAGCCCGCGGCCCGTTTCTTCGTCGATCTCGACACGTGCCGGAAATCGATTCTTTTTAGTTTGAATGTGCGGTCGATTAGACACTTGAACTACAGAGCTGGCCATTCCTTTGCATAATAGCCACGTCAAAACGTGAGGTTGCACA
The DNA here is from genome assembly GCA_903632075.3 of Acanthosepion pharaonis. NCBI lineage: Eukaryota > Metazoa > Mollusca > Cephalopoda > Sepiida > Sepiidae > Acanthosepion > Acanthosepion pharaonis. The sequence goes on from CAHIKZ030003999.1 coordinate 316,102, forward strand.
AGGCCGAACGCTTAACATTGAAAGTAATTGCGACTAACTTAACGGTACACCTATATTTTTTAATACTTTTGATAGCACTTAACCTTTTCTTTTTTCTTTTTTCGTTAGGTAGCGTGAAAAAGGAGCTGCTGGTGGAGGCATTGGTTAACAACACAGAAAATGGAATCGGTATGCGGAGTTCAAATTCCAGATGAAACAGTTTCACTAATGCACTAAAAACAAAAGCATGAATCCGTCACCTCACGCCCCAGCTATAGGTTAAACATCAGGGTAAAGTGAACTTTATAGTCTTGGTTGACAACCAGTGTAGAAGAACAAGTCTAAATTAAAAAAAAAATGATCTTTTCTAGGAACAATCATGGCAACGCACAGCTAACAGACATGAAAAGAAATAGGAAGCTATGAAAAGATATGACACTTAAAGAAATCGTGGAAACGTATGGAACAAATTGGAGGTTGATCGGTAACTTACTTCGTCATTAACATTAGCGATCAATACTGAATTTTTATTAAAAACAAACTTGGCACGAACGAAATGAAAAACTGTTATTCTGGCCAGAGAAGAAATAATATGAAATCGAAGATGTTTCCTAAAACAAATGACTGGAAAGGCAAGATTAAGTGCGGCATAATGATCATATGTATCGCATTTTCTTGCGTATAATATGATTCCGTGTTTCTGAAGCTAAAAACAGGGAATAAATTACATACTTGAGTATAATGCAACCCCGTAGTAAAACCAGCCATATGTAATTTTTTTTAGAAAAGTTTTACCATATTATCAAAATCTCAATGTTGTACATATATTACACTAAAATATTTAATTTTTTCACGATGTTAATGAATAGAAATGAACCCGATATTTAGCAACTGCGTGTTTCTTCACCTAATCTCCGTTTCAAAAGTTATTTTCGAATTTTGAGGTACTTTGTTGTAATATTAATGTTATCAAAACATGACAGATCTTGTGTATTCTCTTTTTTAATTTTTAATCAATTTCAGTGAATTTCCTGTCTTTCAAACAAAAAAAGGAAAAAAGTTCAATTACGCTGATTCTAAAAGAATAAATATTGCCGATATATCAAATCCCTTTTGCAAACAATTGTTATCAACACTTGCCTACTTTGTGCTTTACTATCATTGTTGTGCTGAGTGTATATGCAATTTTGCGGTTTCAAATGTTTGTTTTTTTTAAGCTAAGTAAAAGTTTCTGAAAATAATGCGAACCCCCTTCTTGCCGTTAATCTTTGTTTAAAATTCCACGTATACGAGTAAATAAATATATAGTAAATAAAACAACTTAATTTTTCCACATAAATAATGGTTATATCTGCTCAGTCTCAGTGAAAATAATGGTAGTTTATGTGATGACTTTTGGATTTTTATTTTTGATGAGAAGAAAGGCTATTGGAGAGTAAATTTGACTTGAGATTATTAACTTGTTTAGTCTTACTGTGCTAGAGATTGTTATTATACCACTGCAGTACTAGATGTAAAAATAAATGTCAAAATAAGAAGCTGAGAATTTGTTCTTTCTTTAAAGAAACATTTTCTATGTTACAGTGTAACCCGGATATAAGAGAGTTATCGGGACAGGAGAAGAAGTACTTATATCCGGGTTTCTCTTATATCCGGGTTTGGTCTAATTTATATACATTAACACAGGCTCTAATTTGGGACCAGAGAAAATCTCTCTTATATCCGGGTTTCTCTTATATCTGGGTTTCTCTTATATCTGGGTTTCTCTTATATCCGGGTCTCTTACATCCGGGTTACACTGTATATCGAACATAAGTTTTTTTTTTTTTTTTTTTTTTTTTTTTTAAGCATTTCACCCCAAGCAAGGCGGGAAGCCACTAGGACGCAAGGGGTTACAGAAAATAGGAAGATCAGATAGGAGTGATAGAAGAAAGGATGAGGGTAGTAGATAGATTAAGGCAACTGGAGATGTCAATTGACATTACACTTGAATAGCTGAAGATTATAACTCTCAGGGAAACAGGAGAAGGGAAGAGAGTTCCACAGGCGAGAGGTGCGAGACGTGAAGCTATTAGAGTAGAAGAGACGGCTACATTTAGGAGTTTCGACAGTGAAGGGGTGAGAGCGGGATGCCAGCCTCGTAGGGCGCTTGAACTCATGAAGTTTGGGAACCAGCGAATGCAGTTCCTCGGAGCAATTTCCATGAAAGTATTTGTAGAACAGACAGAGGGAGGCGACGGTGCGTCTGTGAGAAAGTGACTGTAGACGAGACGCTTTATAACATACGTTGAAAGAATTCGTGAGAGTCATCATGCTTCAAGGACATGTGATAACGTCACACGAGATTTAATTATAATACTGTACAAAATTCGAACTTGTTAAAATAGAGATGATAGTATCTGATTTCCAAGTTAAATTTGGATATTATCAGAAAGCTACTCCGTGTGTATCTGGGTTTGATTTTTTCGGAATGAAATAAAATAAATAAAAGACAAATTTAATTTTGAAATGGATTCGCATCATTGGACCGAAATCTAAACACATACACTTTTGTTTCTACGACTTGGAGACAATCCACTTCAACACAGATCATCTGCTCTTAAGTAGGCCCTTTCACGTGACCATGTAGGCCCTTTTCACGTAACCTTTTCACGTCTTAAGTAGGCCCTGTCACGTGACCATGACTTCTATTTAGCTGACGATATTATAACGTGACTTTTGCCACAGTCAAATATGTTTTTGGAAAGTGAAGGCGTTTGATGGCAGACGCAGATGGAAAACTACAGGACCACCTACACAATTTAGAAAGGACTAGCTATCAACATTAAAACGACAGAATGTATGGTTGTTAGTAAGAGAAAAAAAAACAAGCTGCGAACTATGAATTCGAGATGTCATAAAAAATAAGTATAGAAATGTAAATATCTGTGAAGTGTTTTAAAATAGGATGAAAAATGCGACATCGAAAGCCAAACGTACATTGAAATAGCAAAAGATACATCCCAAAAGATAAGCAAAGTACTAAGGAATAGGGAAATTTTGTTAGAAACAAAGAAAAGAGTTGAGCTGTTATGTAATATCAATCCTCTAGTATGGTAGTGAATGCGGAACAATCTCCTCAGAGATGAAGAGGAAAATGGATAGAAACAGAAAGGAATACCATAGACGGAGCGCGTAAGCAATGAAGAAGTCTTAAGGAAAATGGAAACAATAAGGACATTTATAGTCAGAATCAGAAAGAAATTTACTGAACACATAGAGGAAGTAAGACTTGGAGAGTACAGGATATATCGATAGGATGAAGAAAAACAATAGGCCACTTATCTAAAGAGCTTGTGTGAATGGATGGCGGAACGAGGGGTGGGAGGGATGATTAAAGGTGAAAAGTTGCTAAGAGCTACAAGAGATAGGCGGTTCGGGAGAGCAATGATCATTTATGGCCGAATCCCGTTGAAACATAGGTTCCAGTATGATCACCGAATTTAAGAAACGACATGACTGGTCAGTACCTAGATAGATGGTCGTTTGTGAATACCAGGTGCTGTAAGCTTGTAAGGTAGTGTAATGAATAATAGCCCGGAATTGTTAATCGCAGAACCGAATTTCAATTGCTGGTTCCTTAAATTCACTTATGTACAAAGTCGAGCCTGGTCAGTATTTAGATAGGTGGCCACTTGTGAATACCATGTGTTGTAAGCTTAAATCTGCAGGTGGTGTAATGGATAATGGCTCAAAATTGTTAATCGGAGAGACGAGTTCAATTTCAGTTGGGTTCGTTATATTCAATTACGGTGAAGGTATGAATTCACCTATTCTCCTCCCGACTAATGTTTAATTAATAAGACTTGTATCACTAAACCGTTATTATCTAAAAATAAAATAAAAAGAAATTCGTACAATCTAAACAGCTTTCTGGCTTTAAATAACCTGAAAAAAGCTGATAATCCGTAGAGAACTAATCAATCAATTAATCACAGCCATGATCGTCTACGTCCTTAAAGAGCACGACACATAGAAGAAGTAATATATTTCCTGAGGACCTTTTTCACATCAAATGATCAAAATTTATTTTGTTTTATTCAAATTCTACGAACATCTACAGTGAAGAGAAGGGCAAGTAACTCCGATATTGTTATGGCAGCTAATAAACATTTGTCAGTTACACATTAAACTAATATCTTTCTTTCTTTTCGAGAATAATATGCATATCGCACTTCTGAAGACAAAAGGGGTAGCTTAAAATTCGGCTCAGTTTACCCAGTAATTTTGCTGTCCACACACACACACACACACACACACACACACACACACACACACACACACACACACTATCTTTTTCGGCGTTAACATTTATTTTGCTAACCAATCCTCCCATATGGCAGTAAATGCTGGGCAATATATTCTCGCACTTGATGAGACTTGAGGCAACATAGACGTGATTCTACGAGAAAATGCTGGGAATACTATGGATGGAGCATGTGAACAACGAGAAAGTCTTAAAGAAAATGGGAACAAAAAGAACACTTGTACTCAGAATCAGAAAGGGACAGCTGAAATTTATACATAATAAGGAAAGAGGACTCGGAGAATTTGATACTCTCATGACATTGAAAGCAAGAAGATTAAAAGGAAAGATTGAGTAACTTACCTAACGAGCTTGTGTAAATGGATAACATAACAGTTCAAAGAGGGGGTAGTCAGGAACAAGCTTAGAGTTAGAAAGGAAGTTGTGGAGAGCTATGATCGCCCACATTCTGAACGGACAGTGCATATAAAGTAAAATGTTAGACAGGAATGGAACTGTTGGATTTTTCCAGACATCAAATAATATTGTTGTAAAGCTAGTATTAGTCATAATAGTGAGTGTAGGAAAAAATGACGAAGGGAACGTTACTTGATGCTATTTAGCACTGTACATGTGAAGTAGTGAACACTTTTGTTAAGAGACCGGCGATTAAAAAAAAAAAGCTGTAATACCCAAATGGTATGTTAATCAAATTCTTTGTTTTAGACCAGTTGAAGAAAGCTAAAGGTTGTATCGCTTCAGTTACCGATCGATGAAACTCGTCAGCAAATTTTCGAGCTTCGCACGCCCAGAACTTGGTAAGATTACTCAGGCTCGCACTTTTTTTTTATAACTTGGAGTGATGAGAAACAATTTCAGTCGGATAACTTACTTATAATCCCCAAGAAAGTATTACACTTAAGGAAATGCTCACCATTTATTGTCTATTAATCGAACAAAGTAGAACCTTAAAGACCATGAAGATCCGAAATCCATTCAGACTGTAATCTCATTAATGATGACCCCAAAATAATGCACCAGGCTCTGAACGATGTATTTGAAATCTCCATTCAAATGAATAATCCAGAAAATATAATCAGGGAGGTATTACTAAAAGATTAGGCAATTGATTTGTATTAATATCGCCCGTAGCAAGGGTCTAGCGTGATCAAATTAGATATCGCCGTCACGTCATTACACATACAATTTTCTACGCTTGCACACATAACTCACTTCTGTATGTGCGCCTGAATATAACGTTAAAAAGACTCACGTGAATCCAAATTATACAAATGCACAGGCATTGCGCTTGCCAACGGTTAACGTGCTAAGCTTCGTAATTACCTATGAGTAGGACATTTCGCCGTTAGGTAATGGTCAGTGAACTCGTTTAGCAAGCATTAATACTGCGGAGTGAGTTCGATTTTCACTGATTCCTACGTACTAGTAACTTTGTAAATACTTTGCAAATACTTGGTCAGTGAGTTTGTCTTGTAGACCATTAGGTACTGAATATCAATTACCAGTGATTTCGTACCAGACTAATCTAAGCCTTGTAAAAATAGAACACAAGAAAACATAGAATGCAACTACCAAATAGTTATATTTAATAAAGTATTATTGTAAACGAATCCTTATTGGAATCGTCACCATTGCGCCTCGAAACCAATATTTACTTCAATTCATGAACTACGGCGTCGTATAATGGTTAACAAGTTTGTCTCGTTAGATCAATTAAGACTAAATAATGAGTTCGATCCTCACTCGATGCCCTATGCTTTCAGCCATGTGCTAAACTTAAGCTACATTTAGAAAATCACCCTGATCTACGAGATTGTTGAGGCGCTATGCAGAGTAATAGCATTTTCCAGGGCAATGGGAATTACAAACAAGTTTTACTGGGTTACATGACATCATCGGTAAGAAGTAATCCCCGACTGGAATTGTATTAATCTAAGCTTAATCATTCTTTATACTAGTTGCTATTTTGTTGGGTGCGGTAGGGTCGCTGGCCGTACAGCGACAGTTTATAAAGAAGACTCGTAAACCATTACAGGTAAAATGAGTTCAGTTGGCATTATTGGGCGTCTTCGTCTGACGAAACAAAGCATCTTCATTGCTAACAAGCAGGACATTTCGCTGTTGTGTAATGAATAAGAGGCTCGTTTTGCAACCATCACCCCTGCGTAGGGAGTTGAAGATTCACCACTCGTCACACACACACACACACACACACACACACACACACACACACACACACACATCTCATTATTATCTTTTTATGCAACTCTCGTCGATGTATTCCATTGACAGGGTAAAGAGATTGAACTCGGCTAGATGCCTCACAAAATTTAGTTAGTATCTAATATACTAGCCGTAAAGCTATTTAGAGCAAATCTTCTTGCAGAAAATTAATACAGTAAGTGCAATCCAGATAGTGTTCCCTACTATTGCGGCTTTGAGGCTTTCTAAGAATATAGTAGCTTCTTTGAGGACTGTATAGCGGCAGCTGATGTACAAAACTCACATATAGCGAATTCGATCATTACCGGTTGTTCCACAACTTTGGCCTTGTGTCAGACAAATCTAAACATATTAAATATTTATAATTGTTTTTTTTTCGATCTCAAATTCAGAGGCACAGCAAATAAATCACACAGTTTCAAGTAAGTTTGAACCTCGCTATTGTGGTCTTGTGTCAGACTAAGTTCATCTTAGTATAAACACTATACTACTAATTTCATCTTTTGGTACCTGTTGTAGAACTATTACTAGTGTGCAGTAGTCACATTTACCGCGATCAACTCCATAAATAAATAATTCATGAATTTTATTTAATAATTCTTCCAAAGTGTCAGAATATTGGATACTGCGAATTCGGATATGCCGAAGAGAAATAAAAAAAAATGCTTCCTTTATAAGAAAATGTGGACGCTTCAGACTTAAAAACTAAAGAAAAAAAATCATATGCTGATGTTGCTAAGATCTACGGAAAGAACGAATCTTCTCTCTGTCCAATAAATTTTATTACAGTTTATTATTATTATAATTGCGATGTTTCATTATTAATTATTGTTCATAAACAGCAATAAAAATGCCAAAAGATGTATACTTATGCTTTATAGATTATGCAAAAGCGTTTGGTAAATTACGTCACAAAGAATTGTTGGCTTACGGCCATATCACGTTGAAACATCTGTTCCCTTACAAATCATCGAAGTTAAGCAACAAAAATTTTACAGAAATGAATGCTGAACAATCTATTCACAGATAAAGAGGAAACTGGAGAGAGACAGAAAGGAATAACATGGACATAGAAAGCAAACGAAGAAGTCTTAAGAAAAATGGAAGCAAAAATGACATTTGTAGTCAGAATCAGAAAGACAGTAGAAATTTATTGAACACACAGGGGAAGTAAGGCTTGGAGAATTTAATACTGAGTAAATCGATGGGGTAAGGAAAGGCAATGGGCCACTTACCTGACGAGCTTGCGTGAATGGATGTTAAAAGTTAAGAGCTATAAGAGATAGGCAGTTTGGGAGAAGTATGATTGCTTACGGGAACATCACGTTGAAACACCGGCTCCTGTACGTTCACCGAAGTCAAGCAACGTCGAGCCTGGTCAGTATCTAAATGGGTGGCTGTTTGGGAATACCTGGTGCTCTAAGCTTTTATGTAAGGGTAGTATAATGGATAATAGATCAGAATTGTTAATCGGAGAGCCAAATTCCAATTGCTGGTTTGTTATAGTCATTTACGCGCAAAGTTGAACATGGTCAGTACTTAGGTGGGTAACTGTCTGAGAATACCAGGTGCTGTAAGCTTGGATTTGAAGGTGGTGCAATAGATAATGACTCGGAATTATTAATCGGAGGGCCAAATCCCATTTCTAGTTCTGTTCGTTATATTCACTTAAGCGCAGATACACGTGTTATGAATCCACATTTTCTTCCATAGCTATGGGTTAATTAGTAAAAATTGTATCACTAAACTATTTAGATTTCAGCATTAAATAATCCACAGAGGTTGATATGCCGCTAAACAAAAACAACCAATCAATCAAGCAACAAAGAAATGTTGAAACTACAAGGTAACCATGACATGTTTTGGAAAAGGATATTAGAATAATTCAGAACTTATACTGGCAGCAAAGCGCTTGTATTCGAATAGAAAATGAATTCAGTAAATATGCATAAATGGAAAGGAGTGTAAGACAAAGATGTGTCTTCGCACCGGACTTATTCAACCTATACAGTGAGGGGATGCTGAAAGAATTAGGGGACTTATCAGGATTAATTATTAGCGGCCACAATTTTAACAACATAAGATATGCAGATGATACAGTGTTGATAGCAGACATAGAAAGGAAACTGCAAGAACACGAAAGTAGTGAAGGAAAGCGAGTAGAAAGGACTAAGCATCAGTTGCAAGAAGACAGAATGTCTGGTTGTCAGCAAAAGGAACAGCCCAACATGTAAATTACAAAGTAAAGATACCAAAATCAAACAGGCAAAACAATTTAAATATCTGGGAAATGTTTTAACAGAGGACGGAAAGTGTGACACTGAAATCCGTAGGCGCATTGGGATAAAAAAGAAGCCTTCAAAAAGCTAAGCAAAGTATTAAGAAACAGAAAAAAAATTAATTAGAAACAAAGAAAAGAATTTGTGTACTAAAACTGAGTCAGATAAAAAAAAAAAATCAAAAAAAATCGTTCAAATCACTAAATAAGCTGGAAAATTAGAACAACAGTAAATTTTACAGCCAGAAGAATGAAGCCTTTAGATCTTTTCTCAGTTTTTACGACCTAATCAAGAAACTCTTCATGGAGTTTCCTCAGTTATGTCGTGATTTTCTCGGAAACTTTTATATAAGGAATAAAAACTAAAATTTCTTCAGAACTGTCTATAACTTTCTCAACGTATCTGTGCGTATTCACAAGTAAACTTAAAACTTTGGCTTCTCCGTCAAACACTATAGTCAAGAAATGACACATGCAAAATCTGTCTCGGAGCACTTTTCAACTTGAGTTTTCCGACATATCTCGACTGCATGTACTACCAGAGAGGCAATTAGGTCTCACCATTTTACTGTTGCACTAGCTATATATATTTTTTTTACCCCAAGCAAGGTGGGAAGCCACTAGAACGCAAGGGGTTACAGAGGATTTGGAGCGAGAGCAGATAGGAGTGATAGAGGAAAGGATGAGAAGAAGGATAGTGGATAGATCAAGACAACTGGAGAAGTCGACTGACATTACATTTGAATAGTTGGAGATTATAGCTGTCAGGGAAACAGGAATAGGGAAGGGAGTTCCGCAGGCGAGTGGTACGAGATATGAAGCTATTGGAGTAGAAGAGACGGCTACTTTTAACAGTTTCAACAGTGAAAGGGTGAGAGCGGGATGCCAGCCTCGTAGGGCGCTTGAACTCATGAAGTTTGGGAACCAGCGAATGCAGTTCCTCGGAGCAATTTCCATGAAAGTATTTGTAGAACAGACAGAGGGAGGCGACGGTGCGTCTGTGAGAAAGTGACTGTAGACGAGACGCTTTATAACATACGTTGAAAGAATTCGTGAGAGTCATCATGCTTCAAGGACCAATTACATTGCATATCCGTCTCTAGATCTTATCAAGAACCCAGAGGCAAACAGAAGAGGCTCCAGACCATATATGGCAGCAATACTATATGCAAGGGCGAATGATTGATTTGTAGATTTGAAGGATCGATTCCGGGAAAAAAAATTTCCTGGCGCGGCACAGGGAGTCAACTTTCCTTGCGGTGGACGTAGCAATTGACTCAATGTATTTGTTCCATCTCAGGTCAGTAGTCAACGTGAGACCGAGCAGCCGCAGAGAGGTGCTCTCGAGAAGTTGAGCGTCAGACATTCTAATAGGGGTTAGTGAAGGATCTCTGTGGTGATTAATAGAGAGCAGTTTTGTTTTTGAGGCGTTAAAGTTAACCAGCCAATTCCTGCCTCAGTTCACAACCGATTAGAGGTCCTTTTCGAGACGAACGGCCAGGTTAGTTTTGTCAGCGACACTAGATTTGTTTTTGAGTCAGGAGTAAATTGTAGTGTCGTCCACGTAGATGCCAACTTGGGAATCTATGGCACCAGGAAGATCATTGATGAAGATAAGGAACAGAGTGGGCCTAGGATAGAGTCTTGAGGAACACCTGCGTTCGTGAGATAGGAGCTGGAAGAGAATCCGTTGAGAACGGTTTGATATGAACCATATGTTCTACTGTGGAACTCCCTTCTTGCTTCCCTACCCCCTACAATCTTAAAAAATCAATGTAACGTCAATCGCTATCTTCTGCCTTCCCGAACCTGTTCTTTTGGTGTCTATTCTCCTTACTAATGTCTCATTCTTTTCTATTCACAGCAATACCTGTTGTGACATTATCGCTTTGCTTGGGTGGAAAAAAAAAAAAGAAAAGAAAGTATCTCCGTATAAACGCCATTAACGCCAGGAAATAACAAATAGTCTGAATCGAATTTAATGCCAATAACGAACCTTTCTTCTTGGAATAGTTGACCTCAGTATATACTGGACCCTCCTTAAAAGATATAAAAATAGACTTAGCACTCAATGTCCCACCAGAGCCCCGAAGGAGTTAGGTGCATTAGAGGGTTGACCCAGAAGATATCTTCATAGCCACCGGGTACAGATTCGAGCCTCGCAGGATGTCATTAGTCATCTCCCCACGTAAACAGATGGTTGACCTAACTGCGCTTAGAATGTGCACACGTGGGACAACCGAATGACAGAAAAATATACAAGCAGGGAGAAGAGAGAGTCTCTCACATCTCACGAGAATAAGATGCACGTTCAGAGAAAGCCCCAAAGCCACACACTTTCATGCCGAAATTAATTGATGAAGCAAAGAAATGAATAGAAAATAACTGCGCGCAGAAGTGATTTAGTTTCATTTTATTATTAATCGTTAAAACGATAATGCTACAGTAACCTCTTTTAACAAGGAATGAAAGAAAAAATAGGAGCAAACATTACTGCAGTTAAGTTTTAAAATACATCCATTTCCTATGTTATTTTCGAAATTTAGACAATGTCACACGATATTACATCATGACATGTGCTGAGGTAGTTATGTATTTCCTATGAAGGATTGAGGTCGGAAATCGAGTCTAGGCAAGAAAAGAAAAAGCCCCACCCCCCAAAAAAAACATGATTTTAAAAACTGATTTTCAAGGCAACACCACCCCACTGTGTGCTGTATAAAGCAATATCTATGGTAAGGTGCCGAAACGTTCTCGATTCAACTAAGAAGGGATTCCAAATGTATTGTGATGTTTGGTTAGATTTTTGCAAAATTGGTCGGGTCGAGAACATTTCAGCACCAGCTTGTAAATAAAATGCAACGACATATTTTCTTAAATAAAATTTAAAAAAAAAACAAAAAACAAAACAAAAAACAAAACAAAGAAAAACAAAACAAAAAACAAAACAATAACAAATAAAATTACCATCTGCTCTTGCAGTTCTTGACTCCATCGTCTCGTTCGCGCCAGAGCAGCAGCAGCAGCAGCCAATACGGCGGCAACTTCAGGATCTTCTTCTTCATCCGCTTCATCTATTTTCTTTTCTCGTATTTCCACGCCTTCCGCTTTCTCGCGTGCGTTCTCTTTGCCTTCCTCAGCGCCATATTGAAGACAATAGCTTTCCTGTGGAAAAAATGGTTAAGTCAATATTCGTTCGAAAATGCCACTTTGTCATAATCTAGATTTCTATCAAGAATTCCATGTCAAGATGAATCAATTTTACATGTTAAATAGAGTAAGGCAATAGAGTTCAAACAACGGCTGACGTAGTAGGTGTTCCCATTGCACTAATGACTATACAGGTATACATGTTACTTCCTGTAGAGTATGGGGTTACAGCCTCGCCATGCTAGATTTTGATGTGGTTTCTCAACTAAGAAGGTTTTATGGAATGGAGTGGTTAGCTCCTCGTCCAAGCGGTTTTGATCTTCTTCTAAACTGGTTGCCAACCAAAGATAGAAAGCCCTGTCTACCCTGCTATTAACGACAATGTGGACTGATATCTTTCTAAAAATATATGTTTGAAAGCGTATGTAACAGTCTCGGTTGGAATTTGAATTCGTCACGCCAAACACCCTTTCCGTGCCGATAACCGTTTTGATCCAGTACAAACTGTCGTATGTTACATTATATACTTAAAACTACATATAAATTTTAAACTCTCTCTCTCTCATATATATATATATATATATATATATATATTAAGAAATGGACAAGGTCCGACAATTTATATATATATATATGTCATGTGCAAAAGTTTAAAACCGCCTAACCAAAAAAAAAAAAAAAAAGGATTTTTCATTTCCAGGCTTGTGATTGCATCAGATTATGTATATGATTGCATCATCATATATGATATAATTCTAATCAGCCATCTTAACAAACCAATGCTCAGTGAATGCATTGTCTTCGAAAATTAGTCCAGTTTTTACAAGTTTTCCCGAATGTAAAAAAATGAGGAAAAAAACAGTTTGTCGGAAATACAAAGAGCTCAAATTTTGATTGAAATTCTGTTGGTACGAAATACGATAACAACTATACCCAAGCTATTGGGAAACATCTTCTCAGTATCATAACTTGGGTGGCTATGTCCACTAAAGAGACTCTCCTTCTTATCCACTGGAACGTCAATGAATAGCGCCAAGTACCTTGGACTGATTGAACTTCGTATGGCTGTTCACGATTGTGATTCATTCATTCAGGACGGTGCTCCCTGTTACCGTTCAAAGATAGTGAGTGCTTTTTTGGAGAAGAAGAAAGTCAAAAGCTTGGATTGGTCCAGTAACATTCCCGATCTCAATCCGATTGAGAACCTGTAGACACTACTGAAAGACGGGTTTAGCGGAAAAACAGCCCACAAGCGCTAAAGACTGGAAAATGTTATAAAACAAGTCTGGATAGGTGATATAACTGCTGAGTACTGCAAAAGTCTGGTGCACAGCATGTCTCGTCGTCTACAGGCTGTAATAAAGAACAAAGTCGGACATACAAAATAATGAACATTCCCAAATTTGCTAGATCCTCACGCCAAAACTGCTTAATATGACTGCTTCTCAAATTTATGGATTTAGTTTTGAATATGAATTTTTATGTGATTCAATTGCATAATAAATTTATATTACAGAACACACTATATTGCTGTATTGTGTATTTTACATGAAAATCATTAGGTGGTCTTAAACCTTTGCACACGACTGTATATATATATATATATATATATATATATATATATATATATATATACACACTGTTTCCCATACTATCGAGCACTTTCTAGGAATGCTTTTGTTTTTATTTTATTTTATTTTTTTTAAATAATTGTTATTTTCGGTATTTCTCCCCTCGGTGAATTTAGTTGATGTGTGCAGATTATGTACACATCAGCTACTTTCGTTGTAACATCTTGAGATAGCCGGAGTCGGGGGCGTATAAAATGATCATTTTCACAAAAAAACAGTTGCGTGAAAAGGCATGAAACCTTTAGACATAGTCAGCCATTGTTATCTGGGAAGATATTATTATTATTATTATTATTATATATATATATATATATATATATATATATATATATATATATATATATATATAATGAAATGGATTAAGTCTGACAATTATTAATATATTATCTGTTTATACCTTATTTTTAATAGATACAATTTATTTAAGTAAATGCTTCGGTTTTTAGTTAACAGTATTAATTACATTTACCGCCCTGAATGTTCGAGAAATTTTGTAGAAAATATGTGCTTCTCCGATAGGAATCGAACCTGTAACCCCCAAAGGGAACCATCATCTGATCTGATATGCTGTAAACCATTCAACCACAAAAAAGCGTCTGGTTAGTAAAGTCAGTCCGAATTAGAGGGTTGAAAACAAGACCTGTCAAAGAGCGGATGAGCTTCTTATAGGAGCCAACAACAAGAACAACAACACACACACAATCATCCACAGACACTGTTTCGCTGTATCACAGCTCATCAGTGTGGTTAGACATCCGATTGCTTCATGCCATCGGCGTACGGTTGAAAGAAAGGCGAATTTTTACGTACTTATTCTGTGAATAAACAAGCCAATTACTGAGAGTGCTCAATTCAGGGAAGAGGAAGATTGTAATGTTAGTAGTAATAGTCATTGTTTACAAATTCGCACTTAGCTTCCAAGAGTGCACAGCCGAATTTAAGTTCTTCGGGTGCGTATATATATATATATATATATAAGGCTAGACTGGCTTATCAAGCCTTGAATGACAAACTTCCTAGAGATGGTGTCTCGATAAAAACACTCGGTGTACTTGGACCAGCGTAAGTGTCTGAGTAGGGCGCCAGGAAATGACACCCGGCCTTGTAAAACCTTGTCTCAAATCCTTATGACAAATCCTATGTCAGACTACAGGACCCATCTTGCTTTTTGCGGGATTAATCCCGGACCTGTCTGAACCAAAAAACCAAAAAAAAAAAAAACAACAACACAGCTATGTTACCTGATCATGGTCGGCTTTTTTGAGAACCTCATTTTCATTAACTTTTTCAGGACTCTTTTCGTCAGACTAGAAAAAGAAAAAAATTTTCATTAAAATTCAAATATCAAACCGAATTACCCTCGGGCCTAAACGAACGGAAGACATTTTTCTATCTACCAGTTATCACGAAAAACAAACAACAACAAAAATACCCATAGTAACATTTCATTTTTCACACACGTTCAAAATATTAAATTAATAGTCAAAGTAATATTATTACATGTGATTGTGTATATGTGAATGAAACTGAGGAAATTAAATTGTTCAGAAGCCGTCGATGGTTATGGTAGCACGAAATCACAAGTCGTCATGACCGAGAGTTTGAACATACTTCAAACTGATGATCACAACAGATTATGTGCTATCTACCATAAACTGTAACTGAGATCTGCTCCGCATAGTTTCAGCACAAACCATGGGTGTTGAAGAAGCACAAATATGCCTGAGCAGACGCCTACAATAGGGATTAGCTAGGCAATCTGTTAGACTCCATAGTCTCCTAGACTGATGGATGTTTACTATATATTATAAGTATACATTTAATTGAATTAATGATTTTGATAAAAAAAAAAAAACTAGCACTAATCAAGGTAATCAAGGAGACAAGATAAAAGCATATAAACCATCCTTGGCGTAATATAATTTTCTTATCGCCATTTCTTGTTGGTCCATTTTTTAGTTCCACCAGTTCAGACAGTGTTATGCCATTTTCAAGGAGACGAATCATATTCATTTCTTCGTATTCCATATGTTCAATTCAGAAAGCTTTTGTTTACAAGAAGTGTCTTTTTGCAGAACAAGCTTCCGCGTGGGTGCTTCCCTAAATGCATTAATCTTGACTTTTTCGTCAAGGGTTAATCGCTATCTTTCCTCCTTATCCTTCCTTTTTGGTTTCATGCTCTTCACCTCCTACCATATTCTCTTCTATTCATATCACAGACCTCGTTAATCATTAACATTTTGACTGTAACACTCCACATTGAGTTGCTTTCGAGCTTTGTATTGGATAAAATTAAGTAAATTGTTATTCTTTCATTTGTACTGTACTAAGTTAACCTTATATCTAAATCCCTTAATCTTTCTTTTTAAATCCCCCTCTCTCTCCCTCTATCTCTTGGTGTCCAAGCAAAGACAATGCTTCTCTCACATAAACATATTTAGAGGCAGAAGTGAAAAGTAAAACGATATAACATTTTTCCAATCCTAAATTCGACACCTGTCACAGTCACATTTGTTTATATTTATTTGTTCGTTGACTGGACCACCATTTTTGATCCGTATGTCAAGCGCAAGAATTGTAAACACTCCACAAAACGTAAATGAAAAAAAAAGTAAAAAGCACACAATCTTTTTTTTTCTCAAAATTTGATTGGCTTAATCTGTCATGATGATTGGTATGTTAAGCTACATTTAATCACGTGGCTTTCGTTTTTACCGAACTTTATTTCATATCTTTATAATATATAGATCGAAGCCCAATAGTTCGAGTTCATTGGTTCTACAGTCACTAGCCGTTTTGTTCGTATTACCAAACATTTTTGACCCACTTAATATAAACTTACTAACCCTTTTGAGTACAATGACTTCATAGAAGAACAAAACAGTAGTAAATATGAATCAAATTTTGAGATCAAAATTTATTCGAATGAAAAGAATGTCAGACTACATGAATCGTACCTGTATCATCGATGGATAGAAAGATAATCAGTAATGAGTAAATGCATGGATCAAGTTTTAGACGGATTAAAAGACAGACAGACTACATATTTTGTATCTGTATATTATATATTTAGGAGGGACGGTGAAGTAATGGACAGCGGTTCGGATTGAGGAATCGGAGAGTCGAGTTCGAATGCCAGTCGAATCCATTACATTCACTTACTTGTTAATGCCCTTGGGAAAGGTATGAATCCTCTTCTTCTCCCCACCCCCAGCTATGGGCAAATGGCAGGACACACCGGGTTCCTTGGAATGGCAACTGGTCTACCGCAGAAAAAATGGCAATCTACTTCGGGGAAAAATCTGCCTCGTCAGTCATGTATCGAAAGATACATTATCGCCTAAGCGTGTATGACGCATAGGACATAACTGACTGATATTATGTATTTATGATTATGTTTTATTGTAGCTTCTTCGTTGTTAATAAGTTGAAGAGACTTCAAGTTGAGATTTGAGGTGTTGTCTTTAGTCAGTGCTGCAGATAAATAAACTCCAGTAAACACAATATTGGATTCACCCTCATTCTGAGTTCCCAACAGAAAAAGAGGAAAATATAGGAATTGGAACAAAACGCTCACAGCAACAGCAATTCCCTATTTTATGTTGTATTGTTGATAGCAATGTTTTCGAGAAACCCAACAAGTAAAATCAATATAAAATAATTCATATTTATTTTATAAACAATTCATATTTATTTTATAAATGTTTATGAAGCTTAACTTTGTCTGATACAAGACCGGAGTAGTGATGGATTAGTTAATGTCGATCACATTAAACTTACTAATAGATCGCGAGACGAGCGTGTTTGTAATTTCACTCTGGCAGACGTCCAGTAAATATTTCAATGGAAACAAGTGTAAGGAGTGGGAGAGAAAAGAATGGCGAGAATTGTGTAGAAATAAAGTCGCTAAGCAAGAATAAAGAAATACTAAGTTTGATAAAAGCAGTGAGAGTAGAGAAAATGGTAGAAAGAAGGAGCACGTACGTGTGCGTGTGTTTGTGTGTGTAAAGAGAGAGAGAGAGAGGAAAAGAGAGAGAGAGAGTGAGCTGTGTAGACTGTAGGGTTGTTGCAGATGATACCTGCTGTTTTGAAGCAGTCAAAAGACGTATATTAAGTAAACAAAAACGTTTTTTCTGATATGGAAGAAATTAAAAACAAAACAAAAAACTGATATAATCTGTTAATTGCGTGATATGTGCTCGCTTTCGATTGCCATTTACGACGATTATCTCATCACGGGTCAGTATTAGATTAAAAACAGTTCATTTATCTTGCGTAAAGAAGTGGGAAATGTATTATGATTTGTTGTCCTTTATTTATTTCACTGAATTCGTAGGACACTCATTTGCCTAATGGAATATCTATCTATCTATCTATCTATCTATCTATCTATCTATCTATCTATCTATCTATCAGGAAATTTAGAAGATGGGAAAAAAATATCCTTAGTGATGCGTTTTGTTCCGAGAAGGAAGTTCTTCAGACTTATGATAAAGTTCGTTCTCGGAACGAAACACATCACTAAAAAGTATTATCAGTTTATCATTTGGTTACCCATATTAATTATTATATATATATATATATATATATATATATATATATATATATATATATATATATTTGTGTGTGTGTAGATGTGTCGTATGCAAGAATGTAATTTCTTCTTTTCTGATCGCTTCCTTTATGATGATGGCGTCAATAAGTAAATAGACCAATTCTTGCATAGAAGAGCCGATGGTATTGAGTGCTTAGTAATGTTGGTGGAGGACGTGGTTGATTTTATCGAGCCTTTCTCTCTTGTCATTTTTCTCTTCTGGTGGCTTCGAAGTTTTTGGTTCCGATGGTGATGGAACATCGCTAGTTGGTACGGTCTTGTGTTTGTGTTTCAAACGATTTAAGTTCAACTCTAATGGTTTTCAGTGTCGTTTTGAATTGGTCCTTGTATCTTCAGAGAGGGCAACCCCGTGGTCTTTTCCCTGAAGTGAGCTCACGGAATAAGATTTGACGTGAAAACCTTGACACTTCCATTCTTACTACATGTCCTGACCATCGAAGACGGAGGTTAATGATCATCGATTCGATGCTTTGACTATTGGCTCTTTCTAGAACTTTGATGTTGGTTACATCGTAATTCTATTTGATGTTCAAGATTGAACGAAGCTTTTGCTGGTGAAAGCGTTCTAATTTTTGGATGTTGCGGCGATATAGAGTCCAGGTTTCACAACCATATAGCCAAGTTAAAATGACCATAATTTTTGTTAAGTTCAGATAATTGTTTTTGAAGACGCATTTGATTAGCCTTCCAAATAACACGTGTGCAGCTCCAATTCTGTGTTCCACATCCTTTTCTGAGGGACATTTCTTTGATAAAAGGCTGTCTAAATATAGAAAATGCTCTACTTGTTCTAGGGGTGTATCACAGACGGTAATGTCTGTTTGTTTTGTTTAGCATCGTCAATATATATATGTGTGTGTGTGTGTGTGTGTGTGTTGTATCCTTAAAAAGGTTACAAACAGACAAAGGTGGTACTCGAGTGAAGGAACAGCGCGTAGATGAAAGAAGAGAGGTTTATTGTAAAAGAGAATACAATACTGAAAGACAGGGAATCGGGTGGCAGGCTAGTAATTCACGAAGCAATCCCCCAGGTTTATCCTATGCTCACTATATATAGCTATTGATATAGTTAGTTCATATAGGCAATAGGGAGTGTGGGACATTCCATTACAACAATATATATATATATATATATATATTGTCTATATTTAATATTTCTATGATGAATATATAATAGACCTTGCCATATCTGGAAAATGAATTGGCCCCAACAGAGAAAGAATTCTATTTGGAAAGAATCAAAATCTGCATCAGCGAGACAAAACGGGATTCGCGTTAAGTGGCTGAATGTTTGATCTTTACCTCAGCTGTATTGTTATAGAAATTTGATTTTTTTCTATAAATACTTTCATTGCAACTGTTCGGAATTAGTTCTTCACCATGATAGAGAGACTTTATAAATTTAAGCACAGTATAAGACTCGAGACGAGATCTCACCAACTTCCAGTTGAGTTGGTTAGAAGTAACCGTAAGTTCTATGCTAACAGCTTTTTTTCTCTCTCGCACTTCTCACTTGTGGAACGCTCTTCCGGTGCCATGATTTCCAGTCAACTTTAATCTTCAAAAACTTAAATGCAATGCCAGTCGCTTTCTACTGTCCTCCTAATTTCTCTTCTTTTGTTCTCGTTCCTTAATAATGTTTCTCTTTTCTAATACTTTCACATCCAGTAACCCCTTGTATCCCAGTGGCTTTATTGCCTTGATTGGGCTGAACTCGATTAAAAAAAGAATTTCAACCCAGTTTTTATCCATGTGTATATATAATTCCCAATATCTGTCTACAGCTTCCCCCCGACCCCCCCATATATATATATATATATATATATATATATATATATATAGAGTTAGGTAAATAAAATAAACAGATATAAGTAACTGTGTTGGCGTGCATACACAAGCAAGCAAATAAATAATAATTAAATTAATTCATGTGGTGTAAACAAAATAATGCTCGATATGGTTAGACAGAGCAAATATATATATATATATATATTAATAAATACACATATACGTATGCCTACGTTTTGGTGTGCGACTTAAGTTTCGCTGGTTTTCTAGCTCATCGACCACAAGGTATATTTTATGTAATTATAAAAATACACAGATTTGTATTTTTTTCCTTTATTTATTTAATTTAATTTATTTTTTTAAAATCCCCCCTTTTTTGAAATTGAACACTATCTGCATTTCATTTCCTGCATCTTTTGTAATATTTTATTTCTATTTTTGGACTATAAGCAGCGTTCTTCCAATATGACATCTGTAAATTTTTATAAAAACATAAAATATACCTTGTGACCTATCAGCTGGAAAACCAACAAAACTTAAGTTGCACACCAAAAACGCAGGTATGCGTATATATATATATATATATATATATATATATATATATATATATATATATATATATATATTTGCATGAAAGAAGAAAGGGTAAGTTTTTTAATCAGTGCTGATTGTTTTGCTCAATGATTGCAGAGGCCAGCCATTTCCTTAACATCTATATTTTCCCATTGTAGTGCAGGTGAAGACATACCTCCATTGCTTCTGTTGAGCTTAAATGCAAGCATCTTACACGGCTGAAGTAACGCAAGATGTATTCAGTTCATTAATGCTTAGCGTCCCTTAAAAAGTGCATAATTCAAGAGACATTTTCAGCTGAAAATCTCCTGAATAACTGTGCAGTCGTAATATCTCTAACTTCACTTTACCAAATATATCGCCATTTGTTCCAAGTATAAACTCATACTTCAAACAAGCCCTCACAATCAAATTCAGTGTTGCGTGTTGATTTCACTCATTACCATTGTAAATATAGCATACTGAACATTATTTGATCGTAACTTGTCCGTACCTTTCAAGTTTATTTACTACGAATGTTCAATTATTATTTCCTGATCAGGTACAGATAATAATTTGTTACAGATACGCTATCAAGCCTTGAAACACTGGAGAGAGAGAAAGAGAGAGAGAAAGACTGGAGAGAGAGAAAGAGAGAGAGAAAACATATATATATATATATATATTATGAAATGGACAAAGTTCGACAATTATTTTAACCGTAATTATAGTTTAAAACAGTAAAATCGACTTGCTAACCGAAACGCTCCTCTGTGGCTAAGTCGTTAAGGCACGTCAGGCTATATGACGGTTCCTTATAGGATACAGTTTCGATTCCTGTCGGAGGACGCATATTTTCTATGAAAATTTTTCGGACATTCAAGCCAGTAAATGTTGTTAATACTGTTTATTATAAACAGACAATTTACTTAAATATTTGTATCTATAAAAAGAACGTATAAACATAAAAAATGTATTAAAAATATATATATATATATATATAGCAGGAGAGAGAGAGTGAGAAAGGAGAGAGAAAGGGGAGCAGAAAGGAGAGATAGAGAGTTTTCCAGTTTCTGAAATCAGATAGTTTGAGTGAGCTTTGTAATGAGACTTTCGGCCGTGCTCGAACACCAAACACTGGCACCTCTGGAAAATACACGACTATCCCAGTCAATGGACAGTCTCTACACAGACTTATACGCGAGTATGGCAAGTGTGTATGTATGCACACATGCTTGGCGAAAGGAGCTGGTCTCTGACGCAAATGAGATGTCTGTTTTGATTATAGTACGGAGAAAATGTAATGAGCACCAAATCCCAGGTTGGTACCATAAGAGAATATCCAACCAATTACATGACAGAATCTCTCTTCACAGAGAGAAGAGCAAATCGCAGGAGTCATTTGTGAATCGAGCTTAGTGACAGTTTGAGACGAGAAACTAAGTATAAGAAACGACATCTTCTTAATTAAGCAAGCAGACATTTGGATAAATCTGGAGGCAACTGTGCGCAGTAGAATGGGATAAAACGAAATAAAGTTCTTTCAAATTAATATTTAGTCGGTAAAAACATTCCGTGTATATAAGGGAGTGTCTGGCTTGATTCGGATATTAGCTTCAGATACCATGGACGCATGGCGTAGAGCTCTGGTCAACAAACTAACTTTACAATTTAATATTAAATAGTTCGGTAAAGGAACCAACTGTTAGATAGGAATTCAAGTAACAAAGATCAAGATACTCGTCCGAATAATTTATAGAATGATAACAACAGTTCTGACGACACCAGTTCATGAACTGGAAACATTATAATAAGAGTTAATAATTGTGATTGTTTTTTTTTACGGTTTATCAATTTGTAGGTTATTTAAAACCAGAAAATATTTTTATATTGTAAAAATTATTTGAAGATAATAATGACTTACTGATACAAATCCTACTAATTAACCCGTAGCTGGGGGAGAAGAGGTGCATTAATAGACGTTAGAATGTAATGAAACCGTCGTTAGAAAGAAAGAAAAAGTGTTGAACTGCTATGTAATATCAATCCTCCTATATAGCAGTTAATCTTCCTTACAGACAAAGAGAATACTTGAGGCAACAGAGATGTGGTTCTACAGAAAAAACGCTCACAATACCATTGACGGTGAGTGGAAATTTTAAGAAAATAGAAACAAAAAAGAAATTTGTATTTAGAATAAAAGACAGTTGCAATTTTTATGATATAGAACAAGGAACGAGGGCTTGGAGAATTTGATACTTCCAAGATATATTGTAAGAAAGAAGGTCAAAGCAACCTATCTATCAAGGGTGTGTCAATGAATGGCAGGTCAGAGAGTGGGAAGGATATCAAAACTGCAAACAAAAAAGACTATGAATTTAAGCGCAGTACTAAATTGGTAGCAAGTTCTCATCTTTATAGTTGAAATGTCTAGATGTAACCATAAGTTCTGTGCTAATAGTTTTTTTTTACCGCACTTCTCGCTTGTGAAACTCTCTTCCAGTTTCTTGTTTTGATCTTCAAAAAATTAAATCCAATGTCAATCGTTATCTTTTGTCTTCTTATTTTCTGTTCTTTTATTGTTCCTTCTCCTTAACGGTATTTTTCTCATTCTCTAACACTCAGCTCTCTCTTAGTGAGAGTCTTAGTGACTTTATCGCCTTTATTGGGTTGAAATGATTAAAAAAATTACTTAGAGCTACAAAGACCAGAAAGTTATGGGGATCCATGATCATCTAATTTCTGAAGGGGCACGGCACATAAAAGACGAATGTAACGTGTGATAATAAATCTGGTCAGTGCCTAGATGGGCGACTACTTAGGGGAATACCAGGTGCTGTAAGCTTGGATGTGTAGGTGGTGTAATGGATAATGGCTCGGAGTTATTAATCAGAGAGACGAGTTCAATTTCAGTCAGGTTCATCATATTCACTTACGCGAAAATACCATTGGGAAAGGTATGAACCAACCGCTTCTCCCCCAGTTAATTAGTAAGGCTTGTATCACCAAATCATTATTATCTCAAAAAAGCAAGAAAAAAAAAATAATTGTAATTTTTAATTCGTACAATCTAAAAATATTCTCTGGCTTTAAATAACCTGCAAGAGATTGAGAAGCCGTAGAGAACGAATTGATCAATCAATATCTCTCGGTTACCAATTTTCACAAGCTCATTACTTAAGTTACATTTTGTTTCTGCTTGATTTCATTATGTCTTGTGAGTGTCAAATTCTCTAAGTACTCTTTTCTCATAATGTGTCCCATAAAATTCCACTGTCTCTTTCTGATTGAAAGAATAAAATTCCTTTTGGTTCCTATTTTTCCAAAAATTTACTTGTTGCTCACATAATCCGTCATTGTCAGCATCTTTATCCATGCAGAACGACATCTCTGTTGTCTCAAGTTTCCCCTTCATTTATGAGGAAATTGTCAAGTCTACAATATCTTATAGGAGGATTGATATTACAACGCTGATCACTATTTTTATCCTTGTTTCTATCCTGTTTTTTTAATTCTTTGTTTAGCTCTTGGAAGGCATCTTTCGCTATGGCAACAAAAATAACACTTATACGTAGAATCAGGAAAAGAGAGTTAAAACTTCTTGGACACATAATGAGGAAAGAGAGAGAGAGAGAGAGAGAGTGAGAGAGTGTGTGTTTTTAATTTTATCACAGGAATATATTATTACCAGTGATCATGAAATAAATTATATATAACGTAAATGATTTTACTCTAGAAAAGTATTTTTAATTAAGTCATTATAGAAATGCCTCATTGTCAGTGTCAGGATTGAGGAAAACATTGCTGACAGAATATGGCTATTATATAAGAGATATATCCCCACAGTTGTCGGAGCTTTGGCAATAATTTTTAAATCACTGATAGATTTATCATTAGCAAAACCTGGGATAATCTTAATCGTTGTGTATTAATAAAAACCCTGTGATAATTATGAAAAGTCATAGATGATATGGTAATATTAATTTTAGAAAAGGTGAATGTGTTCCAATTAAGGAACAGAAACAACAGATGTTATCAGTTAGCCAGATAGAAAAAAACTCAACTCTTCTTTACAATCTTCATTTTAAGTGACTCAATACCGGATTTAATCTGAACAAAATGGAAACGAAATTGATTTTACTTACTAGGGTCGTCTCTACCGGTTGGGGAATGCTTCTATTTTGTATGGTGGCTTCGTTCTGTAAGGAGCTTTCCTGTGAATATCAATTGGAAAAGGTTTAACGTAATGGAAGCACATAGACACATATATAATTATAATACAACTTATTTCAAATTTTTATAAATAGTTTTGCTGGTGACCTAAATTGAAAGAATTCAGATTAAAGAAATAAGACTTGGACAGGCTACGAGATCGAATCCTACGAATACCGAGACTGTCGTGATTAAACAGGTTTCTTATTTGTGACAGTCTTTTGTCATCGTCATTTAAACCTTACTTTATTCAACGCTGAATTGTTGACTAGTTTTGAATAGTCACCTTAAATTTTTACGGCTGACTCATTTTCTATTTTCTTTACGTTTATCGGAGACGAATTTTACCGCAACGTTCTTTAATTGAGCCAGTATTTTGCAATTAATTTAACGAGAATTCAAAAGAAATCGCTTCGGACGATACTAGAATTCACATTCCGCATCTCGAGAGTATGTTTTTCAAAATTTCTAAGAGTTTCATTGGACCACACATTTTTTTTAGAGCTAACATTTGCCTCTTTGTTGTTTTGAACACGATGAAATCAGATTTAGCAAAGAGAATGGCAAATATCTCTCCTATGGAGTGTGGCCATATTACAAGTTGATAAGGAAGTAACATAGAAAATATGCAAAGGAAAAAAAGATGAATGCATGAATGAATCCATTAGCCGTGTAATAAAAAAACGACATTAAATTTTAAAATCAAATTAGGCTCAGTACTCAGGCCGATCAATTACATCATAAGAATAGATTGCTTTTTCTAGACTTGTCTGAAAGATCTGTTAGAACAAATCTTTAGCGCTTGGTGCCATTGTTAAACTGTTAAAGTGAGAAAGAGAAAGAAAAAAACGTACTTCGAAAGACCACTTCATGCAACATACATCTGATGAAGGTCAAATGCTATGACGGTCGAAACTTTGTGATAAAAAAGTAAAGAAGATATTAGTCTAAATAACGTGTTAAATAACGTAAATTATGCAGTCTGACATTTACCAGGCGTCAAGGTTCTCAGTAGTCAGAAATTAGCGTCTGACAGAAAAAAGATATGTTTGACTTCAGTGTTATCTAAAGATTTGAGATCAACAAGCATAATTACCCAGCGTATAAGCAAATCCAGTATAGTGTTTAACGTTATGTGGAAACTAGTGCTCAGATCACTAATTTTGGCATTCCATATTGGGAGTCGACGTTAAATAATTTCCCTGATAAAAATAAACAAACGCCATAATGTTTTTCCGTGAATATGATACTTCGCTTCTCGGTTCCTTTAATGGCGTTCACATCCGAGATCAATATACGGTCAGTTCCTTGATAAGATATTGATAAATTGATAAAAAGAGAAGCAAGAGAAAAGTTGCGCCTTTGAAAAGTGTATTAATCTCTTTTGTTCTTTTCTCAACTCTACAGAAACATTGTCAAAAACGTCAGCAGTTAAATTCTTATGAACACCAAGTACCAAAGGTTGTTTGTTGTCTTGAACTCGGCAACGTAAAGATTAGTAAATAATATAAAAAAACGGCAGGTAGCTTTGGGCGACTGATGAACAGTGGGTATCATTTGGCCATGAGTGATTCTTATGTATACATTTATTCTTTGCGAAATTACATGTAAAATAAAATTGGTGTGGAAATGAAACAACAGCTGGTTAGTAGCAAAATCATGGATGTGGATTAAATACATATTCATTCCAGGATTTAATCGAAACCATAAGCTAGAACTAGAAAAATTACCAAATCTGAAAGAATTCATCCATCATTGTTTATATATATATATATATATATATATATATATATATATATATATATATATATATATATATATGGGACTTGGGGGAATCAATAGAATGTTCCGGGAAAGACAGAAAAAAAACCTTAACAAATAAATTTTTGGGTCATTAAAGGGAACATGAAGTAATAATAACAGTCGTATTTTAGTAAAGACCAATAGACGGGGTTAACATTTTCCCTCTTTTCTAAATGACACCCACTGACTTTCATTCATTTTCTGACTTCGATTTAAGTTTTTCTGCATTAACAAACGAACTCTTTCCGATGGCTGAACACCAGATTTTTCATTTCTTGACCAAAAATTTGTTTGAGCGGGTTTAGAGAAAATGTATTGTCAGTGGTTTGGAATTAATGTAACAGCATTTTGTAAATTCTTACAATATAAATATGGATCAAAAATTAATGTAAGCGTTATTGACAGAATATGTTCAATATGAATGCATTGCTAAACGTTTTACTGTAGAAATACATTGTAATTGATTGTACTATAGAAATGCACTTTTGTTAATGGTCGGGCATTAAAGAATATATATAGACGAAGATGGTGGTGTGATTTTTATCCTCACGGAAAACATTATCAACGGATGTGTTCACTCATCCACCACTTTTGCACGTGGTGTATTGTCAGATATCTCAGAAGGGTATTGACATGTTATCAATGGTTTGATGTTTGAGTGATGAGCAGCGTTAAGAACGAACCGACTCACAAGTACCATAGAAGATAATCTTAAGGATTAAGACCAACTAATGATATTTAATCATAGCAAATGACTGTTCTGATTTCGAAGATAACGTCTTGTTAAGAGTGAAATGTTTAATCGAAAATCCAATGGATATTTATTCATCTTTGTCTGGAGCAGAGGCAGGGTTATGAAATGTTACTCCAGTTTTCCATTTTGGGGGAGGGGGTGCTTGTCCTGAAAATCAGCATTTTAAATTTTTGTGATTTGCCTGCAAATGGATGACACTCAAGTTACTTAGCTAGTCTCGTGGACCATTACCAGTTGCACAGCCCCCACATTAGTGGACTTGTGTAAGGTTATAAGGTTACACTACACACACACTCACATATATATATATAAATGATTTTAGAATCCTTGATTTTTTTCAAATATTCCTTGAAAAGTGCAATTTCTAGATTTAACTAAGAAACCCTTATAAAAACAAACAAAAAAACATTGAGTCGGATTTTGGGAAGTGTGCCAGTTCGAGAACTTTTCTACGCCGCTCTTGTATTGTGTTGTCCAAAAATTTCGTTTGGTTATTAAGGAAATTTTCTACTTAATAAAGGGAACGAACTTTTTGAACAACCTAGTACATACGTATTTATTAGGTTAGGCCTTAAATAATCATAATCAACTTTATTTGTCAAAAAATTACAGGTGATTGCCACCCCTCCGCAAAAAATTACTTATAACTCAATCTCATATCTGACTTTTCTAGATTTTTAAATTTTCTTAACAAAACAATCCACACAGAGAAAACGCACACAAAAGGTCAATGAATAGCTGAAAAATAATTAAAATCAATAAAAATTACCCTGTTATTATGTGTATATATATATATATATATATATATATATATATATATATGAAAATTTTTCCTATTTAACCAGTAGAGAAGACTATATTTATGAATAAAAATGACAATAGGAAAACTAGTAATTGCTGACAGAATAACCTATCCCATCTAAATAATCTTGAAATAGTCACAAACACTTCCAAAACCATTATGGATATACGAAGATCTTCAAACACTAATAGCAATAATATTTCTGAAGCAGGCATTTATAAAATAAATTGCCAAAACTGTTCCTCCCAATATATTGGAGAAACAAGTAGAAGTTAAAAAAAAACGCATTTATGAGCACAAAAGAGACCTCACAAAAAACAACTTAACTAATGCACTAGTCACACATAGAAATAAATTCAAACATAATTTTGATTTAAAAAATGCTACATTCATAAAAAAAGAAAATAACTCACTCAGAAGGAAAAGTCTAGAGAGTGCTGCCATAGAATATTAACCAAATATTAATCTACGCCCAGGTTTTTTCCCCATTTCACCTTTCTTAACAAAATTACTGCTCTCACAAACAAATGTACACAACAGATTCATAAAATCAAAAGAAAATGGTTGAATACATCAACACAGATATAATGACAATATTCTCCACACGTGACAAATACTGACGTTATTTTCAGTTAACAATATAAAAATAGCGTTCTCTACATTCCAGTTGCTAGGAACATTCTGATTTTTGTTTTTATTAGTTACCTTGTTCAATTAAATTCATTTCGTATTTTGCGTTGATAAAGTCCACATTGGACGAAACGCGTCAGCAATTACTAGTTTTCCTATTGTCATTTTTATTCACACACACACATACATATATATATATTCATTCATATGTTCAAAGGGAATTGTGATGTATATGTTTAATAATTTTAATGGTCTCTTTTTTTTTTTTTTTAGTACTGACCTCATAACTGTCCTCCGTTTGGTTTGATCCACGAACCTCTTCTTCTGATCCTGAGCTCGTAGACTCACTGGTTTCGTCGATTACGTACAGGTATGACCGTCTTCTCGGTAAATAACGTGAATATCCGGTGTCCCCTTTCGGGTCTGATTTATTGGAATGTTTGTTGTGATCACCGTCCGAGTGCAGATGATTATCGTTTTCTCTGTCGTCTGCACCAGCGGAATGTATTACAAGCTCTTCATTGGTGTCAGGGAAAGTTTGAGCGTCATCATTGAAGGCGCGAAGAAAATCGAGAGCTCTTTTCGTTCGTTTCTGTTCCCAAGTTTCTTCATTCTCACTCACATCACTCGTTCTTTCGTTTGATTTCGATTGCTCACTCGTCTCATTCTCTCGCAACTCAACATCTCGTCTTTCTTGCATTTCTTTTCCGCCATCTTGCTTTTTGACTGCATTTGTCATCTTGTCTGTCTCTTTCTCATTTCTCTCATTTTCTTCCTGTTCCTTTTTCTCCTTCTCTCCTCTTTCTTTTCTCTCTTTTTCTTTCAATCTCACTTTTCTTTCCTCTCTTTCTTTTCTTTCTCTTTCCATTCGTTGCATCTCACTTTCCATCTCTACAATACTTTTACTCGCTTTCCCCCCACTTTCTTTCTTTTGTATTTCCTCTCTTTCTCTAATCGCTTTTTCTTCCCTTTCTTTCTTCATCCTTTCTTCTTTCACTTTTCTTTCTGTCTCTTCTCGTAAAATTATTTCTTCTCTTTCTTTCTTTTCTTGTGCAGCCTTCTCTTCCTCTTCTATTTTTCGCTTTTCTTCTTTGTTTTTCTCAAATTCTTTCTTTTCATTTCTCCTTTTTTCTTCCCTTTCTTTCTCCTCACTCTCTTCACTTTCTCTCTTTTTTCTTTCTTCTCTCTCTCTTTTCTCCATTTCTTCTTCTTTCTTCTTTCTTTCTTCTCCTTCTTTAGCCACCCTCTCTTCCCTTTCTATTCTTTCTTTTTCTTTTCTTTCAATGATTTCCCTTTCTTCTATTTCTTTCATATTTCTTTCCGTTCTCTCTTTCTCCTCCTTTTCTATTCTTTCCTTTTCTTCTTTCATTATTTTCTCTGCTTTTTCCTTTTCTTTCATTTTTCGTTCTTCTTTCTCTTTCTCATCATGCTTTTGCTTTTCTATCCGTTCTATTTCTTCTCTTTCTTTTTTCTCTTTCTCTTCTTTTTGCCTTCCTTCTCTTTCAACTCTCTCCTTTTCCAGCCGTTCTTGCTTCTCTTTCTCCTGTCTCTCGCTTTGTATTTTTTCTCTTTCTTTCTCATTTTCTTCTCTTTCAACCTTCTCTCGTTCTTCTTTTTCTTTCTTCTCTCTTTCTTTCCTCTCTTTTACCTCTCTTTCTAATCTCTCTTTTTCTCCCTTTTCTTTTCTCTCTCTCTCTAATCTCTCTTTTTCTTCTCTTTCTTTCCTTTCTTTTTCCTCTCTTTCTAATCTCTCTTTTTCTTCCTTTTCTTTTCTCTCTCTCTCTAATCTCTCTTTTTCTTCTCTTTCTTTCCTTTCTTTTTCCTCTCTTTCTAATCTCTCTTTTTCTTCCTTTTCTTTTCTCTCTCTCTCTAATCTCTCTTTTTCTTCTCTTTCTTTCCTCTCTCTTTCTTTCCTTGCCCTTCTCTCTATTTCTACTAATTCCCTTCTTCGCCGTTCCTCTCTTTCTAATCTCTCAAATTCTCTTCTCTCTTTTCTCTCTATTTCTTCTCTCAACTTTCTCTCTTTTTCTTCCCTCTTTTTTTGCCGTTCTTTCCTTTCATTCTCTTTTGCTTCTTTAATTAATCTTTCTTCCCGTTCCGTTTTCTCTCTTTCTTCTCTCTCCAGTTTCTCTCTTTCTTCCCTCTCTTGTTTCTGTCTTTCCTCCCTCCTCCTCATTCGTTTCTCTTCTAATTTTCTCTTTTCCATTTCCTCCCGTTCTTGTTTCTGTTTTTCGATTCTTTCTTCTCTCTCTTTCCTTTCCCTCTCTTTCCTTTCTTTCAACTCCCTCTCTTGTCGCTCCTCATTCTCCCGAATCTCTCTTTCTTGCCTCTCTCTCTCTTCTCTTTCTCTTTCTTCCCGCTCTTCGGGCGTTTCCTCTCGGAATTTTATTTCAATTTCATCGGCAATTTCGGCAGTTTCTGTCCGCAATTCAACTTCGAGAGAAATGCAAATTTTTTGTGGTGATTCAAAGATCTCAGCCGATTCTGCTTCGTAATGATCCCATATTTCTGTAACAAACACCAGGCATTTTCGCGATAAAATGCTATCCCAGATGTTAACCGGAATGAAATACTTAGATAGCTCCACGTTTATGAAATCGCATTTTTCTCCAAGAATCTCGTATTTGTCTGTGGATTGATGATCTATGATTTGTGATGATTCTATTGTAAATAGCAAATCTCGTTCAGTCATCTTATATGATCCTGCGGACACGAAATATTCAGGTACTTTGATTTCGATAAAATTGCACACATCTTCAGAAACATTAACCTCCTTGAGATAATCACGTCCGTCTTCGTCCGGTATGTCTGCTGAAAATGTTAACATGTTTCTTGATATCAGCCCAAATTTGGCATTCCAAATTTCTTCGGAGATAAAATATTTCGGGATTTCTACTTCAGTACAATTGCAGACGTCTTCAGAAACAGTGAATTCCTCTGAGGAGATGAATTTGGTGTCATCAAGCATTTCTGTTGAATACAGCGTATTTCGTGATATTAACCCGAATTTCGGATCCCAAATTTCTTCGGAAGCATAATATTTTGGCAGTTCAACCTCCGAGACGCAGCAGTCATCTCTATTGTCCGCGAAATCTTTCGTTGAATCGAATTTTTCATCACTTAGCATTTCTACCGAAAACACCATTTCTCTCGACACCAAGCCAAATTTTTGATTCCATAATTCTTCACACACCATATCCTTAAATGGATCAACTTCCATAAAATTGCACTGTTCTTGTAGAGAAGGGATGTTTTCTATTCTGTCTAGTTCCGTGCCGTTCATGATTTCTGCAAAGAGTAGTTTTAGTTTATCCTTATCTTCTAGAGACACGGTTAAATCAGTCATGGACTTATTTTTAACTAGAGACTCTGTAATAACATCGAAAAATTCGTCGTCAATGGTGTCACTCAAAACCGACTCTCTCCGCGGATCGTAGAATTTTTCCTTGCAGACACGCTGACTATCATCTACTTTTTGGAATGAAATCATTTCTTTCACATCACGAAGATCTTCAACGGTGATTGTGTCTTCAAGCTTTTTATCTTCTGGTTTTATTCTCAACGATTCCCTCGAATCACTTAAGCGAGTCTGCGAACTTTTAACCTCTGAATAATCCCCATCTTCGTCCTTACACTCGTAGGATTTCGACGCAGTCTCCGAGAGACTTTTATTAAAAGATGGTTGCTTACTTAATTTCTCACTCTTTGCCGTCGAACTCTCGGATAAAACGGCGTCACCTTTGTGAGTTTGCATGTTCTTTTTTGGCAACGGAATACCTACTCGCGTGTCTGTGTCAGCGTCGTCGAACTGACCAGAGCCGAACGCGCTCTCTTGAGATCCTTCCGAAGCTTCGTCAACATGGTCGGTTTCGGGCGAAGTCTCACGGGAGCTCGTTCCTGAACCGGAGGAGACGTCATCGAACTGTCCTTCGATGACACTACTGGGAAAAGACTGTAAAGACTCATCTTCCAGCATGTCCTCCGTATTGATACTATGTCGAGAGCCGACGGAGCTGCTCTTCAGCCGGCTCTCGACCGAGGGGCTTTTAGCACGATAAGGGGTATAGCCGAGCCAGTCTTCTACAGTGCCCTTTGTACTTAACTGCTTCTGATAACCATAAGCTTCCTCGAGCGATCTAGTCATGATAGGCCCCAACCTATTATCTGAATGTTTAATCTCAAGAGACTTGCTCATAGGAGATTGAGTGAGTGTCTTGTCGAAGCTACTTTCTAAGTATTCGCTCGTTTGTTTCTTTATAACTTCAAATATATCCCGAGATGATTGTAATTCTGTATTCATTGTTTTATGGTCACCTGGGCAAGTCGGGGTCGAAACAGACACGGCGCTTGGAGGGTGGCCAATAACAGAGCTATTTTCATTTACGTCATCTTTGAATTGTTCTGAAGCATACTTGACTTTTGCTGATTTTTGTTTCCTAACTCTGTCAAACGCCTGAGATTTCTTTTCAGTTTCATTTATTACTCTATCCTCATCACTAAAATTTACTTTGTTCCGATTAGAATCAGACTGATATACAAGCGAGTGATTTTTCGACGGTTCTTCACTATCATTCTTAAATCTAACCTCAACACCAGGCGATCTGCCAGATTTTGCTCGGCTTTCATCCCCTAAGAATTTCGTTTCAGCACGTCCTTTTACTTCTTCAGAAGAGACCGGGATACTAGCAGGTCTTTCTGTAGTGATCTTATCGTCAGAAACGTCTTCGCTATTTTCAACAGATATGACATCAATGTTCTTCCTAGAATCAAAGACCTTACCTTTAGATGTTTCCTGGATAGTTTGCTCGATTTGCAACATTTTAGATTTTTCTAAATCGCTATCATTAGAAATCATAATTGTTATATCCTCATTAGCTCCCTTGGATAATTCTGTATTATTTTCTTTTTGGGGAGTTTTATCGAAAATACTATCTGTAAGGACGCCTTTAAAGGCTATAAGAGGACTTTCATCAATAGGGAAACTACTGGAACTTTTAACAGCGCTATCTATTGGAAGGTTACTTTTAGTTGCACCTATCTCTTGCGTTTCTTTCTCCAGATAAGAACCCTCCGTTTCCGGTGGTGTATCGTTAACATCCGAGATTAGAATTAAAGATTCAGGCACCGGACGCTCTGTTTTCTCAACAGTTGATGGTATTTCTCTGCTTGACAATGCATCTGTTAATTCCTTAGTAGTATTACTGGTGTCGTCTGCAATTCTGGTTGCCTTGTCTTCATATAGGGTTTTCGCTACATGACAAGATATCGTCTCACCCGTAGATTTTTCTTTATTTTCATTGGATTTTATATCTCTCTCTTTCAGCTTTTCATTTTCTTTTTCATCATTTTTTCTTAACATAACTTGTCTTTCTGCTTTCTCTTGCCCTTTATGTCTTTCTTCTTTCTCCTCCGTCACAATCACCCCGTCTTCGTTCTCTTTCATTTCTTTCTTTACTTTTTTAAATCTTTCAATTCGTTCTTTTTCTTCTATCACTTCTATTTCTTTTCCTCCTCTTTCAATTCTTTCTGCTTTCTCTTTTTCGTTCTTTCCTATTTCTTCTACTTTTTCCACATATTCTTTTCTCTCTGTTTTTTCTTCTCGCTCACTTTCATTCATTTCTTTATCCTCACTTTCTAGTTGCTCTTTTTCTTTTATCTCTTTTTCTCCTGCTATTCTATCTTTCTCTACTCGGTCATTTCGTTCTATCTCTTCGCTTTCCTTTAAGTCTCTAACTTCTTTTTCTACCCTCTCTCTCTCATCTTGTTCTTTTCTTTCTTTTAAATCTATTTCTATTCCTTCTTTTTCAACTCTTTCTTTCTTTTCTTCTATGCATAATTTATTTTCTCTCTCCTTTCTTTCTTTCTCTTCTATTTCTATCGCTTCTCTCTTCTCTCTTTCTCCCTTGTCTTTTTCTTTTCTTTCTACTTCATTTAACTCTTTCTCTGATCTTTCTGCCCTTTCTTTCTTGTCTCTTTCATTTCTCACTTTCTCTTCTCTTTTTATCTTTACTTCGTAATCTCTTTCTTTCCTTATTTTCTCTTCTCCCTCTATCTTTTCTGTCTCTTCTCTCTCTTTCTCTTCTGTATCTATATTTTCTATCATTTCTCTGTCTTTTTCCTTACTTTCTAACTTTTCTCTCTCTTCTTCTTCACCTCTTCCCTTTTCTTCTCGTTCTACCCTTACTTTCGCTTTTTCTATATTCTCTTTCTCTTCTCTTTCGAGCTTTTCTTTCTCTTCCCTTTCAGCTCCTTCCTTTTCTTCTTCTTCGTTCCTCACGATTTGTTCACGATCTAGTCGTTCTTTCTCCTCTCTTTCCCGTATGTCCTTCTCTTTTCGTTCTACTCTTACGTTCTCTTTTTCCTTCCTGTCTTTCTCTTTTCTTTCCAGTAGTTCTATTTCTTCCCTTTCCTTTCTTTCTAATTTTTCGTTTTCTTTCATGTTTTTCTCTTCTTGTTCTATCCTTACTTTCTCTTTTCCCTTCCCCTCTTTCTCTTCTCGCTCTAACTGTTCTTTCTCGTCCCTTTCCTTTCTATTCTTTTCTTCTTTTTCTCTTTTCTTTTTCTCATCTCGTTCTACCCTTT
Source organism: Acanthosepion pharaonis (assembly GCA_903632075.3). NCBI lineage: Eukaryota > Metazoa > Mollusca > Cephalopoda > Sepiida > Sepiidae > Acanthosepion > Acanthosepion pharaonis. Next base: position 351,407 of record CAHIKZ030003999.1, read on the forward strand.
CTTTCTCTTCTCTTTCCACCCTTTCTTTCTCTTCTCTTTCCAACCTTTGTTTCTCTTCTTCTTCTAACCTTTGTTTCTCTTCTCTTTCTACTCTTATTTTCTCTTTTTCCTGCCTTGCTTTCTCTTCCCTTTCTAATTTTTCTTTCTCTTCTTTTTCTCTTTTCTTTTCCTCTTCCCGTTCTAGTCTTTCTTTCTCCTCCCTTTCTACCCTTTCTTTCTCTTCTCTTTCTATCCTTTCTTTCTCTTCTCTTTCCAACCTTTCTTTCTCTTCTCTTTCTACTCTTAATTTCTCTTCTCTTTCTAATTTTTCTTTCTCTTCTTTTTCTCTTTTCTTTTCCTCTTCTCGTTCTAGTCTTTCTTTCTCCTCCCTTTCTACCCTTTCTTTCTCTTCCCTTTCTATCCTCTCTTTTTCTTCACGCTCTTTCCTCTCCTTTTCTTCTTTTTCTTTCTTTTCTCGTTCAATTTTCTCTCTCTCTTCTTGTTCAATTCTCTCTCTTTCCTCTCTTTCTTTCCTTTCTTTCTCTTCTCGCTTTCTGATCAACCTTTCTTCTCTTTCTTTCTTTACTTTTTCCTCTCTTTCTTTCTCCTCTCTTTCTAGTCTTTCCTTTTCTTCCTGTTCTTTTCTTTGTTTTTCTAATTTTTCTTTCCTAAGTCTTTCAGATCTCTCTTTCCATTCGATCTCTTTATTCTTACGCTTCTCTTTTTCCTCTCTTTCTTTTCTTTCCATTTCTTCCATTCTTTTCGCAACTCGCTCCTGTCTCTCTCTTTTCTCTCGCTCCTCTTTTTCTCTTTTCTCTCTTTCTTCTTTTTCTTTCCTCTCTTTTTCTTTAATCATCTCTCGAATCTTCATCTCTTCTTCTTCTTTCTCTTTCCTCTCCCTTTCTTTTCTCTCCCTCTCTTCTCGTTCTTCGCGTTCCTTCCTTTCTTTTTCTTCTCTTTCTATTCTTTCCCTTTCCTCTCTCTCTTTTCTCTCCTGCTCTTCTCGTTTTATTCTCTCTTCCTCCTCTCTTTCCTGTCTGATTCTTTCTTCCTCTCTTTCTATTCTCTCTCTTTCCTCCCTCTCTTCTCTCTCCCGTTCTTCCCTTTCTTTTCTCTCTCTTTCTTCTCTTCTCTTTCTCTTCCTTTCTTCTTTTTCTCTCCTCTCCATCTCTTCTTTTTCCAGACGCTCTTTTTCAATTCTCTCCTCCCTTTCTTTTCTCTCTCTCTCTTTCCGCTCTTTCATCTCCTTCTGAAGTTTCGCTTCTTGCTTCATCATTTCAATCTCTTCCCTCTCTCTTCTTTCCTTCTCTTCTCTTTCTTCCTTTTCTCGCCTCTCCTTCAATTCTCTTTCTTCCTTTTCTCGCCTCTCCTTCTCTTCTCTTTCTTCCCTTTCACGTCTCTCCTTTTCTTCTCTTGCCTTTTTAGCACGCTCTTCTCTTTCCCTCCTCTCTTTGTCTTCTCTTAGCTCTCTCTCTTTTCTCTCCAGTTCTTCCCTCTCTTTTCTCTTTTTTTCTTCGGCCGTTTTGCGAAGAGTGCTAAGGAAATCTACTTCCTTTTTCACTTTTGGTTTGGGCTGTGTGGGCGGAGTTAGCAAACTTAAACGTCTTTTCATAACTTCAATTTTCATTCCGGTCTCGTCGTTCTTAGCTTGCATCTCCTCGATATCGCCCTTGCAAGGCATACTTTGTCGGCGCGCTCCGGGAGGCACAGTAGGCTTTGCGGCTACTGTCTGCACGCCAAACTTTCGTTTAAAAGTGTCAAGCTTAGATTCCTTTAACCTTTCATCGTCTTCGTAGCTTCGAGGATATTTAGGTTTGGATTTTGTCTCTTCAGATTCTGCTTTCTCTTTCGACAATTCTGTTTCTTCTTTCGGGAGTTCTAGGTCTTTCTGTGGTTCCGCTTCTGGCTTCGGCAGTTCCGCTTCTTGTTTTAGCAGTTCTGCTTCTTGTTTTAGCAGTTCCGCTTCTAGTTTCGGCAGTTCCGCTTCTGGTTTCGGCAGTTCCGCTTCTTGTTTTAGCAGTTCCACTTCTGGCTTCGGCAGTTCCGTTTCTTGTTTTAGCAGTTCTGCTTCTGGCTTCAGCAGTTCTGCTTTTCGTTTCGGCAGTTCTGCTTCTTTCACCAGTTCCGTTTCTTCTTTTCGCAGTTCTACTTTTTCTTTCGGCAGTTCCGCTTCTTGCCTCTGCACTTCTAATTCCTGTTTTAATAATTCCACTCCATGTTTGTCGAGCTCTCGTATTTGTTTCGGAGTTTCCGGTTTCACTTCGTGCAGTTCTGGTTCTAGCTTGAGAGACGTTGATTCTTCAATGATACCTTCGTCGCATAGGGTGAAAACGAAAACGTTATCTTCAGTATTTTCGTCCTCTTCTTGCTGTTCCAATTTCGTGCTATCCTCCAGAGATAACGACGAATTATCCACGTCGGAGACAATGGTAAACACAAACGTTTCTTCAGAATCAGCACTCACCTCTGCACTATCACTACTGGACTCGACAACAATGGACGCGGTTTCTTCACCACTTGCAGATACAGCGCTTTCAGCCTTGTTACCTTTTGTTGGTTTCGGTAATGGGACCGGCGGTTTCTTCTTGTAATTAATTTTCGTTCCCAGTTCAGTTGGCGCTAAATTGAACTTACTTCTAACATCAATTTCTTCTTTATCCTCAGTCAAATTCTTTGATTCTTGGATTTCTTTAGGCAACGGAACAGGCGGCTTCTTTTTAAAACTCAATTTTGTCCCCGTCTCCAGGGTCAGATGATCGAACCTGTTCCTCAGATCCGTTGGTTCAACAGTTTCATCAGCTTCCGCTGACGGTTCATCCAGGCATATTGAAACGGTGATTTCATTCTCATCTGTAGAAGTCGTGATAATCATTGGTTCTTCCTTTCCAGAAGTTTCCGTTTTTGAAGTTTCGGTGCGGGTGGCTTTTGGTGGAGGAACAAGTGGCTTCTTTTTGAAATTCAGTTTGGCACCCATTTCCGGGGGTAACAAATTAAAGCGGCTGTTAAGACCTCTCAGGTGTTCAGCTTCGTCGACTCCCAGCGAGGTTTCTTTCCCACTTTCGTCATATTTGAGATCGAAATCCTCCGATGGACAGCCGACGGACGTTGTCTCTGAACCGGTGTCATCGCCCCGGTCTTCGCTGTTCGATCTTATGTTTTCTGGCCTGACCAATGGTGGTTTTTTCTTGAACGACAACTTTGCGCCCATTTCTGGTGGTAACATGCTGAACCTACTCTGCAAACCTACCAGATATTCTGCCTTGTCAACACTTTGTGAGCGTTCTCGTGTACTGCTTCGAGATCTCGTGGAACGGTCATCTTCACTGAAAATATTCGAAGAGGGATCACTTAGCTGGTCGTCCGACAGCTTGGCCGGAACTGGAGGTGGTGTCTTCTTTTTAAAGTCCAGTTTGACGCCCATTTCTGCTGGTAACTTGCTCAGCCGACTTTTCAGGTCTTTCAAATCGTCGGCTGTATCGATTGTAGGTGATGGCTCTCGTTTTAATTCTTTCGGTTTGCTTTTCTCAGCTTTCGGGGGTGGTACCGGAGGTTTCTTTTTCAATGCTACTTCCGTTCCCATTTCCGCTGGTAGCATACTAAGCCGGCTTTTAAGGTCAATTATTTCTTGCGATTGTTCATTCTCTGACGGTTCTTTAACACCGTCGTGTATGTCCAATGCTTCTGCTTCTCCATTTGGTGACACGACAGTGCTTTCTTTCGCTTCTCTTTCCAAACTCACGGTATCGTTCAAATGCTGAGTATCATCACCGTTTATAGGCGTTTCCCTTCCGCATTCCTTGCCAGTTCCATGGAGTTCACCATTCACCTCAGAAATATTTGAAGACGATTCCATTTGAATGTCAGATTTTATGTTCATTCCATCTTGTTCGTCTCTTTCTTCGTTGCCGGAAGTCATCTCTCTATCGTTCATAGAACTATTTTCAGTGCCGTCTCCTTCATTAACCACTTCTTTGCGATCTTCTTTGGAATCACAATCTAAATAAAGTTCTTCATTGTCATCAACAGATTCAAAGCTGTCGTATTCATTGTCCTCGCTATATATCTTGACAGATTTTTTCTGACGGAGGCATCTTGGCTCTGTTCTATCATTGTCTCGATCTTCTTCGCCACTTTCCGGGTATTCTCGTTCGAACTCGTCTGTATCCGTGAATTCAGTGGCGTTTTGTAACTGCTGGTTACGTGATTGTTTTCTTACTCTATGTTTGTTACGGCGTCGTAATTCATCGCCTGAGAAAATGTCTTCTTGATGATCTGTTGAACAGACATCTGTTTGACCACTATTAGGCTGCCTTTGATCATCGACGTCATTGTTATCGGTCTGTAATGATGACTCATCTTTGTTCATCGAATTCTTGTTTTCTATGCAGATTTCTTCATCCGAAGAGAAATACTCTAGATCTTCTTCGAAGTCTTTTCTGTATTGACTGTGAAGTTTATTTTCAGAATTGCCAATACATGAAGACTCATGATATTTGGTCAAACTTGCCTCTGTCTTGTCACCATTGTTCTCTTCATCCGAGTAGAAGTTTTCACTACATACATAATTTTCTTTGAGATTTTGGTGTTCTTCATGTTTGACTTCTTGAGCATCTTCATGATCTTTAAAGCTCTCTTTACTGTGTAACGTTTCTTGGGTCTCCGCATCGCGTTCCCTTATGAAGCCGTCACTGTCATGATCGCTGCTAGAGTCTGACAGTTTTCCTTCCGTTTCGCTTTTCTGTTCTTTCGTCTGTTCATCCTGACTCATTTCAACGGGTTCCTTTTCTTCGTCACTGCTACGTTTGTGATCATTATCCCTGCTTGACATTTCTTCCATGAAGTCTGGTGTCTCGCTAGTGTCGTCTTGGCTAATAGGAGAAATTCTCGTACGATTAGTTTGGAATTCTTCGCCGTCGTACTCACTACTGACGCTTGTTTCTTGGTGCGTCACTACCATATCTATCTCGTCCCGACAATCTTCTAAGCACGGATCGTCATTATTTATCGTCTTATTCGACGACTCTTCCTCCTGTTGGATCTTAACTTTATTTTCATCGGAAGGATTTATGGTTTGCTCCGTGCTATTTTGTGAATCTTGGTCACCAGTCAGGATTTCTCGAGCCGGGGATATGCTTTGGTTAATTTGGTTGTCAGCCAATGTTAACAAATCTTCATTTGTTTCTTTCTCTACATCATAAGACCCGTCCGGCTGTGAAGGTTCTTTTTTCTCTGACTCTTTTATTTGGATACTTTTCATATCTTTGCCCTTCGCAAGTTCTGTAGAATTAATTTCCTTGTCAGGGCCAACTACAGATTTTTGGTCTCTTAAATCCAATTCGTTTATATTATTATGAGTAACGGGACATACTTCATTTTTTATGTTAAGATTGTCTTCGTTTTGCTGCTGCACGATATCGTTATTTTCCTTGTCGTCCTTTTTTGTAGCCTCTTTTGTAGTCCCCTGTTTTTCATTTGACTCTTTTTCAAAATTTGTTGGAGAAGGTGATTTTTCTTTGTCACTAAGGTCTTTTGAAATTAAATCAGCCATACAGTTGTCTAGGGTTTCCTTATGAATTGACAAAGCTGTTGAATCTTCATGTCTAAGAGACTCATTGTCATTCCCTGAAATTTTTTCTGGATAATTTTTCTGGGTTTCTGATAATTTCTCAGCCTTTTCTCTTTCTTTATTTTCCACTTCAATTGCTTCTTCGTTTTTCTTGGTCGCCAATGAATCCAACACTGATGTAGAATCGATGGTTGGTATTTTAGATTCTGACAAAGACACAGGCTCACTGGCAGAAGTCTCTTCTGAGCTGAAAATGTCCAAACTCAAATTTTGATTCTTTTTGTCACTATTTTCGACAGTCTTCGTATTCATTTCATTGATCTCCTCTGATTTTTCTTTCTCTAGATCATCATTAGAGACAATCACGAAATCATCGCTTGTATCGCTAACATTATTAGCATTCTCATTAAAGGAAGAAATCTTGTTTATTGTACCCGTTTGCTCATGTTGCTGGACATTTGAAAGCATTTTGTCATCCGGGTTCTTATTAGTTTCTGATATTTCGAGCTTTTTCTTTTCTTGAGAATGTTTTGCACCAGGCTTTTCCGACACTTTCACTTGGCTCTTCTTGCCTGAAGTTTGGACTTCGCTTCCAGCCGACGTAAATCCAAACATACGTTTCAAAGCAGAAAACACACCGGATTTCTTTTCTGTTTCAGCTTTAGAACCCTTCTCATCTTTTTTATTTATTTCAACAGTGGACATTTCTCTTTCTTTGACGACGTCAGCATTGCATATATCTTCAGTACAGTTCTTATCAGGCGTCTGGGTTTTCACTGATGGCGCTTTGTCGATTGTAATTACTTCAAAGCCGCCTGCCGCTGGATCATTGGAAATTTTAATGCGCTTGCTATCAATGGAATGTTTATCATCCTCAGCATTTAGGACTTGTTTGTCTTCATCTGGAACAGCATTTGGTCTCCTAGACGCATTTTTCACGTTGTTCGAGTCGGATACAGTAAAAGAATCAATTTTTTCGAAATCTGATTCTTCAGACGAAGTTTCCCGATCTTTTTCTAGGAGATCCAGGCCAGATTCTTGAAGATCTTTTGAACAGAAGTCATTCTTAACACCAGATGTGTTTTCTTGCTCTTCGCAGCTACTATATTTAACCGTATGAGGATATTCCAAACTTTTATCTTTCTGGTTTGTCTCCTCTCTGGGGGACGGTGACAATTCTTTCTTCTCATCTTTCTGGCTTGTCTCCTTAATGGAGGACGGAAACAAGTCTTCCTGCTCATTTTTCAGGTTTGTCTCCTTAATAGAGGACGGAGACGATTCTTTCTTGTCATTTTGCAGATCTGCCCCCTTAATAGAAGACGGAGACAATTCTTTCTTTTCATCTCTCAGATCTGTCCCCTTAATGGAAGGAGACAATTCTTTCTTTTTATCTTTTTGCTTTCTCCCCTTAATGGAAGACGGAGAGGATTCTTTCATCTCATCTTTCACGTTTGTCTCCTTAATGGACGAGGGAGACAATTCTTTTTTCTTATCTTTTAGTTTTGTCTCCTTAATGGAAGACGGAGACGATTCTTTCTTTTTATCTTTTAGGTTTGTCTCCTTACTGGAGGACGGAGACGAGTCTTTCTTCTTATCTTTCAGTTTTGTCCCCTTAATGGAAGACGGAGACGATTCTTTGATCTCATCTTTCACGTTTGTCTCCTTAATGGACGACGGAGACGATTCTTTCTTCTTATCTTTTAGTTTTGTCGCCTTAATGGAAGACGGAGACGATTCTTTCATGACATTTTTCAGATCTGTCCCCTTAATAGAGGACGGAGACAAATCTTTCTTCCTATCTTTCAGGTTTGTCTCCTTAATAGAAGACGGAGACGATTCTTTCTTCTCATCTTTCAGATTTGTCCCCTTTATGGAGGAGGGAGACGATTCTTTCTTCTCATCTTTCAGATTTGTCCCCTTTATTGAGGAGGGAGACGATTCTTTCTTCTCATCTTTCAGATTTGTCTCCTTAATGGAGGATGGAGACAATTCTTTCTTCTCATCTTTCAGATTTGTCTCCTTAATGGAGGAGGGAGACAATTCTTTCTTCTTATCTTTCTGCTTTCTTCCCTTAATGGACGACGGAGAGGATTCTTTCTTTTTATCTTTCAGGTTTGTCTCCTTTGTGGAGGGCGGAGACGAGTCTTTCTTCTTATCTTTCAGGTTTGTCTCCTTTGTGGAAGATGGAGACGATTCTTTCTTCTCATCTCTCAGATTTGTCGCCTTAATGGAGGAGGGAGACGATTCTTTCTTCTTAGCTTTCAGGTTTGTCTCCTTAATGGAGGAGGGAGACGATTCTTTCGTCTTGTCTTTCAGATTTATTTTCTCAATGGACGATGGTTCTTTCGCCCCACCTGTCTCCTCTTTCTCATGAAGAATTGTCTGAGATATTTCTTTGTCCTCTGATATACAAGACGACAAAGATGATCCTTTCAGATCTTCTTTAAAAACTGATAGAGATAAGTCCTCTGCTTTATTTTTCATGTCATCTTCTCTAGGAATCAGCTGAGATGACTTTTTCAGCGTATTCTTCACTTCGTCTTTTTTAACTATCGATTGATATGATTCTTTCACTTTATCTTTCAGGCCTTTTTCAGGCGAAGGACTTTTTGACCACATTTTCATTTTTATTTCTTCAGAGGAAGACGGTGTCTTGTCTTCTGCCTTACCCCTCACACCTTTCCCAACAGTGGCTGGCGGAGAAGTTACCTTTTCTTCATTTTTCATATTTTTTCCATGAATTAAAGGTGGACAGATCTCTTTTGCCTCGTCAGTTAATTCTTTTTCTTCAATTAGAACAGAGGAGATATCTTTAGCCTTATATTTCCGCTCTTCTTCCCCAGGAAAAGGAGAAAAAATCCCTTTTGCCAGATCTTTTTCTTCTTTTAAAGTTTGGGATATTTCTTTTGCCTCCTCTTTCAGATCTTTTTCTTCTTTTAAAGTTTGGGATATTTCTTTTGCCTCCTCTTTCAGATCTTTTTCTTCTTTTAAAGTTTGGGATATTTCTTTTGCCTCCTCTTTCAGATCTTTTTCTTCTTTTAAAGTTTGGGAGATTTCTTTCGCCTCTTCTTTCAGATCTTTTTCTTCTTTTAAAGTTTGGGAGATTTCTTTTGCTTCGTCTTTCAGTTCTTTTTCATCTTTTAAAGGTGGTGAGATATATGATGCTTCCTTTTTCAGATCTTTTTCATTTAAAGGTGGCGAGATATCTTTTGCCTGCTCCTTCAGATCTTTTCCTTCTCTTAAATATGGTGAGATATATTTTGACTCTCCGTTCAGAGCTTTTTCTTTTAAAGGTTTTATGCTCTGTTTTGCATCTTCTTTCAGATCTGTTTCATCTTTCAAAGGTCGAGAGATCTCCCTTGCCTCCTCTTTCAGATCTGTTTTTTCTTTTAAAGGTGTCGAGATATCTTTTGCCTCCTCTTTCAGATTATTTTCTTCTTTTAAAGGTGACGAGATATCTTTTGCCTCCTCTTTCAGATCTGTTTCTTCTTTTAAAGGTGTCGAGGTATCTTTTGCCTCTTCTTTCAGATCTGTTTCCTCTTTTAAAGGTGGAGTGATATCTTTTGCCTCTTCTTTCAGATCTGTTTCTTCTTTTAAAGGTGGAGTGATATCTTTTGCCTCCTCTTTCAGATCTGTTTCCTCTTTTAAAGGTGGAGTGATATCTTTAGCCTCTTCTTTCAGATCTGTTTCTTCTTTTAAAGGTGGAGAAATATCTTTTGCCTCCACTTTCAGATCTGTTTCTTCTTTTAAAGGTGGAGAGATATCTTTTGCCTCCTCTTTCAGATCTGTTTCTTCTTTTAAAGGTGGAGTGATATATTTTGCCTCATCTTTTAAATCTGTTTCCTCTTTTAAAGGTGGAGAGGTATCTTTTGCCTCCTCTTTCAGATCTGTTTCTTCTTTTAAAAGTGGAGTGATATGTTTTGCCTCGTCTTTCAGATCTGTTTCTTCTTTTAAAGGTGGAGTGATATCTTTTGCCTCATCTTTCAGATCTGTTTCCTGTTTTAAAGGTGGAGCGATATCTTTTGCCTCATCTTTCAGATCTTTTTCCTCTTTTAAAGGTGGAGAGATATCTTTTGCCTCCTCTTTCAGATCTGTTTCTTCTTTTAAAGGTGGAGTGATATCTTTTGCCTCCTCTTTCAGATCTGTTTCTTCTCTTAAAGGTGGAGTGATATCTTTTGCCTCTTCTTTCAGATCTGTTTCCTCTTTTAAAGGTGGAGAGATATCTTTTGCCTCCACTTTCAGATCTGTTTCTTCTTTTAAAGGTGGAGAGATATCTTTTGCCTCGTCTTTCAGATCTGTTTCTTCTTTTAAAGTTGGAGAGATATCTTTTGCCTCTTCTTTCAGATCTGTTTCTTCTTTTAAAGGTGGAGTGATATCTTTTGCCTCGTCTTTCAGATCTGTTTCTTCTTTTAAAGGTGGAGTGATATCTTTTGCCTCGTCTTTCAGATCTGTTTCTTCTTTTAAAGGTGGAGAGATATCTTTTGCCTCCTCTTTCAGATCTGTTTCTTCTTTTAAAAGGTGGAGGATATCTTTGCCTCATCTTTCAGGTCTGTTTTCTCTTAAAAGGTGGAGTGATATATTTTGCCTCATCTTTTAAATCTGTTTCCTCTTTTTAAAGGTGGAGAGATATCTTTTGCCTCCCTCTTTTCAGATCTGCTCCTCTTTTCTTCTTTTTTAAAAGTGGAGTGATATCTTTTTTGCCTCCTCTTTCAGATCTGTTTCTTCTTTTAAAGTTGGAGGATATCTTTTGCCTCATCTTTTTCAGATCTGTTTCCTCTTTTAAAAGGTGGAGAGATATCTTTTGCCTCATCTTTCAGATCTTTTTTTCCTCTTTTAAAGGTGGGAGATATCTTTTGCCTCGTCTTTCAGATCTGTTTCTTCTTTTAAAAGGTGGAGAGATATTCTTTTGCCTCCTCTTTCAGATCTGTTTCTTCTTTTAAAGATGGAGAGTGATATCTTTTGCCTCATCTTTCAGATCTGTTTCTTCTTTTAAAAGGTGGAGAGATATCTTTTGCCTCCATCTGTTTTTCGAATCTGTTTCTTCTTTTTAAAGGTGGAGAGATATCTTTTGCCTCCTCTTTTTTCAGATCTGTTTCTTCTTTTTAAAGGTGAGAGATATGTTTTGCCTCCTCTTTTAAATCTGTTTTCTTTTTAAAGGTGGAGCGATATCTTTTGCCTCTCTTTCAGATCTGTTTCTTCTTTAAAGGTGGGAGGATATGTTTGCCCTTCAGATCTGTTTCTTCTTTTAAAGGTGGAGAGATATCTTTTGCCTCCTCTTTCAGATCTGTTTCTTCTTTTAAAGATGGAGATCTTTTTGCCTCATCTTTCAGATCTTCTTCTTTTTAAAGGTGGAGAGATATGTTTTGCCTCCTCTTTCAGATCTGTTTCTTCTTTTAAAGGTGGAGGATATCTTTTGCCTCCTCTTTCAGATCTGTTTCTTCTTTTTAAAGGTGGGAGATATCTTTTGCCTCATCTTTCAGATCTGTTTCTTCTTTTAAAGGTGGAGATATCTTTTGCCTCGTCTTTCAGATCTGTTTCTTCTTTTAAAGGTGGAGAGATATCTTTTGCCTCCTCTTTCAGATCTGTTTCTTCTTTTAAAGGTGGAGTGATATCTTTTGCCTCATCTTTCAGGTCTGTTTCTTCTTTTAAAAGGTGGAGTGATATCTTTTGCCTCCCTTTCATCTTTTAAATCTGTTTCTTCTTTTTTAAAGGTGGAGAGATATCTTTTGCCTCCTCTTTCAGATCTGTTTCTTCTTTTAAAGGTGGAGAGATATGTTTTGCCTCCTCTTTCAGATCTGTTTCTTCTTTTAAAGATGGGAGAGATATCTTTGCCTCATCTTTCAGATCTGTTTTCTCTTTTAAAAGGTGGAGCGATATCTTTTGCCTCATCTTTTCAGATCTGTTTCTTCTTTTTTAAAGGTGGAGAGATATGTTTTGCCTCCTCTTTTTCAGATCTGTTTCTTCTTTTTTAAAGGTGGAGAAGATATCTTTTGCCTCCTCTTTCAGATCTGTTTCTTCTTTAAAAAGGTGATGAGAGTGATATCTTTTGCCTCCTCTTTCAGATCTGTTTCTTCTTTTAAAGTTGGAGAGATATCTTCTTTTTGCCTCCTCTTTCAGATCTGTTTCTTCTTTTAAAGGTGGAGAGATATCTTTTTGCCTCCTCTTTCGTATCTCATATCTTTTGCCTCTCTTTTTCTGTTTCTTTTAAAGATGGAGGATATCTTTTGCCTGTCTTTCAGATCTGTTTCTTCTTTTAAAGGAGAGAGATATCTTTTGCCTCCCCTCTTTCAATCTCTTTTTCTTCTTTTAAAATGAACTTTTGCCTCCATCTTTTCAGATCTGTTTCCTCTTTTTAAAGTTGGAGTGATATCTTTTACCTCGTCTTTCAGATCTGTTTCTTCTTTTAAAGTTGGAGAGATATCTTTTGCCTCTTCTTTCAGATCTGTTTCTTCTTTTAAAGGTGGAGAGATATCTTTTGCCTCGTCTTTCAGATCTGTTTCTTCTTTTAAAGGTGGAGAGATATCTTTTGCCTCCTCTTTCAGATCTGTTTCTTCTTTTAAAGATGGAGAGATATCTTTTGCCTCATCTTTCAGATCTGTTTCTTCTTTTAAAGGTGGAGAGATATCTTTTGCCTCATCTTTCAGATCTGTTTCTTCTTTTAAAGGTGGAGTGATATCTTTTGCCTTTCGAATCTGTTTTTCAGATCTCGTCTTTCTTCTTTTAAAGGTGGAGAGATATCTTTTGCCTCTTCTTTCAGATCTGTTTCTTCTTTTAAAGATGGAGAGATATCTTTTTGCCTCTTCTTTTTTCAGATCTGTTTCTTCTTTTAAAGATGGAGAGATATCGAATCTGTTTTTTTGCCTCCTCTTTCAGATCATTTTTCTTCTTTTAAAGGTGGAGTGATATCTTTTGCCTCGTCTTTCAGATCTGCTTCTTCTTTTAAAGGTGGAGAGATATCTTTTGCCTCCTCTTTCAGATCTGTTTCTTCTTTTAAAGATGGAGAGATATCTTTTGCCTCATCTTTCAGATCTGTTTCTTCTTTTAAAGTTGGAGAGATATCTTTTGCCTCCTCTTTCAGATCTGTTTCTTCTTTTAAAGGTGGAGAGATATCTTTTGCCTCGTCTTTCAGATCTGTTTCTTCTTTTAAAGGTGGAGTGATATCTTTTGCCTCGTCTTTCAGATCTGCTTCTTCTTTTAAAGGTGGAGAGATATCTTTTTGCCTCTTCTTTCAGATCTGTTTCTTCTTTTAAAGATGGAGATATCTTTTGCCTCATCTTTCAGATCTGTTTCTTCTTTTAAAGGTGGAGAGATATCTTTTGCCTCCTCTTTCAGATCTGTTTCTTCTTTTAAAGGTGGAGTGATATCTTTTGCCTCGTCTTTCAGATCTGCTTCTTCTTTTAAAGGTGGAGAGATATCTTTTGCCTCCTCTTTCAGATCTGTTTCTTCTTTTAAAGATGGAGAGATATCTTTTGCCTCATCTTTCAGATCTGTTTCTTCTTTTAAAGGTGGAGAGATATCTTTTGCCTCCTCTTTCAGATCTGTTTCTTCTTTTAAAGGTGGAGTGATATCTTTTGCCTCATCTTTCAGGTCTGTTTCCTCTTTTAAAGATGGAGTGATATATTTTGCCTCATCTTTTAAATCTGTTTCCTCTTTTAAAGGTGGAGAGGTATCTTTTGCCTCCTCTTTCAGATCTGTTTCTTCTTTTAAAAGTGGAGTGATATGTTTTGCCTCCTCTTTCAGATCTGTTTCTTCTTTTAAAGATGGAGAGATATCTTTTGCCTCATCTTTCAGATCTGTTTCCTCTTTTAAAGGTGGAGTAATATCTTTTGCCTCATCTTTCAGATCTGTTTCCTCTTTTAAAGTTGGAAAGATATCTTTTGCCTCGTCTTTCAGGTCTGTTTCTTCTTTTAAAGTTGGAGAGATATCTTTTGCCTCTTCTTTCAGATCTGTTTCCTCTTTTAAAGGTGGAGTGATATCTTTTGCCTCTTCTTTCAGATCTGTTTCTTCTTTTAATGGTGTCGAGATTACTTTTGCCTCTTCTTTCAGATCTGTTTCTTCTTTTAATTGAGTCGAGATATCTTTTCCCTTATCTTTCAGATCTGTTTCTTCTTTTAAAGATGGAGTGATATCTTTTGCCTCTTCTTTCAGATCTGTTTCCTCTTTTAAAGGTGGAGAGATATCTTTTGCCTCTTCTTTCAGATCTGTTTCTTCTTTTAAAGCTGTCGAGATATCTTTTGCCTCATCTTTCAGATCATTTTCTTCTTTTAAAGTCTGGGTGCTGTCTTTTGCCTCTTCTTTCGTATCTTCTTGTTTTAAAGGTGGCGTGGTGTCTTTCGCCTCCGCTTTCATATCTTTTCCTTTTAAAGTTTGAGAGATCTCTTTTGGCTCTTTGTTATCTTTATCCTTATTTAAATGTGGCGAGATATCTTTTGCTTCCTCCTTCAAATCTTTTTCTTTTTTTACAGGTTGAGTAATTTCTTTGGCCTCCGATTTCAGATCTTTTTCTTCTTTTAAATGTGGGGAGATATATTTTACCTCTTCTTTCAGATCCTTTTCTTCTTTTAAAGGTGGCGAGATCACTTTGTTATTGTCTTTCAGAACTTTATCCTCTTTTAAACGTTGAGAGATATCATTTACCTCGCCTTTCAATTCTCTTATTTCTTTGAAAGGTTGAGAGATCGCATTTGACTCCTCTTTCACATCGATTTCTTCTTTTAAAGGTTGAAGGATTTCTTTTGTCTTCTCTTTCAGATCGTTATCTTTTAAAGGTGGCGAGATATCTCTTTCCACCACTTTAAGATCTTCTTTTAAATGTTGGGTGATCTCTTTCGCCTCTTCTTTCAGATCTTTCTCTTCTTTTAAAGGTGGCGTGATATCTGTTACGGCTTCTTTCAGTTCTTCTTGTTGAGTGATATCTTTCGCCTCTTCTTTCAGTTTTGTCTCTTCTTTAAAATGTGGTGAGATATCTTTTACCTCCTCTTTTAGATCTTTTTCGTTTAAAGATTGATAGATGTGTTTTGTCTCCTCTTTCAGATCTTTTTCTTCCTTTAAAGATTTCGAGATCTGTTTTGCTTCTTCTTCCAGATCTTTTTCTTTTTGTAGTAATGGTGGCGAGATATCTGTTGTTACGTTTTTAAGATCTTTTAAATTTTCAGTGATCTCTTTTGCCTCCTCTTTCAGAATTTCTGGCGAGTTATCTTGTGCCTCCTCTTTCAGATCTTTTCCTTCTTTTAAACGTGGCGAGATCTCTTTTGTCTCTTCTTTCGGATCTTTTTCTGCTTTTAAAGGTGGCGAGATATCCGTTGTCTCCTCTTTTTGGTCTTTTTCCTCTTTTAAAGGCTCAGGCATCTTTTTTGCTTCTACCTTCAGATTCTTTTCTTCGTTGAAAGGTTGACAGATTTCTTCTGCCTCTTTCTTCAGATCTTTTTCTTTTAAGGATTGTGAGATTTCCTTTTCTCTGAGATCTTTTTCTTCACTTGAATCTGGCGAGAGGGTCTCTGCTTCATCATGTAGGTAATTCTCTTCAATTGAATGTGGAAAGATTTCTTTTGCCTCCTCTTTCAGATCTTTTGGACTTTCAGAGGTTTCTTTCTTTAGATCTTTTTCTTCAATTAAAGCTGTTGTGCTATCTCTTGCCTCATGTTTCAGATCTCTTTCTTTAAAGGTCTCCTCTGTAACATTTTTCCGATCCATTTCCGTAAATGAAGCCGGAGAGATTTCTTTGTGTTTTTTATCAATTGGAGAAGAGGAGATCTCTTTTAATTCCTCTTTCAGATCTTTTTCTTCATTTGAAAGGGTGGAGATTTCTTTTGTTTCATCGTTTCTAATTTCTTCCTCAGTTGATGCTGGATAAATCTGTTTTGCCTCAATGACACCTTTCTGCTTAACTGAATATGTGGACTTCTCTTTTGTTTTACCACTATCTTTCACTGTTAATTTTGTGTCTTCTTTTTTGAAGATGGATGGAATTACAAGTCGGGCTTTGTCTTTTGCAACTTTCCCTGAAAATTGAGACGTCGCAGATTTTGTTTTTTCTTGTGACTTCGGAATTATCTCCCTTGCATCGTCTTTCTCAGTTCTCGCGACACTTTTCGGTTTATCACTCACGTTATTTTCAACATCTCTTTTTTGGGCTGAGTGTTGAGATTGTTGTTTTGTCTCATCCTTTCTGTTCACTTTCTCTGCGTCTCTTTTCGGAGGGGAAGCACTCTTACTTGAACTTCTCTTTTTCTTTCTTTTGCTAGTGTCGTTGGTATCCTTGAACGCTTTCTCGCAGACTGTCGTCCCAACAACATCGTTTTTCGATACTGCTACATCACGGCCGTGTTTCTTATCGCCTGTCTCGCAGTTAACAATATCCAGATTTCTCTCGGGAGATTTTGAAACCATTTCTTCTTCAGTCTTCGGACTATCTTCGCCCGGAGAGGCTATAGGTGTAGAGACAGTCTTGTTTTCTTCGTTCTGTTTAGCCATGACGCTAGTCTTACATGCGTCATTTTCTTGTTCAAGTTTCCTAGGGACATGTTCTTGCACTTTTGACAGTTTCTCATCACTTTCTCCCGATCTTGTTTCTTCAACCTCAACGAATAGCTCTTTCGTTGTCGTCTCCTGTTCTGATGATTTCTGTGTGGGAACAGGGCAATTATCTCCTGTAAATCTAGTAGTCGGAAAGGGTACTTGATCATTAGTGTCTTTCCCGACGATTTCCCTGTTCTTCGCTTTGGCTTGAAAAAATTGTTTTTTCTCTGTTATGATGTCACGTTGTTGAGAAACATTGTCTTTAAAGTTTGCAGACTTTTTTATATCCGCATCCTTCGGATCGGTGTTCTGGCCTTCAGCTTTTGACAAAGATTCCGTCTCTTTATTAGCCTTCACCGTTATCTTATCAATCGGAACTAAGCTGCTTGATTTCTTTTCTGATTCTGGAAATTCAGGCTTCTTTTCGATGTTTTCGTCAGCGTTTTCTGTCACGGTTTCATCCGAGGACGATTCCTGCGTATCTTTGATGCTCTTGGCACTGACTAGGTTTGTTAAATCATTTTCTTTTAGGTCTTCCAGGTTTCGTTCCAACATTTCGTTGTGTTCTTTTAATTCAAGAGGCGATACTTCTTTCTCTCTGCATTTCTCTGCTTCCGAGGAATCTTCGACTTTTCTTTCATCGGAGATTTTTTCCACTGGAGACGATCTCGAAAAATCTTCGTGTTTTTTCTTATCGGTGATAGTATCGATTTCTTGCGACATATTTCCCTCAATCATTTTACAGGCAGTGTTCTTTGTCATTTCTCTCACTGGCGATATTTCTCTCTCTTTCGTTAAAAGCAGAACGTCGTCCTTATCTTTATTAATTTTTGTGTCGCCCTCTACCGCGAGCACATTAATAGTTCCATCTTTAGACGATTCGCTGTCTACTTCGTCTATCGATATGTTTACGCCATCTTTAAACTCTTCACTAAGACTGTCATCCGTCGTCGAAACAAGTGCGTCCGTTGATAACCCTATGACGTCTTCTTTTATGGACGTTGCCCGCTTGCAGTTTGTTTCAGACAATGCTTCCTTATCGTTCCCGCTCGGTGTGGTTACACCATCTTCAATTTCTTTGCTATCACTGTCGTGTGATATCAAATCAAGGGCGTCTGCTGAATCCCCGACGTCTTCATTTCGGGACGCTGTTTGTTCGCTGTATGTTTCAGACAATGTTTTCTGTATGTCTTCGATCGAAGTGTCTACGCCATCTTTAATTTCTTCATCATCTTTATCACATGAATCCGAAACTAAGGCGCATTGTGAAGACTCTATGATGCTATTTTTTGACGACGCTGTTAACTTACTGTTTATAACTTCCGCTTCTTTGCCTGAAAGCGAAGCTTGTTCTTGCCTGTGAATGTCCGTAACGTTTTCAATGGAAGAAACTAAGGACAACGAATCGACTCCATTACTTTTATTGTCTAAAATGTTCGCGGGCGTTGCGATTGAACAAACAAAATCGTCTTCACTAGCAATTTTCTCTACAATTGCATCTTCCATTGTGGCTAAATTTGTCTGTGAGTCATAATGTCGATCAACTTGTTTACTGCTGATATTTTCTTTTGGGGATTGAAATACGCTTTCTTCATTTTGACTATCTTTGTCTGTCCAACCGGAATTTTCCGTCACTTTGACGTCATTAATCTGGCTATTTGTTTCTTTTACACATTTATCCTCTGTCTGTAAAGCTCTCCTTTCGGCATCAATGGCATGGACTGTTACCTCGTTATTTATATTGATACATTCTGTCTTTTCAGTAATCACCAGCGTTTCGTCAGCATTTGTAATGATCACGTTCGGACTTGATTTATCGGGAAATTTATCTTCTTCAGGCTTAAACGATATCATCTCGCTTCGTTTGTCACTATGTTTGACGACTTCCTCAGCTTTCACTTCTGCCGACCTTTCGATTTCGTTTGCCGGAACAAAATCTTTGGGGTCAGCGCGTGTTGAATATTCGCTGTCGTTTGCTTGTAAGTTTTCACGTACCCAGGTTTTCTCATGACCAGCAGGCTGTTTAGAACTTTCTTGGTTTTCTCTATCGGAAAAGATGACCGGCTTTTCAAATGTTTTCGCTTCTCTTTTGGGAGATATGTCATCAGCGGAAGCGTCGGTCTTCGAAAACGCTAAGGATTGATTCTGATCGGCTTCGTCCATGTCGTCTCTTTGCCCAACTTTAATCCGATCATTATTCTTTAGTTCTTGACTTTGTGATACACTGTTATCGTCATGTATCGTTTCTGTATGTTTAACTATATTATCTTCATTGATTTCTGCCTTTTGCTTCCCTTCAGAGCCCATTTGAACGGGACATATGGTTTCGGCAACAACTGACGTCACTTTTACATTCTGATCCGATTCTTGACAGGAAGTATTAGACACATTTAACTCTTCAACTTCCTGGTCGTTTCTGTCTTTTAAATGCTTATTAGTGTTGCTTACTTTTTCAAGGTCCACAATGCTGTCAACAAATTCCATGGCGTCAACATCATTACTGTTCTTGCGTTTCCCAAAAGATTCCGATTCCTTCTCTGCAAGAGAATTTCTAACATTATGCATATCACCACTTTGGGTGTCGTTACGACGATTATCTGTCTTGGGTACTTTCGACTCTTCATCTTCAAGACAACTAACCGACGTAGTTGTGCTATCCGACGACTCGAGATAACCAGTATCGTCACTCTCCTCACCTTTCAGCGAGGTTCCGAAAGCGCCAATGCGCAACACAGTGTTCGATCCGGCACTTCCAAGATTTAACTCGTCCTCGTTATCGTCGCTGCTCGACGCCACTTCAATAATTGCGCAGAATCTGTTCCCATTATCCTGGTAATCCCGCTGCCGTCCGGTTGAAGATCGTCTGAGGACGGCAACGTCGTCAGCATTCTGACTTTTATTAGAAACACATTCTAATGAAACGACCCGATCCTGTTCTGCGCCCGAAGTACTTGGTTCATTTACAGATAATGGAGTTATGATTTCTGGACACTGATCTTTAGCCGTTGTAATTTCTTTCTTTTGGTCAAGGATTGGAGGTTGGTCACTGCTTTCTGGAGTGAGATCAGAAACCTGTTTTTGGTTTTCAGACTCTGATAATGACAAGTCCCTGTTCTCAACAGAACTGACGATACTTGCTTTTTTAATGTCACAGGTACTCTCTTCTGAATGGATATTGAATTCTGGAGAATCCCGATTATCAACAGCGATATGCGGATGAGATGGTTCGATCTTGAATGGTATCTCTTCAATGTTTAACGTTTCGAATTTAGATTTTGTCTCAGAATCCGTATATGCCATTTTTTGTTCGATATCTTGGTCCACAAAGTTCTCTAGCCCGTTGTCCATATCAGAGTTAAGATCATCGCTATTCGACGTCGCTTCTATAAACTCCTCATCTTCGTCACTCTCAGAGAACTCTTCAGTTTTAATCAACTTTGCTGGCTCCGAAGTGTACGAAGAACGTGGATATTCTTTATCAATGCAGTCAGGCTTGAGATTGTCTTTAATTTTCATGTCGTTCGCTGTTAGTTGGGGTGACACTGGAACTCTTTCCACGTGTTTAGTTAGGTGTTCGACGCTTGTCTTTGGCAAATATTCTCTTTCAATATCGTCGATCTTGTACTTAGATTTCACGTCTTTCGTCCTGAAAACTTCCGGAGACCCATTGTTGCTTTTGTGAACTTTCGACTTCTTATCATTACTTAATAATTCAGTTTGTTTGCTATTTCTATCCTTGTCACCAGTTACCTTTAAACTCTCAGCAAAAACCTCCGCGGATTTTCGCGTACCAGTGTTCTTCGTTTTATCAAATGCGTCGTCAAGATTCAGCTTTTTTTCCACAATTTCAACGTTGCACTTTTGGGTGACCCTCGCAAATAAATCTGCTTCCTGTATCGTGTAAGCAGTGTCTTCGTTCGGTTGACTTTCGTCCCTGTCGCTTAATTCAGATGCGTCAACACTGTCGTAAAACTCCAGATCCTCGTCGCTGTCAGAGGACTCCAACTCACTTGAAGCATTGGTAACCGAAGAATCTCTGACTGAGGATGTTCTTAGTGCGCCACTAGTGTATCCAGTTATACCAGTTGAAGCAAGAACATCCTTAATGGTATCCTCAGTTATATCTTTAACACCTTTATCTTTGAGAGCTCTGATGATTGCAGCAGCAGCGGCAGTAACTGGATCATCATTACAGTCTGGGGCACTACTAGTTGTTTTGTTTTTAGGGTCAGTAGCGGAACTTGTATCTACGATGTTTGTAGAAGCTGAAGTTTCAATCTTCTTGGGTTGAAGTTGCGCATGCGTTATTGAACTGTTGTCGGCGCCGTTAACCGAAGCGTTTCCCTGACGCGGAATTAGAAAATTCGTCTTCTTTTCAGCTATCAAACCGATCGACATGTGATCCACTTCTCGTGAAGAATTCACATTGATCGTCGTTTCATCAGCTTTTCTATCGTGATAGCTAGACACTCGCTGGGAAGATCTTGCCACCATTTCGTTTTCTTCTAGAGTTCTTTCTGATTCGCTGGTTTTTGTCGACCAGCCAAGGTAGTCTTTCCTTGATTCATGAGATTCAAGCCAGTCTGAGGTCTTGTCTTGTTGGTCTGTATTTCTGTTTGAATGCGTCATACCGCGAATGTTAGTTTTATCAAACGCTGGTCGAGTTAGCGGCGAAGAAAACCTTTCATTTCGATTATTCTTCTCGTTTGGCATGTATCCTGTTCTTGAAGAGGATCTGCTATTTTCGCTGACGCTCTCTGCACGTTGGATAAAGTCCTTCACTCCTAATAATGGACTTCTTTCGTAACTCAAATCTGAATTGCTACCAAAAGATGGTTTCACATAACTTCTGCGACTTTCTGAAGATTTTAATGCATTCTCACTGGAATAGAGACATCGGACCTCGGCACTCTCCAGAAACGATGCAATTCCTTTCTTCGTTTCTTTACTAGTACCAAAGACCTTCGGCGAAGCAGTGGCAACTTCTTGAGTTCGCTTGGCACATATATTTGTTCCCATGTTTGGAGGGATAATTCGTTCGGGTCCCTTAAGGTCGTAGACCCCGCTGCTCACGGGCCGAGTAATGGTCTTTTTTTCATAGACGTGCATGCCCATGTTAGGAATGACTGTTCGTTCGTTAACTTTTTTATCGTTTGTACTCTCAACAGACGGCGTCTTAACAGTTTTGGAATGTACGCCCGAAGAACGAGGGATTCTATTTTGTTCACTCGTTCTTTGTTGATCGGAAGCACCAAAAACCTTTCTAGCCATTTCTAGACTACTACTTTGATATTTCGAATCTTTGACAACGTCTATGATTGGAATTCTTGACGCAAAGTCTCTTTTATCATTGAATTTTCGGCTTCCGCCGTCTGATATGGTTGACGTACTGACAACGCTCCTCTGCTCTTGGCGCGAAAGAGTCGATTCAGTATCTACGCTTTTCCTGTCGTCGCAAATACTTGTACGGTTAGACGACATGGAGAAATTGCCGATGCTTTCACTGTCCATATCAGATTCGTCGGTCTTCTCATAGGCCGAAGCCAGCGCCGAAGTCGTGTCTTCGTCCGACTCACGAATCTCGTCCACACCGCTATCCTTATCTCTTTTGTCTCGCTTCTGATGGAACAACGACGAAATCCCTTTCTTTATCTTTTTTCCCAAGCTCTTAATATTCTGTTTGCTATCTTTCTTCCTCGTTTCTTCCTCTGGCTCTCTTTTGACCTCTCTCTTCTCCTCATCGGTTTTCTGTCCTTTCCTCTTGTCATCTCGTCTCGAGTCCCGATCCCCGTCCCTCTCACCTCGATCACTGGAACTTTTCAAAGAGGCGCTAAGACTCAGGTTCGATTTCCGAAAATCGAACATACTCAGTCGACTCCCAGCACGAAGTATTAATGGCGAAGAGCGCTTTTCGTCGTCAACGCTAAGAAAGCTGCTCTTGGGTCGCGTCAGCTTCCTGCTAAACACTGACATTCGCGATGGCAGTGTGTTATAGTTACGGTTTCGCGTGGGACAGCCGTCTCTTTCTGACCCGAGATCGTCTTTTTCGCCGGCAGTCGGAGATGTTCCTCCGCCGTCACACTCGTCCTTCTTGCGATGTCTGTCATGGCTGACAGACCGCGGCTGTGCAGACGGACTTCTCTCTTTCCTGTGTTTTGATTCATCTTTTCTGTCTCTCGACCGGGAAAGTAATTTGCTGAAAGGTCTCGATTTTTTCTCCGGAGACGGCGTAGTCGACGTTGACGATGAAGTCGACAGTACCGGAGACAAAGTCGGGCCTGCATCGGAGTTATTTCCCTTCGAGTTGTTTTTGTCTTTCTTTTGCCGGTAGAATGGCCCAACGTCGAATAACTTGATTCCGTGGCTTTTCCTCGAGTGTTCCATGTCGATTTAAAACCTGAATCGGTTTCCGATTTGTTTTTCTCTTCATTTAACTTCTTGAAGAACTGCCGTGATGAGCCAGCCTGACTCAGTTGGGAAGCGAGTGCTTTTTGAGACTGTGAAAAACAATACAAACTCTGTTATATTGTTTGCCAACGCGTGCTTAACATACTAAATATAACGTGTTATTTTCAAGAACTGCCAGCCACGGTAATTTTAATTTACTTTGTATATAGACGTTTCTTAAGGTCTAAAGCTTCATATGCTTAATGAGTTAGATACTTATATGTACGTGTGTATAGATATGTACTTAACTGTTCCACTCAAGTAGGGTTAATATTATAATGATGTCATGTTAAGGAAAATAGTATTGTAGAGTTAAAATACTTATATAATAAAATCGAAAACAATTTCAGAAATCACTCAGAGAACGGAACTTTAGAAACGGTAACGTTTCAAAAAGCAGAATCCTTAAAAAGGGAATCAGTTCTTTGGGATTAAAGAAAATATTTGAAAGAAGTATATTAGATTTTTGAGTCGAAAGGATAATATTGATAAAACTGGGATAGATAGACAGATATGAACAGAGATGTATGTATGTATGTAGATAGATAGATATGAACAGAGATGTATGTATGTAGATAGATAGACAGATATGAACAGAGATGTATGTATGTAGATAGATAGACAGATATGAACAGAGATGTATGTATGTAGATAGATAGACAGATATGAACAGAGATGTATGTATGTAGATAGATAGACAGATATGAACAGAGATGTATGTATGTAGATAGATAGACAGATATGAACAGAGATGTATGTATGTAGATAGATAGACAGATGAACAGAGATGTATGTATGAGATAGATAGACAGATATGAGATGTAGATAGATAGATAGACAGATATGAACAGAGATGTATGTATGTAGATAGATAGACAGATATGAACAGAGATGTATGTATGTAGATAGATAGACAGATATGAACAGAGATGTATGTATGTAGATAGATAGACAGATATGAACAGAGATGTATGTATGTAGATAGACAGATATGAACAGAGATGTATGTATGTAGATATACAGATATGAACAGAGATGTATGTATGTAGATATACAGATATGAACAGAGATGTATGTATGTAGATATACAGATATGAACAGAGATGTATGTATGTAGGTAGATATACAGATATGAACAGAGATGTATGTATGTAGATATACAGATATGAACAGAGATGTATGTATGTAGATATACAGATATGAACAGAGATGTATGTATGTAGATAGATAGATAGAGAATAAAAGAAAAAGGCAACGCGAGAAAGAGAGAGTTTTTGGGTGAATGAATAATGATGTTTGTGCGTGAGTATGCTCATATATAAATATCTGTACGCACGTGTTAAAGTGTACTCACACACATACACACACATGTACGAGGAGGCTGATGAAAAATTTTTTTGGTTTGAATTACTTTCCATAAATTAGTATTTCGATAACCAAACTTCAGAATACTGATTATAGGAAGTCGTTTAGGTTGAAAACTTTCCACCCCCCCGTAAATGTGTGCATACATGTATGGGGATAGATACAAGAGTATATTTTTCAAAAATCGTAATCTGCCACGCAGAATTTCGATCTAAAAATTTTATTGTATAATGTTCTATCTGTTTGATTAATAGAGACGTGTTGGGTTAAGCGCATTGACAAGGGAGGAGAAAGATAAATATTTGTGTAAAATGAATGATTATGGGGATATTTATGTACTTTATTGATATACAGCTTATTAATGTATCTACATAAATATAGAAAACGATACCATGGCTGTTCCAGGTTTATACACTTCACCAGCAGTTCTAGTGTTAATAAAATATACTGACAAAAATAATTGTAAGAACAACAATGATGATGAGGATAAAGATGATGATGATAAAGGTAATGAGAATGATGATAATGCTGTTGTCATTGATGGTAGGAAGGTTTGGAATAAACTGGAACACAACATTGATACAGGCCTAACATAATATGAAATGTTAAAACTTTTGTTCGTGTTACTGGACCCGGTATCTAGCATATAGTCAAATTGCCGTGCTGGACTTGTCCTTCTTCAAATATTGAGAGTTAGGTAGAATATTTGGCGACGCCTAGCTTTTCCCTTAATTAAAAAGGGATAAGTTGTACGGAAAATATCCTGGTTCGGATGCGTTCGTTTTTCTTCTGCAGCCATTTGGCATATGAGTGACGAGACTATCCTTGAAGGTGTGTGGCGACAGGGCAGAGAGTAAGGGAACATGATTTCAAGAGTTCTACTAGAGGATTGAGAGCAAAGTGAACACGAGGTCTTGGCAGGAATTTGAACGCAGTTCAACGCTTCTGTTTTTTGTTGGCGATGACCGCCGTGCCACCCCGCAATTCTAAGAGCAACGAATTAAACTTAATAAGTCGGTCGCATGTGATTTCTACACGATTACCGTCGGCCCGCCTTACAGGCAATTTATTGAGTTCCTGAATTCTGTTATTGTTTTACAATGATTATTTAATGATTATTTATTTATTTTTATCACAACGTTTCGGTCGCCCGTGTTTCTGGACTTCCTCAGCAATAATTAAAGATTCTTGAAAAATCTGTGCAATATCAATGTCACAGATATCCTCATGACTATGAGAGAACAGTTCCACAAAATTTAGGGAAAGATTAGAAGAAATTGAAATCAGAGGATGAAATAAAACCATTTAGCTAGACAAAAGTATTACTAAAGCTTGTCCGAATAACGAGAAAAGGGTGTTGGATTATTGAGGAAATTTGCTGTCTTTTGATCTCTAGTGATGATCATCAGTTATTACTTGTGTGAAAAGTTCAGCGCATAAATGAATGAGTGAATGAATATAATAATAATAATAATAATAATAATAATAATAATAATAATAATAATAATTGCGCATCTCTGTTCGTGACTGGGGGTAGGAGGGGCCATCATGGTAAGCAATTGAGAGGGTTGAGGGTTGTTATTTTTAAATTTGAAGGATGAGGCAGCCAAGGCTACAAGGGAGAGTCAGATGTTTGGGAACATCGTCAGAGACAGTAAAATGGGGATGGGGTGCCAAATCTGAAGGTATTTTTTTTTACCTGAGCACCACTTGCAAGTTTATGCGTTGATTTTATCAAGATCTGTAGCGACATCGAGCATATTTGGAAGTGATGCCTGAGCCTGTTATACGCTTATCAGATTGGATGTCATAATGGGTATACAAGGATTCGTATATTTGTCTCCCTGCGTTAATATGTTGGCTTACTGCTCTCCTTCACCCGGTGATAATAATAAGACATTCATCTGTATTATGTTCAGCTTGAACAGACATAAGAATCTCTTCATAATGCAGCTCAAGAATAGAGATATCTTAACCAATAAAGGTGATGAGAAAAAGAACATGAACAAAACGTAAGAAACACGAAAAGCAACATAAATTATGACATCAACAGCGGCAAAAATATCAGGTAACCAAAAAAGATTGTTTTTTTTTCTGTTTAATTCATTGAGTTTATCGGATATTTGTTTCTACCTTTTCCCGATATGCTGCAAGTGCAAACATTTAAATCCATTGCTAGCGTTGAACATTAATGATATTTGAATCAGAACAGATTCAACACAAACGCTTGCTTTGTCATTATCAATGCTTACCGTCTGTCCTTATGAAGCGCATCTTTAAATGATCCACTAATATTAACTTCACTAAGCATTGTCCTTATGATTTTAAGAGATGCATCCGCTGTTATTCACCAGGTTTGAATTTATGCAGTAAAGAAGTACTAAGTCAACCTTAAGGTCGCCATCATTATTTCATTCATTACTATACTAGTTTACATCTCTGAAAATTATTTTAGGTAGTAAATGATGAATGATGCTGAATTTTGAAGGTTTTAAAAAGAAAGATTTTTTTGGTCACTTGATATCAACAGATAATAATGATACCAAAACAAGACAAATTGCAGTAGGGATGAACAGTTCGATTGACGAGACACACAAAAGGTAAGGGGATAAATATGAAAAAGGTGTTCCGAAATGAGAAATGAATTTGCTAACAAATGATGAGAAATACAATCAAAATGACAAGCAATTTAGAAATCAAGATAAAATCATATATATATATATATATATATATATATATATATATATATATAACGGAACACAATCGCAGTTGGTAAGCTCCAACTATAATAATCTTTAATAATGTTTGAAATTAAAAGTGCTCAATACAACGTAGGGTCTATAAAACGTTAGATAAATAAAGAATAAAATGTAAAACCAATGAAAATTAAGTTTCGGCCTCAAAAATGAAGGGGGAAAGCTTAAGTTGTCTCGGCTTTATTTTTATTCTTTATTTATCTTACGTATTACAGGATGTTTTTCATTACATCTATGTTTTTACTAAATGTTTTCCAACCAATCATGATGCGAAGGTTGCTGAAAAGTATTCGGCCTTCTCACGAATAAATCAAATAACCAAATATCTGATTCCTTGTTTTTTAAAAAAAAAATTTTTAATTGAATAGCGAAATGGTGAACAATAAACAATATTAAAAAATTAAAATCTTCGCTGGGTTGTATATTAATATTCTTTCGTTTTTATTATTTCAGTTAGATTCCTCGACTAGTTTCGGCCAATATGGCCATCATCAGGAGAGAAAAAAATTCTGCTCGCTAGTAGCAGTGAACTACAGAAATGAATGTCTTAATGGGAAAATGAACTTTTGTGTAGTTTTCATTTGTTTTTTATTTCTTTAACATGAATTTTGATCAGTCCTAGTGTTGGTCAAACAGTCTCTTTTATATATATATATATATATATATATATATATATATATATATATATATATATATATATATTAATTAGTACATATACGTGTACCTAAGTTTTGGTGTGCGACTATAGTTTCCTGGGTGGTTCCCAGCACGTCGAGCACAGGATCTATGTTGTTGGAAATAAACAAATGGCCCATGAGAGTTTCACTGCTACGTAGCGTAAAAAATAAAGTTGCACAGAAGTATGTAAACGTGGGTACACGTATATGTACTAATTAATAGATATCTTTGCTCTGTATAACCGCATCAAGCACTATCACGTTTCCACCTCATTTATAAATTTGACGATTATTTATTTGCTTGCCCGCTTATGCACACCAGCACACGCGTACACGCTTACTTATATCTGACCGTTTCATTTATCTACCCTACAACTCTCTCTCTCTCTATATATATATATATATATATATATATATATGAGTCTGATAGGCATGTTGGGTTTGTGTATCGTGGGTAAACCATATAGTGTGGGTATAGTGTGGTGGTATTCTATTAATCTAGTGCACCCCATAAGTTAGCTAGAGCCAAAATTCTAACTCCGTTTCTAGGCACCATCAGCACTACACATGAAACACTCGGGTAACTTACTCTAAAGAATACGATATATAAATATGAGTAACATGTCTATGGTAAGTTTAGACATCAAATTGCAATATAGCAATATATAGCAACCACGAAATGATTAATGTATTAAGATTTCAACTAAAAACTCCAAGGAAAAGCTTCCTCAACCCGTCCACAAAATTATAAAGATATGCAAATTAATTACTAACCACTGATACCTTTCTTTCAATAACATTTCTACAAACCAAAAATTCGGTTTATCAGTGGTGTTCTCGCTTGCCTCTTTCTAGAAATCTTAGAATCCTTCCCATTTAAACATATCTAACAGCTCTACTTACATAGATGATATCCTCTTACTTTATCCCCAAGATTCAAACCTATTAAACATAATAATAAAACTCAATAAGGTTGAACCTACCATCGAATTCACACACAAACTTGAAATAAACAACTCTCTACCTTTCCTTGATATCTTATTAATAATCAACAATGATAAATGAGATTTTAAAGTTTACCGAAACACACAAAAACGGCCCAATCTATCTATCTATCTATATATGTATATATGCATGTTTCATTAAAAACGACAGACAATTTACTGAGATTAAACTTTTTTATTTAATTTTTCTTGTGTTCCAACAAGTGTTTTCTTTTTTGGGACACAGAGCGTGTAGAAACTATTCAAATGTTCTATAATCCCGAGCGCTTTTGTCTATACGTTTAACCATTATCAAGGATTTTTTTTCAATTTAATTGGGTGTGTGCGTTGTGCGTATGCTTTTAGTGTTCTAGAGATGTTTTATTTTCCGTCATTTTTAATGGAACATGCATAAATGAAGGATTGCAACCTAAATACACAATATATATATATATATATATATATATATATATATATATATATATAAGTATAGGATTGGTGTATACGGAATAAATTCCAATAAGCAAAAAATACTATTCTTAAAGAGTGCTCAATACAGAGTAAATCAAATATAACTTATTCGAAAATTATAACATAAATATGTTATAAAATCACTACAAAAATAGCTATTTTGTTTCAACGCTTCTGGCTATTTTGGTAGTGATTTTATAACATATTTACGTTATAATTTTTGAATAAATATATATATATATATATATATATATATATATATAAAAGAATTTTTTAACCAACATTATTTTTTTATTAGTATAAACGTTATTTTAGTGGGTAAACGTGTTTGAGTTGCTATCCCCGTCGAAGGCATAATTTTTGTTTAGTAGGATTTCCCAATCTAGACTGGTATATATATATATATATATATATATATATATATATATATTAAAATAAAATTAAGTTAAATTCAGAAAGAGGCATCCCAATTAGGAAATAAAACGATATACGTGGAGTACTGAAACGTTTTCGTCTCGATCAAAAAACCTTTAAAAAAAGGAGTCAGATGTTTGGTGATTTGGTTAAATTTTGTGAAAGCTGAGTATTTTTCAGCATCCTTCGCATGATTATTGGTTGGGAAAAAAATTCGTAAAATATAGACGTAATGAAAAGCTTCCTGTGAATCTGCTTAAAACGTAAAATGTGCAATGTGTGTATAAAGTCAGCTATGATGTACGGGTGTTAAACATGGAAATTGAAAAAATCATTTGAATCAAAGGAAAAAAAAACGACGTTAGGAATACCTCTAAGAGATATAAAAAGATGAACTGGGATCCTATAACAAACTAAGGAAAGAGATATAAAAGTGATTAAGTTACACGTATGAGAGTGATCAGGACACATATTAAGAAGGAAGGATAACATATGGAGCAGTAGGTTCCCAATAGATAATATTACGCAGTAGGAGAAACCAAATATAAAATGGGGAGATAGAAAGGTTTGATGGTAAGACATGGCAGAGTCATTTACAGTCATTCATGAAATAGCTGAGAAAAACCAATGCCTACAGCGGACTCACAATAGCCGCTGTTTAAGATGTCGATGATAATTGAACTAAAATAACAAAACAGTTTGCATATAACAAGGATGCAAACAAATTAACTGAATTAAGACAAATGAATCAGTAGACAGAAGGACCAGAAGCCAAACGATGGAAAGGGTTTGTTTTAATTAATAATTAAACACTAAAATAAAAATACATTGAAAGAAAATAATACCAAAATCATCGACATTAATAATTTAAAGAACCAGCAAATTTGGAAAAACTCGTTTCGTACACCATTACTGGTGGACTGAAATCAGTTCACATACAGCGTCAGAAGAAGCTAAACTTAGAGTGTCTCATTGTAGTTAACTAATTAAGATCATTACAACTGTAGTGAGTTCAAATATCATAGTCTCCCCATAATTTTTGACCTTGTACCAGACTAGATTAACCTTAATAAATATCAATTGCCTCGTTGTAATCAACAAATAACTACTACTGAAGGGAACTTAATTCTTACTGGGTGCCCTACAGTTGTAGATTTATGCTAATCTATGCGAAGCGTTTAGTAACCTCGCCGTGGAGCAAGAGGCAGCAAATTAGTTTCGCTGATCACGAATTCTTTCTGTAATGAATACGATCCTCAGTAAGGATCTCAAACTTTTAGCCTTCAGCCAGACTATGCTTAGCTTAGTAAATAGCTGGGCGCCTTCATTTATAGTAAGCAAGATTTGAATATCAATACTTCTGTAGTGAGTTCGCTATTTACTTAGTGCCCCAGCTTCATGGTCTTGTGTCATACTATATTAGATATCAATAATCGACAAGAAAGTATTAATAGACGCTCGCCCTCAATAAAAAAAATAATACTTTTCTGATTATGAGTCATGGAATATACTTACCTCGATGAGGCGTATTATAGTATATAAGCATTTAAATACAAATTATAATCGTTTTAACATACCTTTTACAGATTCTTGTAAAAAAGACCTTTTTGAAGTGGTAATCGGACACCAATCGGATATTGTTTTCTATGGACGAAAATGAGAATGTATTGCATGCACAACCTATCAAAGCAACGTGATATTATCCAAGTTTTATTCATGCTGTTATCCAAGTTTTATTCATGCTGTTCAGTAATTGTGTGAAAGAAAATAATTCTAAAGATTCTAGTCTTCATTCCGACGCTAATTAAAAACAACAACAACTACTACTACTACTATACTACTACTGCCATCGACTAATGGTTAGCAACTAGTCTAACAAACCACTTGTTAGGGTAGCAGTTCGAGTCTATATTAGCCTTGTGCCAGACACAGCGGAACTTGCTAGATAACTACTGAGATTTACCAGTGTGACCAGTATTCGAGACGGAGTATAAACCCAAATTGTAAACGCTGGTAATCTGTCGCATCCAAGTGCTGACTTCAATGTTCACTTTTATATTACACACGCTCTATATAGAGCACTTTTAACCCATAAATATAGCAAACCATAAGACTATATTTCTTCATATTCATATATATATATATATATATATATATATATATATATATATATATATATATAGTTTACATCTAACAAAGTCAGTCAGTAAATTATTGGTGGATAAGAAGCGCATATTTTTGTAAATAAAGTGCTCCACATAAAAAAAGTAGACCATCAAATAGATAAATTAAAAGTTAATGACTTATCTCAGTCAGTTATGTGTCATGCGTGATACACGCTCAGGAGATCATCTATATGTCGATACATGACTGACGAGGCAATATTTTTCCCGCGGTAGATTGCCATTTCTCTCTGCGGTAGACTAATTGCCATCCAAGGCTATAGAACACGGTATAGTGTATTAGCACGTAAGTGCATGTAATGGATTCGACTGGAATTCGAACTCGGCTCTCCAATTCCTCAATCCGAGCCGCTATCCAATACTCCTCCCAATGACTTATCTACCGACTCGAAATTTCGCACACATATATCTACTGACTTGTGTCTGTGAAGTTTCGTTGACACAGATCAAGGAAGATGTGTTTCGGGTCGGAATATGAATAATTGAACTTTTTTATCTATTCAATATATATAACATTTTATACCATTGGAACTTTTACTTTCATTTCCCAGTTGTTTTTAACATAGCATTTTGTTCAACAGAGTTTATGGTGCTATTTTGAGTGTATGTTATATTCTTTAGAAGTGGTTACCTACTAGACTAGAACAATGTACAAATACGAATGTTATGAGAGAGATGAAGGTATTCGCCCGGGCAATTCACATTAAATACAATGCCTTATTTCAGAACTTAATCTAACACTGGGAAAGTCGTTAGATCGTTCGAAGATCGGTTAGATCAGAGTACGCTTCGATCTGCAATCGAGAACGGCAACGCAAAAATATCACTTCGTCTGATACTATTCCATAACCATTTCAGTGAACGTTGTTTTGGTTTGCTTTTTTGGTATTCATTTCCATGATTATTCTTTCAGTCGCAAAACGAAAATAAAAGTGGGACGGGGTCGAAGAGAAAAGATAGTCTACTTTGAATATAAGTTATTATTGGCCGTTGATCGCCTGACGTTGGATATTTCACAGTTGATAATGAGTGCGGCCTTTGCAGGGCACAAAGAGACAAATGAGATTGTAAAAGCGTTTACTGACAACTGATGATATTTTTATTGCTGCCACAAAAAAACACTAGAAAGAATAAAAAAAAAACCCATTCAGATAGATTAATAAAGACGAAGAAAGGGATCTGAATTGCATTTTCATATGTATATATAACAGGTTCCTTTCGTCTGTTCTTAGCTTTTATCAAACTGTATTTCTATCCAAGTCTGTACATATCCAATTAATTTTGTTATCTACTTCAGTATATATCGTACCTTATTCCCACCCCTCTTTCTTTATATCTATCTGTCTGTAGATATTCATTTTATCTATGGATGTTCATTTCTATCTATCTATCTATCTATCTAATAGTAATGGTTTGCCCGACTAACTAGCTAAATTTCACACCACGGCCAGATGTCTTAGCTATCAATCTGTCTCAATCAATATCGCTTTTTAATAACCTCTTAAGTAAGTTTATATGTATCAATGTATCTATATTTGTTTCTACTTAACTCAGTCTCTTTATATATTTACCTGCCTCACTTTCTTCGGGTTAATTTCATTTTGTGTGTCATTCGATCTAATTCTTTTTGCCCAATTTATAAATAAAAGGTTGTGTACATGTTTTCTCTCTCGTTTTCTGCGCATGCGCCAAATTTGACACTTTATTTAATGCTTCTGCGTAATCGTTTCCCGTGCATTCCCTGAAGTACCTCCCCATTTTCTTTGTCCTCTCGACTGATGCTTAAAAGGGATGCACATTCCACCAGGTAGGTGTGTCAATTTCACCAGGGACTGCCGAGAACTGAGTACCTAGCAGATGCATTTCTTCCCTTCTTCCTTTTCTTCATCATTAAAAACGCTTAATAATACGCCACAAATTGCCTGGTTACAGTAGCGTTTTTTTTAGATTTCCTCACGCTCAGGTCTCAGAGCCTTTTATATTTCGAGGGCTTTTTTTTGTTGTTGTCTTTTCCTCATCTTTACCTAAAAAGACTACGTTATGAATATCTTAATGAGAATGGCACGACTGTCGCTTGTCATTAAAACAGGGTTTTCTACTTCATATTCTATAAATTGGGATCAAATGGAGATCATATATGGATCGGAATCCACCAGAATGATAATGAACAAATAGGAAATGTTTATCAATCTAATATGTTTCACTATTATTAAAGCTTCATCAGAGAATGAGATATGGAGAAAAAATATATTCTGCTTCACTTAATGGATCTTTTGAAGCCGGTAATATTTGTTATTACTATAAATGCTATATTTAGGGAATACACAGGTTCGAGTAGAATCTTTTTTAAACAAGTAAACAAGTCGGTAAAAGATAGAAATATCTACTCAAGTAAGTGTAGCAACTAAATATAACGTTTGTTATATATATATATATATATATATATATATATATATATATATATATAAAGGGTGCTTGAAAAGTAACTCCCCATTTTAAAATACTTATGATCTATTTATTAAGAATATTTTTTACAAGAAATGGACATGAGAGGAAAGCGTTTATGGAAGACATAACTTCTTTTCTTGTATTCGCCCTTCAAGTTTTTCCAAAGTCTTAGTTTGGCAGAGTAGACTTGCTCCTTTAACCAACTCGAAGGAAAAAAAGTTAAAGGGTGTTACGCCAGGACTCCTGGCTGGTCGCTCATGCATAAAATAGGGAATTACTTTTCAATCACCCTATATATATATATATATATATATATATATATATATATATATGTGTGTGTGTGTGTGTAAGAGCGAGAGAAAGAAAGGAGTTGAACAGGCAACTGGAGCCTTTAAGAATATTTATTTACAGTAACTTTACCGGTTTCACATTCACACTTCTATGATTTTCAAACGTGAGATGGAGAAACATGTGATTATGCCATGATATGTCTCGCATCCCCATATATCTCAACGCGCATATATATATATATATATATATATATGAGAGAGAGAGAGAGGGCATATACTGTAAACTGAGAGTAAGCTAGTGTTTCTAGATCATAGTTATAGTAATTAATTCGCTTTTCACTGAGTCTTCCTCTGTTTTGTGATCTTTTGGTCAGACCAAACTAAAGTTCGTAAATGTCGAAATATTTATAAGTGTACACATTAACGTGATTTTTATATAAATATTCATAGAAGAAATGTAGAATGACTGTGTAGCACCAACCTTTCAAGTGGGCAAGGTTTATTTGTTTTTGAAATCATAATATGAAATTTTGGTATTTATCCGAGTGCGAATACTGACTTTTGGCATTAGTGAGATTTACAAAACTATTCCCAGCCATTGTTTCGTATATGTAGTTTGTATTAATATTAAAAAAAAAAAAATGGAAAATGAACAAAAATTAATGTCGCTGACATAATTTGTTTACACGCGGGAAAGTTGAATCACTCTGCTGTAAAAGTTCTTCTCGTGTAGGGAGCTTACCCTGAACTACATAATTTGGTTCAGCGTTTTTACAGCACTGTCGTAGAGTAGCGATTAATGAGCGAATCTAATATGCCACTGATAAGTTCGATAACAATTGAATGCTCGATCACTGAGACCTTGTGCCAGGATAAGGTAAACTTGGAAAATGTCTATCTTTATTTTTCTGTCTATATGTATCAGTCCAATTCTTCAGATGAATATATCCCTTTATCTACCACTCAATCAATGGATCTGCTTGGTGGTTGACATAGCCTCATATTCGATGTTCGATTCCAGGTGTCATCCAAGATTTTGAATGCTGATTTTCAAAGCAATCTGGCAATTTCTTATTAGTGGTTTGCATACTAGTAAAATATGCAATAGATGGTATAATTATCTATTTATCTTTGGGTTTTATTTACTGAGAGTTAGGATTTCACCACCGGTGTTAGTAAGTGTTCGAGTCCAAGAAAGGCCGGATTATTGTTTCTCTTCTCATAGCTGTCAGATTATCTTCACTTTGATGATACAAAAGTCTTTTGTCTGAGAGTCAATACAATAGTCTCATTGCAAAATCTACAATGCCCACGAGACTCTCTCCTCTTTCTCAGTCCGTATTTCTCTGTCTCACCCAGTTTGTTCATATGTATCTCCTGTCTGCCAGTCTGCTTCACATTTTCTCAACGAATCTGTTACGCAGACCCCGATAACAAGAAATTCTTTTGCTACTGCCTGAAAATGAGACCGACTTGTTAAACATGGAAACCATCTTCTTCCTCCCTGGTGCATTGAAATGTTCCTGTTTCTAAGGTAGGTATGATGTCAAGAATTATTTTCCTTCAATCAAACACGCTTTTATCTCAAAACAAACAAAGTCGAGCCAGTTAAGTAAATGCCTATAATTGGCATGCCCTCTGGCTGAGATAGTTGCACATTTCCCACAGTAGCCAGAGAGGGGTGCTCAAGTTGAGATCAAACCCAGGACTTTGAATGCTGATTTTTTAGGTAGACTGGTTTTCCTTATTTGGAAGGTTATCGTAACATAATTTTTATCTCCCAACTGGGTTTTGTGTTATATCAGAAAAAGTTACGTATTTCTCACCGAGACAAACGGTCAGTATTCGAGCCAGGTAAAAAGTTCGAATCTCGAATGCTGATTTTCTCGGTATGTCCACCGTTTGGGAAGATTGGCGTAACGCAAACTTCACTCTCTGTAATTTGGTTTTGTGCCGTCTGTACCAAGGTAACTTAGTAAATAGCAAGATCAGCCCAGTTGCAGGTAGGCTTAAGTGGTGAGCCTAGTTTTGAAGGGAGTGCCTCTTAAGGCAATGTTGTCGCCGATCTGACAGGTCTGGGGTGGATTAGCTGCTTTTGCAGCTCTGTAAATATCAAGGGATCCCCGGGAAGAGGAAGTTGAGCTGAGAAGGCCTTGACGCAGTGTTGCAGTGAAACTCTACCCGAAGCTGGCTGATGACTGGGAATGCGTGGGGATGATGTTGGGGTCTGGAGTATTGGTTTGCTCTTACGTTTTGTTTTACTCCCCTTCCTTTAAGAAGAAAAAGAAGAAGAAGGAAATCGATACCACCCCCACAAGTATAGGAATAGACCTGTAGCCATTTAAGAAAAGGAAGCCACGTATCTCACTTCGTATAGGCATGTATATGCGTGGGCAAACACGTATATATATACGTACGCACAGAATGTAGCATGCTGAATCACTTAGGATCATGCAGTCTCATACATGCACAGTATTGCATTTTAAAAATAGTGTGCATGCTCACCTACATAAGGTATATAATATACCTTATATATATATATATATATATATATATATATATATACGTGTGTGTGTGTGTTACAATTGATTATATTTATAGAGGAACAGTACTCAATATCGGAGGTAGAGCGTTTATATTTAAAGACAGTAGACAGTGTGGGCATATGGATCAACATTGCATGGTTTTTCACGCATGTCAGTTTCACGCTTCAACGTGATCATCAGACCAATGGCAGTGTTGATTCCTATCTATCTATCTATCTATCTATCTATCAATTCCTATCTATTTATCTTTTTTACAATCCGCGTATGTCGATATGCACACACACGTACAAATATATATTCAGAGATGTTGGAAGTTTCTCTGGCCGATTAACTTTCCACAATCGATGACATGTTTTCAGGTGTACAGATGCGAAGACAAATTTTGTGTATTAAATATGCTGTAATCGCGTCTTCAACAAATAAAATTGATATTGTTCAGACATGACAAATTGAAAAGAGGATATCGGCAAGGATATATTTTATCACTGGATTTATTTAACCTCGTACAGCGAAATTATTCTAAGAAGACTAGAAGACTTACAGGATTTATTATCGGTGAACATAATTGTAACAGCACATACCATGCAGATGATATTGTGCTGGTGGCAGATTTAGAAAGAAAAGTGAAATAACTTTTTGATAAGTTAGTCAAGGAAAGCAAGAAGAAAGGACTAACCATTAAATGTGTAAAGACAAAATACACAGTTGTCATCTAAAGAGACAACCCAAGATGCGAGTTATGGATTCCAGCGATAAAACCAAACGAGATAACAAACGATGGAAACTCTAATCTTCAAATATGGCATTGAATGTTGGACAAAATTCCTCACAGATGAAAGATGCGAAGAGACAGAGACTTAATTCTACTAAGGAATGCTGAGAATACCATGGACAGAGCATGTACGAAGGAGAATAAGAAGAACAAAAAAAATGTCCATAGTATTCAGAGACAGCTGGAATTTTTGAGGACACATAATGAGGCAAGAAGGCTTGGAGAATAAAACCGAATTTTCCTGCCGGACTGGCCGGTTTTGTAAATCCTGTTAATGTTGCTTGTGGGTTTTCATGGGTCGAAGCCTTCGTCAGATGATGACTCTGGGGTCAAGCATGGTTCCGGGACAGAAACATCATTACCACAGTAATAACTCACAATATCGCCAGGGTCTTTTGCTTGGAATATTGAGGGGCTAGATGCGTGCAGATGCAGCTTTTGTCCTGCCTGATGAAAAGTTCTCGCCCCAATCTACTTCCAAAAATCTGACCAAATGATGCTCCTATCAGCCCCCCCGTCCCCGATTGATATTTTGTTATTTGCTCTGATTTGGGGAAATGGATCGGGATGAGAACTTCTTCAGTTCCTTTATGCGCGTACGCACATGGAGAGACACACACACATACGCAGACAGACACATACACACGTCTATATGACTTGTTTCTGTCAACATTGTCAATGGTTGTGCCAGTTCTTTTTCATTATTTTTTCACTGTTATTTATAGACATTAACTAAGACCCTAAATGTCTAAGCTTCATGGGACTTCTCGGATGCTGAGAGCTATACTCAACATCTATTGGAGTCAACATCCTACTAAATCACAGTTCTATGGACCCACCCCTGATATCCTTACACGAACACAGAATGCGCTATGCAAGACACAGCTGGCGAGCAAAAACAAGAACTTGCTAGTGATCTACTGGTCTGGACATCTAGCCATAGAGCAAGACCGGCTGATCGCCCAGCAACCATCTACATTGACCGGGTATGTTATGGCACAGAATGCCTCCCTAATGACCCTTTCGACCTTGATGCAGGGCTGTGGTGATTGGTGTGATAGACCCATGAATGTCCGAGATAGCTCGACCGAATAAATAAAATTGCTCGCGTGGTAAAATTTGGAAGTGTAGTTTGCCGAAATGATCATTCGTACGTTCGTTTTCCCGTCAACCATTGTAACATGTTACTAACGAGAAAATCATTCAGTATCTATCTATATTTCTGAGATGAGGTGTTATGTACACTATTTACATTATTCGGACTATTGCCCTCATCTTTGTTGCCATATTTATTACAACGTTTCGGCCGTTGTGCGCACCGGCCTTCTTCAGATGGTTGGAATGTCGAACTGAACCCTTTATTTCGCTCGCTGGTGTGGACCGATCTAGTTCCATGTGCCATGTCTAATGGATGTCAGTTATCATTTATCTCCTGTTAATTCACCTCTCTAAGTTCTCCACTGCCTTAACCGGGTATTGAACTCACAACTCTTTGGGTCCTGTCACTGGATCTAACCAATGCCTTTATCCACTGTGTCATGCGTCCAATAGACATGGCACGTGGAACTAGAACAGTCTACACAGCGAGCGAAATAAATGGTTCAGTTCGACATTCCAACCACCTCAAGAAGACCAGAGCGTACAACGGCCGAAACGTGATAAATATGGCAACAAAGATGAGGACAATAGTCCGAATAATGTAAATAGTGAGAAAATCGTTGTCATTTGTTCCTTTCCCATAAGATTTATGATCATGTGACGTCTCATCTACTTTCATTCCTGTTACTTTTTTATCTTCCTGTCATCCTGGACATTTGAGCTGCTCTTATTTTTTTTTTTTTATTTGATCTTATCCTTTCCCCTCAACATTCTCTCTCAGGGGTGGGATGTATGGCAAGCCTGTCACTGCTCTATCGCTACTTCCACGGAAATTGCTCAAACGAACAACATTTCCTGGTCCTGACAGTTCAGACCTTCACAGCAAGAACACGCCATGCCACTTACAAAGTAGAAAACCACCCACATTCCCTCTGTATTCCATCAGCAATAAGTAAGTTCCACTCAAACAGCTTCTTCCTGCGAAACACTGCTTAGTGGAACCGAGGCCCAAGCGGATGTTTTACTGATTACAACAATCTTAACTTGTTCAAACCTATGATTAACCGTTATATTTTCATCCTATCCGCTCAAATTACCTCCTAATGTAACTCTCTACATCGAGTTACTCTGGGACTTGTAAAGTGTGAACCTTACTGTAAAAGAAAAAAAACACACACACACCATTTCTTCAACTTCTGCTGTAAAAACAGGATTAAGATATTCATATTTACTGAACCATAGCTTATTTTAACAAAATGACACAAATATGGAGCACTCAGTGAGGATCGAACTCCTTACAACAGTAAAGGTTTGTGAGAGTATAATACCAACTTTTACTTTACGGTGATGTATTCTAATTGATATTTACTAATCATAACTTAATCTGCTACTAATGTAGAGCACTCAGTTCAGATCGAACTGTTATGGTGTGTGAGATGAACCAATTCCTTTTCCACAGCAAAGCGTCCCTATCGCCATTTGTTCAGCTTCGATTGTGTAGCAGAAGGTCACAAGTATTGGGTCAATCATCGAGGAACGAATTGATTGGAGCAGTTAATGTTTAACAGACGATCTTGCTAACTACTGGGCCATGCTGAAGTGCACGGTAAGGATTATTTACGTATAACGATTATTTGTTTGTAAGCAACTTGGCAAGAAAGATATTCATTCATGTGTAGTGTGCCTTTGGGCAGAGAAGATCTGGCGGAGCCCATCTCTGTCTATACACTGAATGGATTGGAAGATCATCTAGAGAGGCTCAGATATTCATCCACTACCGGAACATGTGGATTGAACTAGTCAGGTGCTCAGTTGCGCTGTGACCCTACGACAAAATTCGGTCATGGTACAGATGACGATGATGAGGAGGAGGATGAAGTTGATGCTAATTCATCAAGCAAAACGATCTAAAGTTCATCATGAATGTTTTGATAAACATATGTAGCCTGCTGTAGCGTAGTGTTTTACAAGTTTGTCGTAAATGCCCTATTATTGTGGCCTTGTACCAGATTAAGCAAAACCTGTTTGGTTTGGGGCCTGTGACCCGTGTTTGATCCTAGCTAACAACCAAGATTTCGAGTATTGATCTTCAAAGTGAATGAACTTTTCCCGCTTAAAGGTTTGGTCTAACACAATCTTTCTACTTGGATTTTCTTTAATTTACCTCTCTTCCGTACTAAAATAATCTTGTTAAGTATTAATAAGAAAACAAACCTAGCAAAAAGTCACCAATGGAAATCAAACCTATTATTGGCTATACCCCAAAGTCTCCAGTTTTAATTATTATTATTATTATTAATAAGATAGTTCTTTGCTGCGTATTCCCTCTAGTTTTCACACACAAAAAGGTCACTGTGCACTTTTGCATACAAATAAAATAAAATTCGACAAAATAGAGGTAATTTTTAAAACGCTTGTTTTCTGTCAACTGCTTGATCTTGGAACAGAACCTAAGATCACATGTCTTATATCCACAAATACTTTGACGGCTGATTTATTAATCTCGGCGTTCTTGCTGTTTATATAAGCTTAAAACTAGTAGCCTTCAAAATGAAATTTCGAGAGAAACGGAGAGTATCAACCAAGAAATAGAAATAATGAAAATAAGAATAAATGTAGAACATCTAAGAATAAGAATAGAATATCGCCTAAGAATAAGAGAATATTATCTCAGAATAAGAATAGAATATCGCATTAGAATAAGAGAATATTATCTCAGAATAAGAATAGAATAGAAAATAAAATAAAAAGAGAACATCTACAAATAATGATAAAAATGGAATAAGAGTAATTAAATAAACTGTTATCGTGTTTAAAAAGTAATTGATTTCCGAAAAACTTATTTCAGTTGCACGTCTAAAGTCTATCTGTGAATCTACTATAATATATTATCATTATCAATACTATTCAGTTGTTATAAGGGTTTATTGAGATTCTGACAATGTTGACGTATTCTTTTAAGCCGAGCTTCAAAGTAACAGACTTCAGAAAGTGGAAGGAAATGAAACATCTAATTACTTCAGCTTAAACTGGTTCAAGCATTTTAAGGCTAATGACTTATCCTGTAAAAATGGATAGCCATGACATATCGATTAAGATGCATTAAAAAGAAGGATAGAGAAGATTCCAACTGTCAACAGTATCAACAACCAAGAAAAGTTCAGATAATTCCAAAATACCGAACGCACAGCGTTACATAAGCACAAAAACTCACACATACCCAGGAACTCTGAAGGTGGACTCCCAAGGACTCCCAGAGATGTATAAAAACGAGTAAATTTTCCATACAATTATTATTACGTTGCTGCAAGGTTTATTTACGC
The DNA here is from genome assembly GCA_903632075.3 of Acanthosepion pharaonis. Classification (NCBI taxonomy): domain Eukaryota; kingdom Metazoa; phylum Mollusca; class Cephalopoda; order Sepiida; family Sepiidae; genus Acanthosepion; species Acanthosepion pharaonis. The sequence continues at coordinate 393,243 of CAHIKZ030003999.1, forward strand.
TAGATTGCCTTTTGTAAACTCAAATACAGTGTTTTGATAACGCTTCGAAGTGCGATAGATACGAACCTCATTTAGATCGGTCTTGTGACTATGATGAATACGTCTTTTGAGCACTTGAATCTTCTAACAAGGCGTATGTAGACATGACAGTTACAAGAAGAAATACTTACATCTTCCTTTGATGTCTGAAGAAGTTCCTCGTCCTTCGTGTTTGCACTTGCTCCATGTCCCAACTTCGACTGGAAAACAAAGAAAAACATTAATAACTAGGGAACAAAAATTTAATTTTAAATGAAACATTAGCGAGGATAGAAAAATAAAGCAACGATATCTTTTTTTATAGAAACCAATACTGTCCGTTTACACATTCGAATAAGTAAATGAAACTAAATACAAATCTTTAAATCGATCTACCTTATTCTGTTTGTATTTGGTGGCTGAAAGAGGCACACATTTAATTCTGGCTCCAGTGGCGAGTGTTCGAGTTCAAGTAAGGGTCAGGTTTACAGATGAATTGTCTATCCTATTTGGAGGACTGGTACAAGACAGCTTTCTTACAGAAGCAGCTGTCTGTTCATTCTTATACTTGAAAAATATTCTCTTTTTTTAATCGAGTTCACCCCCAAGCAAGGCAGTAAAGCCACTAAGACACAAGTGGTTACTGGGTGTGGAAGAATTAGAAAACAGAAACATTATGAATGAGCGAGAAAAAAAGAAGTTTAATCAGGAGGGCAGCGGATAACGATTGACATTACATTTAAATTTTTGAAGATTAAAGTTGACTGAAAAACAGAGCTGGAAGAGAGTTCCATAAGCGATAAGTGCGAGAATATAAACTTTAGCATAGAATTTACGATTACATCCAAGCAATTAAACTGTAAATTGATGAGACCTTGCCGCCAATCTAGTACTGCGCTTAAATTCATAAAGTCTAGGTACCATAGTTGCGATGAAAGTATTTATAGAAAAGGCACAGGGAGGCAAGTTTACGGAGGTGGGAGAGTGGGTGAAGCCGAGACACCAGCTTAGGACCAATAATATTACTGATTCTTCTTTGGATTTTATCAAGGATCTGTAGATATATAGCAGGAGCACCAGGCCATATGTGGCAGCAATATTCTAAGCATCGACGAATGGTAGGCGTATGATAGATTCTGGAATAGTTATTCACATCGATCGTTGAGAATATATCTATTTATAGTGGCTTACGTTTCGTATTCACCTTTAGCATTTATAGTCCAAGACAAGTTCAGGATTTCGAATTCTGATTTTTCCCTATTGGAAAGTTGGTACAACAGATTCTTCATTTAGAGTTTTCAGTTATTCCATAATAATCTACCAGAGAGACATTTTCTCTCTTTAGGTATTAGTATCAAGATTTACTAGGGACTGATGCTTGTGCTACTACTACCCGAACATGGTTGAGTAGGCGTTGCTACTTGGGCCTCTACTACCCGGGGAAAAGTTGCCAAGGAACTAAGACTTGTACTACACCGACCCAGGCAATGTTGAATGCGAGATGCCAGCCGCTGCTAACAGGGAAAACTTGACATGGGTCTGACACTTGATGCTAGCCGGACAAGGTCGTTATAAGAGAGGGATTTGATAATGTGATTACTCACCCACCCTCTTCTCTGTCAAGTATTGCAGCAGACCAATAGGAACAACATCGGATTTCAGGTAGAAATCGAGAACGGATCTCAGGATTTGTGTAATAACGGAAATAATACCGAGGGAGCAAATTAAGGAAGAAGTGGGTATAACAGACAAAACAAGCAGAGGCTATAACATAACAAAAAGAACATCATGCATATATATATATATATATATATATATATATATATATATATATAATTTATAATTCGTAATTTTTATTTTTTAATTGTATAGTGAAATTAAAAGTTAATTAGATATACTGATTTCCAATCTAGTCTAATATTAATATTAAAACATTAATACATTGTATCTAGGGTGCGTTGTCAAGTTATTTGAATTCTCATATACTTGTATTTTAATTGGTCATCATAGCTTACGTAACAATGCTTCCCCCTATTGAGGGAGGTTAGGCTGGTTTTGAACTTTTTAAAACTCTTTATTTTGCATTCAACACCATTACTTGACAAGACAAAAGAAGTGTTGAAACAAAATGGCTATTTTTGTAGTGATGTTATAACATGCTTATGTTATAATTTTGGAATATATATATATATATATATATATATATGAACGAATGAGATAACGATATATAAATTTTTATATATCAAGAACAATATTGAGGAAGAAATGTATTACAAAGTGGAATAAGTTTTCGTGTGACGCGTTTTGTCCTTTAGTACTTCATCTAATTAAATTTGTTATGTTGGTGCGATTACACATGCGCACAAACGAGGGATGCTGGGAATTTTAAAATTAAAAAAAATTTATACAATCTAACCGATTTCATTTAGATTCTTTTCCTTTTTTGTTGTTTCTATCACGTTTTTTATTAGATATCCAACTCATTCGTTCGTTCGTTCGTTCAACATAAAGGACGAAACACGTCACGCGAAAACTTTTTCCACTTTGTCATACATCTTTTCGCAATATATATATATATATATATATATATATAGGAATAGAATATAGATCAAATAGGGTTTGGAATCCGATAGAATGATAGGATAAGGAATAAATAAGAAACGTTTATAAATCTAACGTGTTTCGCTTTTATTAAAGCTTCATCAGAGAGTGAAATAAGGAAGAGAAAACAAAAATTTTGATATTTTTAATTTTTGTGGTTCATTTTTTAAGTAGACCTCATGTCCATTTGCCTTGTCAAGCAGTGTTCGTGTGTATAATTCACCTGTGTATGTGTATCATAATTCTAGTTCGTCTATGCAGGATTTCGAAGATTATGTGTGTGCGTGTCTGATAGGCATTTTTATCCATGTGTTGGTTTTCCACATGTTGATTTGGGGACGTTTTATGTGAGAGTGAAAGAATTTACACCGGATGTGGTAGTAGCTCGTAGACATATTCTAGATTCTTTAAGTATGGATTTTATAAAAGTTGGTAATATACGTGTGTTTATAGATGGTAATATATTAATCAGGACTCCCTTGCTTGACAAGACAGATGCACATAAGGTCTGCTTAACCAATGAAAAACAAACACAAATTAAACATAAAAAGATTTCCTTTTTTTTTCTCCGTATTTAATTGAATGATGAAGCTTAAATAAAAGCGAAACATTAAATTTATAAACGTCTGCTATTTGTTCCTTATCCTATTATATATATATATATATATATATATATATATATATATTAATTTTTTCATATAGACAAAAACAATTTACTCATTACAAAGATGCAACTTTGTTTTAGTGCATTTAATTGCACTTCGACTGGTGAGAACCGAAATGATTATGAACAATTCTGTTTGTAAGCAAGCCACATGTGAAATGTCACTTCCTTTTTTCCATTTGTTTGAAAGAAAAAAAAAACATAAAAGCAACAAAAAAAAGTGACGGAGTGAAACAGTAGTGCTTGTTCATAGCAGTTTGGTGAAGGATGTTTGAGGTGTTAAAGTGATGGCTAGACCTGAAAAATTTCTTTTCGACGACAACGGCCAAGGGCGTAGGCACAGCTTTTTCAAGTCTTCTAATAAGGAGTAAATTGTTTTTGTCTATATGAAAAATTATAATAAATAATTATTGCTCTACTATCGGTATTGAGCCCTCGTTTGAATTAATGCTGTGAACGTTAGAATTTATATATTATTTTTGTTCTCATTACATTCGTATATATATATATATATATATATATATATATATATATGAGGAATAAGTAAAGCAAATATCACTCACAAGTGGTTCTGTTGTCAATGAATCTCGACGAATTGGTATATCGTCCTGATTTTGACCCGATTCCGTCTGAAAATAGCAATAATGATGATGAAACAAATTGAATCAGAGAAAGAATTTTATGTCGCCTTCTTCAGGTGGTTGGAATGTCGAACTGAACCCTTTATTTCGCTCACTGGGGTAGACTGTTCTAGTTCCACGTGCCATGTTTAATGGATGTCACTTATCTCCTGTTTATTTTCCCTCTGAAAGTTCTCCACTGCCTTAACCGGGCATTGAACTCAAGGACACATGGCACAGTGGATAAAGGCGTTGGTTAGATCCAGTGACAGGACCCAAAGAGTGTGAGTTCAATACCCGGTTAAGGCAGTGGAGAACTTTCAGAGGGAAAATTAACAGGAGATAACTGACATCCATTAAACATGGCACGTGGAACTAGAACAGTCTACCCCAGTGAGCGAAATAAAGGGTTCAGTTCGACATTCCAACCACCTGAAGAAGGCGACATAAAATATGGCGACAAAGATGAGGACAATAGTCCTAATAATGTAAATAATGTACAGTTGTGGTTGTCTAGGATACTAACAAGAGTAATATATAGGAAATTGCTGTCTCTTGATCCCAGGTAACAGCCTATAGAAATCACTGTCGAGAACATCAAAATCATACTTTATATATATATATATATATATATATATATATATATATATATATATATATATATGTGTGTGCGATCTGTATTCTGTAAGTAATGCTTGCGTTAATTCTTGCCCGTTGAACATAAGGCATTCTTATAGAAAAGCATAATCCATTTCTGTGATCAAAGTATTTACAATATATTATATCTTTTCAATATAGTAATCCGCTAGCAATGTATTTACATAATAAAAATAATGACTTTGTTCTGTCAGTAAAGCTTATATTAATTTTGATATTAAATTCTCCATTCTTTCCTCTTAAATTTTACGTAAAAAAACTGCAAATTCATCAGTGTTTTTCCCTCTATCGCCAGTCACGTTGAGTTGAAGGATATTAGAGAAATGATGGAGGAGCGGCAATGTCAGTTGATAAAAAGTAAAAAAAAAAAAAAAAATGGACTATAACTATTATTTAATTTTCCTTCTCCCGGTCATAATCTCGAGCTTCATTACATATGTTACGACTGAAATACCTCTCAGAAATACCTCCCACATAATGGTAAGAGATTAGATGAAGGCACCATTGCCACTAATTTAGCATTTATGTGAGAAATATTTCTGCCGAACTGTATATGTTATCATTAACGTGAACGAAATTTATTTATTTAATTGAGGAATCAATTAAAAGCTAAAGTATATAATTTTGTAGAAAAATTTATTTATCTGATGTAGTTTATTGTTCTTTAGGAAAACGAACTTCATGTCTTTGGAAAAATTTTCATTTTTAAGAAAATTGAAGTTTTGAAGTTTTAAAGTCAAAGCGATGGAAGTGATTCAATTGTGGATTCGATTAAAATGTATTAAACTACGCCCTGTATTATTTATGGCCGACATTATATCCTCGAATGTTCAATTTGTAATGTACTGCTAAAGGGGACCTTGATTTTTGCACCCATACACAAATATATGTGTGCCTTTAGTGTATGGAAGCCTAAAAGAAAATTTAGGTTTAGGGGTTAGAATTAATGTTTGGGGCTATGATTAAGTATTTAGATTTGGGTAGATACCTTGGAGTTAATATTTTTTATAGCACTACAAATTGAATTCCTAGTTACGGAAGAAAAGAAAATGTAATTAATTTTTATTTTTTGGCTCACGTATTTTAAAATTACTAACGAAAAAACAAAAAACAAAAAAAAAAATCGTTAGTCGCACAAAAACTGACACAACTTAGGACTAGTTTAGTATTGTTCTGTAATTCGACTCACCCTCTATATATTTTCATTCAAAGCATGTAAAATACTATTTTCCCCTCAAAATATGCATATTTTAGCTTAACCGAATCGGGAATAATAAATCATACAATAAATGTAAATGTTAAAATGGTCCTGAATTCCTCAAAATTAAGCTATTTTATTTTATGCTTTTGACAAAGAAAAAAGATCTATTAAATTTTTTCCGCTAAAAATCCTGGAGAACACGAGAAAATGATTTCGAATCATAATCTTCATCATCCGTAAACGTCTCAAAAAGAAAATGAAAAAAGAAACTACGTTTTTAATTTCCGGCAAGTCAAATAATCATATCCGGAAGTTATTTCGGTTAGGTGATTTTGCGCTTAGCATTTAATCCTGACCATTAAATTCAATAATGTCGTTTTTTCTTGGGTCCTGAGTGGGTTTTCACCTGTGTTCTTCTTCCATCACAACATTCATCGTGAGAATTGATCTTAAACATAATTAAATAAAAAAATATTAAATATTCTTCTTCAATCCTTTATTTTCACCGAAATTGTTTGGATTTGGAAAAATCAGAGATGCCGTTCTTTTTTCTTAGTTTTTGGTTAATTGCATTAAAAAATATTTAAATTGCATTGGTGATGAAGGATTGGTTAAAAAGTAATCAAATAAAAAAGCGAAAGGAACCAGTTAATTAAAAAAACATATGGTTTTTGAAACTAATAAAAATATATATTGTACAAGTAGAAACTAAATATGAGATGGGGATGGATATTTCAAATGCCATTGCTTTCAGGTTTTTGCACAAAAGCAGAAATAAAATTTGAAAATTATAGACGCTAACCTTTCAGAAAATATTTTGATAAGATGGAAATGTTCATCTAAAATTTTAAACTTAATTATTAATATTACGAAGCAAATATTCTGTTCATTTGCTAAATACTTTGGTTGTTACATCGAGAGACGCAAACTTTAGACTAAGAGCAGGAATCTAGTCAAAATTACCAGCAATCTTTCTTTTGTAATAACTGATTGTAACAACAACAATAATAATACAAAAGAGAAGAAAAGGAGTTAATAATAATAACAGAAGAAATATTAATCTGAAGAATCGAAACCATTTAACAGAATGAGTTAAAAATTAGCAAAAATGTTGATTAGTGCGCTTGAAATATTGAGGAGACTTGCTGTCTCCAGTGAAAACCACTGGGGATACAACTAACCTGAAAGTTCAATTAATTAATTAATTAATTAATAATAATAATAATAATAATAATAATAATTAGTAATAGTAGTTGTAGTCGTAGTAATCATAATAATAATGAGAAGAAAAGAAAATCTTTGATGCTATACCAGACGGTCAATATTGCTTCTCATCATTGACTGGAGGCGTTAATATGTTCATGTTTTTCTTGGTGATTTAAGATGGGCAAATATCCCGTTCAGTACCACACATTTACTTAACCATTTGGGCATGCCCCTAGTGGCTAACACACTGGTTATCTCTGCTCATGAGTGGGAGTAGTGAGGGTGCATTATAACTGAATGTCGAAAGGGTTGTTTTTTGTAACTTTGAAGGATGAAGTTTCCAAAAAACGACAAAATCGAACCAATACTCCAAATGGTAATTATAGACGATGCAGAGCTAAAGTAACGACTCTCAACTATATTTGTTAATAAGCGAATGCAATACGTTGGCTCAGTTGATGAGCAATCATCCTCGGGGCATGTTGTTTTAAAACGTGAGTTCGAAGAACTTTTGGCGAGAGTTTCTTTATAAAAGAATCCTTGTATCTTCGAAGACGTTTATGAAGAGTTTTTTTTTTTTGCATTCAGGTTGTTCCTTTATGCTGATTGGTGTAATTTCATCAAGTGGTTTTTATGTGAACAAACCAAGAAAAATGTTCTTGAAAGAATTGACCGATCAAGCTATAATTATTGAAAATTAACCTGTTAAATTTTAAATACAAGTCACAATTACTTTCATTATTTTAGATTTATCAGACGCAGTTTCTGATAGAGTAAGTTGGGAAAATGAATGACCATAGAAAACTGAAAAAGGATGAGTTTCATTCCAAGAAAGAAATGAATGACCATAGGAAAACTGAAAAAGGATGAGTTTCATTCCAAGAAAGAATGTTTTCAGACAAATAACAGTTTTATTAATAAAACTTCGATAGTGAGGTTTTGATTAAAAATGTAAGAATTCTTTTATCAAGCAGCGAAAATGTATTCAAAGTGCTGTAATTTCAGAACAATCTGCAGTAAAAATTATATCTAACATTTTACCAAAGTTATGTCCAACATTATGCAATGCCTCTAAGGATGATACGATGTGAGATAATAGAGAACAATAATGATAAAAACAAAATCAGATTTTTAAAAGATTATTTCATCCCAAGCAAGGCGATAATGCCATTAAAACCCAAAAGGGTTACTAAGAGTGAGGGGGAATGAGAAAACTTTAGTGAGGCGAAAGGACAATAAAAGAACAGGTTTCAGGAAGGTTAAGTAAAACATTTAGATACATCGGATTTAAAAATTTAAATTTAGATGTTGAAAGTTCCTGTTTCTTTTAGATTTCCATTAAAAATCAATTTTAAAAATTTCAAAATTTAAATTTAAAGAGTTAAAAATAATACAAAATGCAGCCGGCATGTTTTCGAATTTTACCACCACTGTTTCCCATTTTTAATTTTATATATATATATATATATATATATATATATATATAAAAGATTGAAAACAAAGTGGTCTTTTCAGAAGTGGTTTCAATGGAGCAATCATTTTTGGAGGATATTGTTTTAAAACGTGTGTTCGATAAAACCGTTATTTGTCTGAAGTAGTTCCTTCCCAGGACGAAATGCATCACTAAGAAATTTTGTACACTATATATATATATATATATATATATATATATATATATATATATATGCCTGAGAGGCGATAGACTGTTTCTTGCTTGAGTGCAATCTTCATGCTCAGAAGATACGCTCAATTATGAAACAGAGTGCCGCTTCTCGATGTTTGACCTCTGTTACCTACTTATATATTTATATACGCTCCATCCCTGATATTGAGCACTTTTATCCATAAATATAGCATACCCTAAAACTATATTTTTATTATGATATCTATTTTTCATAGAGTAACATAATACGATGTAAAATATAAGCTGCAGATTATTTCAAGCGATACTAAATTTCTTCAAGAAACATTCTGATTATAAGTGGTTCTGCATACTAAACACCAGTATAAAAAGAGACAAGGAGGTTTAATCTTACTCACAAGTATCAGTGAAGGTTGAGGAGAACCGCAGACAGAGTTCCCGCCGTTTCCAGCATACGAATTCGACTGTGGGAAATACAAAAAGAATACAGGAGCTGAGAATGAAATATCGTAAATATATGAAAGATAAATAAAAATAAAAATAAACTTGGGAAGATCAAGCAATGCTTATCTATGTCCGGCGACATATATTAAATATATCTTATTCTGTGTTTTTTTCTATCTATGACAAAAAAAAAAAAAATCACAAAAAAAAAAAAAAAACAACATGAAATCGAGGAGGATAAGTTAAGATCCAGTTATGACTTGATAAACAATATTAGAAATCTTAGCTGTTCACTAGTAGAAAATATGCAACTATCTTTACCACTAACCACGCCTCTCAGTCTACATAAATTATATTTACCAACCTTATCACAAGGTTTAAAAGGAAGTATTGATCTTCGAAATTGAGATATAGGGATTATATAATTTATATGGTAAATAGACATCTGTCAGTCTCGGGAAACTGTGAAGTTTACGAGGGTGGCTAGCTAAGCACTGATGCAGATACCTGCTCATTGGTTTATACTGCAATTATGTAGACGTTAGTTACCGTTTCTGGGAGAGACCGTACGATTTGGCGGGATCAGTAGTTGAATATGGCCAACGCACTAAAGCCTTTAGAGATTTCATTCTGTCCTAATCATCGTCTATCCAATTTCATTCACAAGGCTTGCGTCAGTTCCTGATATACTTTTGAGGTACTTCTCAATAGTACCGCACACTAGGATTGTTTTCCCGGGCCGATATTATCAAGAATCCACCTCCTTGATAAATCGACCATGGTAAGATTCGAACCCCGCCTCATAGTTGGAATCCTAAAGTTCTAACCCATCGGTCGTATACAATAAGACACATCAGACCAGACCGCATTCGATTATTGATATACAGCCCAGTTTCGATGCTGGCGTAACTACTGAAGATTATTTTGGTGATAAAGATTGACTAACAGAAGTAATCTTACTAGACAGCGAATACACACTTCCATACGTAACATGGAGCCATTTACAGTATATTTTTTCTTTCACCGTGATCAAAGGTTTCTGTAACTAATGGTACAGTAGCCCTACTGTTGGTCCGTACTTGTTGAGAATACGTTCATTCACGTCTAACAACGATATGCCTGGGCCAATCATTATCTTGGCAGTTGAAGGTTTTTGGTTCTCAGAGCACCGACGATAGATACCCTAAATGAGCGTGAGCGTCCCACAGGGCCTGCCGTTCCCCCAAATATTCAGACTTATTCTACTGACCATAACAATTTTGCTTGCATCAGTCATTTAAATGTTTTCATGCTCATAACTCTGGCTTTAAACACATCAGAATAAAAACTTGAAACCTTCTTAGTTGCTTATACACTTCTGATTTTGACATATACAGATGTTACGAGACAGTAATTGTCATTTCTATTACATGCCATATATATATATATATATATATATATATATATATATATATATATATATATCCTAATTAATCCATCGAGTCTAAAAGAATCCTCCAAAGAATGCAGAAAGCACTGGACACCAGCAGTGAGGGACTTTATCAAGGTATAAGTCTCTGAGAAACGCGTTGGTAAAGAACAGTTTTCCTTTTGTCACACACACTCAAACACACACACACACATATATATATATATATATATATATATATATATATAGTGTCTGAAGTTTTTGGTCCGACCCATTTCCCAAAACAGAACCAAATGAGCAAACATCAGTTTCTCTTGAAAGGCCTTTTGAGAAATTTTCAGCACCTATATATATATATATATATATATATATATATATATATATATATATATATATATATGCTAATGGAATGGAATCTGTATCACGCAGGCACCTGCATTTTACCATCTTATCCATGTATCAGGATATGTTATTCTTTAATTACAATCCGGTGTCTGCGTTATGGAATCCTATTACCAGATAAGCTTCGCGCCAACTTTCGATTTCATGCAACGGATCTTTGCCAAGCCTACTACCGTTACAAACGCCACACGAAAGTCATTGCTACACGTTAATATCTGCAGAGATCTTGGGCAAGTATTTACCCCCCAAAACAACCAATGCAGACATTTAATTCGTAGACATCAGATTGAATTCCATTATATACATGGTAAGATTAATATAGTTTAACAATATTTTCTCAGCTTAACTTAGTAAAACACGAGAGCACATCTATGAGGCACTCAATGAGAATTTAACTTATTTCAGGCTGTTAGACTAACGAACTATTCAATATTTTTAAAATTGTTCTTTATCCAGTACAAGTCCCAAGAATCATTCAAGTTAGAATGTTACTGAATGAGTCTGTTGAAAGTAGATAACGGTTTACCCTAGACTTGAAGAGTTTAAGATTGTAGTGATCGGGAAGCATCCCCTTGGGGGTCTGTTTCACAAATTAGCTGTTCTGGGGAGAAGGTGTCCGAATAGAACTTCCTTCTCAGCAATTTTAAGGGGAATGAGGTTGATTTGATTTTGCGTACGTGGCATGGCGGGTCTTAGTTGTAAAGGTCGGCACCGGTGGAACTAAGGAATATAGCTCGTCAGAACACTTGCCATGGAAATAGCGATGGCGTAGCGAGAGGTTTGCGACATTTCGTCAGTGGGAAAGAGGTTGTGGGCTGGAAAATATTTTATCGCCCCCAAAACCACATCGATGCTTTTAAACTCCGTCAAGACTGGAAAATGGGGATAGCTCAGATATGTCAGCAATATTCCACGTTTTGGTCTGAACTGTCTCTTGTCAAGACAGAATAAGGCTAGTGGAATCGGAAAATCTTTCTGGAGCAATGGATCGTATTGATGAGTTCTACGAGGTCTGGATTGAACTTGAGTCCTAAAAGACGCCGAAAGCAATGGGCCTTATTGAAGAGTATCACCGTTCATCGTGTCTTGAGAAAATTCAGGGTCTTTTCGGTGATGATGAAAAATTACTAGTTCAGTCTTGAAGGTATTGAGTATTACAAAAACCAGTTTTTCCTATTGAGCGCTTAGAGCTCGGTCAGATGAGCGATCAGCTGCCAGGCCCTGGTCATCTAGATTTTGGGAGCCGTCTTAGTTTTCTATATATTGATATGTATTGATATTAGTTTTGCTTGACACAAAGCTACCATCATAGGAACCCATTGAAGATCAAACTAATTTCTAACCACTGCTCCATAGTAAAACACTGAAATAGATTTGATTTTATTGATATTTACCGTTATATGATAAAGATATTTAATCTTAATCATTCTTTAATTTATGGCGTTATTTACGTACTTACATTAATTTCGTTTGATACAGAGTCACAAGTGTACCTGTACTGACTGATTTGGGTTTTTTTTACGGTTTATCAACCCATTGCATATTACTTAAAGCCAGAAAATACTTTTAGATTCTAAGAACAGTTTTGGAAATAATGATTTTATGGATAAAAGTCTTACTAATTAACCCATAGCTAGGGCGAGAAAAGAGGTGGATTCATGCCTTCCGCAAGGGTATTTGCACGTAAGTAAATATAACAGATCCGACTGGAATTAGAACTCGAATCCCCAATTTCAAATTCCGAGCCGTTATCCATTACCCGACCTGCACATCCAAACATACAGCACCTGGCATTCCCAAGCGACCACTAACCAAGCTCGACATTGCTTAACTTTGGTGATCGTACGAGAACGTGCATGGCTGTAAGTTCACAAGTGTATCGAATGAACACCGAGCTTATTATAGTAGTAATGAGTGCCTACTTGCTAACCATTACTCTGCGATGGATTGGTCTGAAGCAAGGCTACAAGTGTTGAGTACCCAGTGAGGATCGACATCAGTTCTGCGAGCCTAGATTGCTAACCACTGCTAGATGACGTAGTGAACCAGCCGTATTGACTTCAAAGCAAGTCTTTATGATGCCTAACACAAGCGTAGGTTGTCGGAATGTTTTTCAATATGCAGTAAATGTAGGGGATGTTAATAAAAGGGGGTTCAGAAAGTCATTTAAAAGGTCTAAATGTGAGAAAGTAATAAACGGGGAGGTCGGAAAATTTCTTTAAAAAAAATAAGTACCTAAGAAAAACCGTAAAAGCACCTTCCGTTGAGAAATGGTTCTCAAGATTGTTTCGCAGAAGTGAGTAGTAAGTTTGATTTTCACTGAGTATTATTATTATTATTATTATTCCTCTCTTCTAGACTACATGTGGCTTAGTAAATATATCTACTTTTGAAAGGAAATGAATGCAAGAAATACAAAATTTTTAACAGAAGCAAAAGAATTATCCAAGATTTTGGTGTTCATTACTGGACTCGAAACCTCTTAAGGGAGAATCGCTTTGCTGCATGGCCCATGGCTCGTGTCTATTTTAACATTTATAGAAGTAAATGAAAATAGATCAATGGTTGAAAGACGATTGAAGCAATGAACGAAATAGAAAAAAAAAGAAATGAACCAATAAATAAAGGAAAGAAAATAAGATATAAAGATACAGTAACTAGAAAGGTTACTGTAGAAAGAAAGGGAAGGAGGCACGGAAAGAGTAATGGATAGAGGCTGGAAGAGCCGAGTTCGAATTCCAGTCGAATTCATTACATTCATTTAAGTGCTAATACCCCCGGGGAAGGGTATGGATACTCTTCTCCCCCTAGCTATGGGTAAATAGCAGGACAGACCGGGTTCTTTAGCCTTGGATGGCAACTGGTCTACTGCAGAAAGAAATGACAACCTACTGCAGGAAAAAAAATCTGCCTCGTCAGTCATGTATCGAAAGATACATGATCGCCTAAGAGTGTATCACGTATGATACATAACAGACTGAACTAGAAAAGAAGAATAAAAAGGAAGCGAAAATAAAATAAAAATAGGGAAAATATAGATAAAAATAAAACAAAAAAGTAAAATTAAAATTAAATAAAAGATTATATAAAGATTATAAAGTAATTGAAATAAAAACAAGTGGAAAGAAAAGAAATTAATGCAAAAATAAGATAGAAAAAGAAAAACAACAAAAATAGAAGCATGAAAAAAATTAAGAAAAGCGTAAAAAGCAACAAAAAAAGATTTGGGCAAAGCGTATAAATTCTGACTATTAATGTTCCCTTTACACATTAATGATCATTGGAAAATCAATAATCTATTTTCTCCTGATCATCGTCTATCTTCTTAAAAAGGTCTCGTCACTAGCATCCCACGATAAATGGCAAAGGAATTAGTAAGCATTTGGAGAAACCACCTGCCTAAACTGACCAAGCCTACCCAAGTGGTAACAGCGAAAAGTTTTACAGGCTCAAATTAAATAATTTAAAATAAGCCGAATTATGAGTACATGCCAGTAAAACTCGAAATATTCGACAATGAAGCGACCATCTTGTATCATAGCAACGTGTTAAGAACACTTGTTGATAATTGGCTTGGCGAAGAAAAATTGATTTAAAATCTGGGTTTATAATCTCTATTCGGGCAGTCGGTGTAGAGCGTAATCATCTCTTTGCGAGGGAAATATTTCAATGTATAGTCTTTCCAATGAAAAATTCACGAAAATAGCATTTCTTCAGATGGGTCAATTGATGCTGATATCTCTATGATTAGCCTGACGTTTTAAATTAGAATTCCAGCAGTGAATATATCGTATAACAACTTGCCCGCGTTCCTTTGTAAATGAAACGTAACCTCGGCATCAGGATTGCTCAAAACGAAAGACGCCTTGATACCATCAAGTTCAGGGTAGTTAATATTTCACGCTGGCAGTTACTGTGATTTTAGCTCAAGGTCTTTATCGATATTTATAAAGCTTAAGTTACAACAGTACAAAGCCGAACTGGGATGGTGATGGTGGAAATGAGGCTAGGAAGATTGTGCGGCGTTAATTTTCCAAGTGGAGATAGTCTACTTGCCTGCCTGTTTTGCACATCAACACTCGATATATTTAATTTCATTTGAGCTTTTAAACACCGGTCTGAAGTACGAAACTATTTCACCCACTGAGCCATCTCCAAGATAGAAATGAATAGAATGGGAATTTAGATAAACATCAGGTATGTTATATTATACTGCATATATAATAATAGTAACCTCCCAACGAGTAGTAGTTGTAAGCAAAAGGCTTTTGCTGGTGCTTGGAATTGAGTCACACTGGGTGCCCCGTATTCGTAACCGTATGACAAAACTAAGCTCTTATATATATATATATATATATATATATATATATATATATTCAGTTGTATGGATATGAGTTTGTGACACTGGGTTTCATGCTTTTGCGATTTGTCTGATGATCGCAAAAGCGTGAAACTCAGGTTCACAAACCCATATCCATACAACTGTTAGTTCTATCACTGATATTGAGCGCTTTCCACTAAGTACTGCACATACAGAATAATATATATATATATATATATATATATATATATATTTGCAGGCTTAATCATATGAAAGGATGGCCCTAGTCGGTCATAACCCGAGTTACACTCTCAGGTAATCTTCAGACGACTAGAATCCTAAGGTCATCCTTTCATAGGATTTACTGTTGTTAAGCAGTTTTTTCTCCGTTTGGGCAATCTAGGCTTCGAGCACTTTACTGAGTAAGTAGGTTTGCCTCTAGACCGTTTTCTTTTTCTTTTCTTTAGTATTATCTTTTTTTTTAGAGTTTATCTGGATGAGAGTTTTTGATTTTGGCAAGTTGTCCGTTAGTTCCATCAATGTTTTTGTTTTTCTTTTTATATATATATATATATATATATATATATATATATATATGTTGTGCGAACGGCGAGGAACAAAATGTATACATATTATTATTAGTAGGAGTAGTAACATATGTGTGTGTGTGTGTGTGTGTTTATTGTTAAACAAGACTGACAGCTTACATTTGCTAAGTTTTGGGGTGTGCGGGATGTTTAATGGATAGCAGAAATGAATTAAAATAAATCAAAGATTCATGTTCGAATTCCTGATGAGTTCGTTACAATCACGCAAATACTCTTGAGAAAGGTATGAATCTATCTTCTCCCCCTGCTATGGGTTAAATAGTAGGATTTGTAGCTGTAAAAATCATTGTTATCACTCAAAAAAAAATTTAGTGCAATATTTATTTACAAAAAAAAAAAAGAAAAAAGAATTTTTTCAAACAAAAAATTTTTTTCAAGTGAATATGGCTTTAAATAACACAACACAGGTTGATACGCCGTAAGAATAAAAACAAATCAAATCATTGTTAAATTTATCTATTTTTTTGTATGCGAATGTTTTTTTCTGGACAATGAGTATAGAAATTGTTCAAATCTTTGTTGATTCCGAGCGCTTTTTACTAATCTGTCAGCCATTTTCAAGGATTTTCATTATACTGCTATAATAAACGGCGTGTTAGTGTTATTGTCGACAATCTAAAAGTTGTTGAAAAGTAGACATATTCATAATTCCTGAATATGGTCAGTACACTGTGGCCGTATATATATATATATATATATATATATATATATATATATATATATATATATACACAAACTCAAAACAGGGCTTAATACCAGGAGTAGAACAGCAATTATTTATTATAAAATTTTTACATATCTTTGTTCCTCACCTGTCGAGATGCTCATCTGCATCGAAACAAAAATTCATCTTTGTCGTGAGTATTTGTTTTTGTCTGTATGTAAAAATTCTATAACATACATACATACATATATATTATAATAAAAAGAAAGATATTTACTAAGCTCAATTTTACACGCAACAAGACCAAAGAGAGTTATGAAGACTATGTTGGGGAAGTATTTTCATCGGAGATGGCTCTTCTTGTTTAAGAAAAATCAGCCTTTAAAACTAACATTTATTCGGTCTGTTTCCCCAACCTCTGGTACTGACAAAAATATCAACTTTCTCAGCCACTAAGTAAACTCTCATTTATACCACTTTTGTTTTTAATCATTTTACCCCCAGTAAGGCAATAATGCAACTAAGACGCAAGAGGAAGTAAAAGAAAATGAGAAAAAAAAAAAAAAAACTAGAAGGAAACCTAGTCCTAAACAAGGAACAAGGAATAAACCGCTATTTCTGTTAAAAAAAAAACAGGGTAGGAGTGTGAATCGGACGATATTTAATACTTATACTAAAATCATTATAAGAGCAACTGAAGGGAAATATTGATGAGAAGATTGCAGTGCGCCAATGTACAATTTTAGGGAAAACTGAAAGTCAGTATTTATTTGGCTTAAAGTGGTCATTGTAATAATTGGGAAGTACGCAACTATCTTAGCAGACCTTTTTTATGAGGGCACTCAGTGAGGATCTAACTTACTCTACTTTTCTAACCGTTGCTCTACAACATACGCCTGTTTACAGTGTCGGTCTTCTCGTTCTTACCCCATTTGCCTCGCAGTCAGTCAGTCGCATTAAATCATTGTATAGGGGAACTTTTAATCCATAACCTTTACTGGGAGCAAATAGACTGTATTTAGATAGAAAACATGTTCAGCGAATAGATAGAAATAGGAGGAGGAGGAGTAAGACAAGGATGAGTTTTCTCACCGGATTTATTTAACATAAACAGCGAGACGATCCTAAGAGAATTGTATGGCCTACCAGGATTTATTATCGGCAGACATAATCTGAACAACATAAGATACGCTGCTGACACTGTGTTGAAGGCAGACGGAAAACTAGTAAAGAAACTGATACGAAATAACTATTAACTGTACGAAGATAGAAGACATGGTTGCCAGAAATGAAAACCCCAGTGAGAATGTCAACATCAAGGAAGTGCAGAAAATCAACTTTATGGATAGACGACAGAAAATGTAACATCGAAATCTTATGACGCAGATGAATAGCGAAGCAAAGTATTAACAGTTTGGAAAATTTCGTTAGAAACAACTGCATGAATTCTGAATTGCTATCATATTTATCTATATGGCTGTGAATGTTGAACACTCTCCTCACAGTAGAATCGACAGGGACGCGGTACTACTGACAAAAGCTGAAAATACCATGGGTAGAATATACGAGCCACTGAAAGGTTTTAAGAAAATAGAAACAACAATCAGAAAGCCACCGTTTACATTTCCGGGAGAGATAACGAGGAAAGAGGGCCAGGAGAATCTAACCAAATTCAAATCCAGGGCCTGTTGAAGGAACCTCTCTCTGATTGACCATGACTCCTAGAGTGCAGTCCTACTCACCACGCCTGGCCAATTACGAGCAGGTGAGGTTATTTATCTTATAGTTGGGATGGATTGCCGTTGACTCTGAGGAGTTCATCCGCCCTTTAACAGCTCTAGAAGCACGGTGGAGTAATGGATAGAGGCTCGGATTGAAGAATCGGAGAATCGAGTTCGAATTCCTGTCGAGTTCGTTACATCCACTTACGTGCAAATACCCTTGGGTAAATAGCAGGACAGGACTGGGACATATAGCCTTGAGTGACAACCAGTCTATGAGAAGGATAACTCAAGTGGTTAGCGACTAAACCGACTCCCACATCAGATCATGGTCTGTGGAGAATCTAACCCTCATAGAACATACTGAATGCAAAAGAAGCCGGGAAAACTGCAAGTAAGTTACTTAATGAGTTTGAGTGTATAGGACGCAGAATATGGACAGGGGGAGGCAGAATAAGGACAAAGTGGGGAACAGAATATGGACAGGGGGAGGCAGAATAAGGACAAAGTGGGGAACAGAATATGGACAGGGGGAGGCAGAATAAGGACAAAGTGGGGAAACAGAATATGGACAGGGGGAGGCAGAATAAGGACAAAGTGGGGGAACAGAATATGGACAGGGGGAGGCAGAATAAGGACAAAGTGGGGAACAGAATATGGACAGGGGGGGGAGGCAGAATAAGGACAAAGTGGGGAAACAGAATATGGACAGGGAGGGAGGCAGAATAAGGACAAAGTGGGGAACAGAATATGGACAGGGGGAGGCAGAATAAGGACAAAGTGGGGAACAGAATATGGACAGGGGGAGGCAGAATAAGGACAAAGTGGGGAACAGAATATGGACAGGGGAGGCAGAATAAGGACAAAGTGGGGAACAGAATATGGACAGGGGAGGCAGAATAAGGACAAAGTGGGGGAACAGAATATGGACAGGGGGGAGGCAGAATAAGGACAAAGTGGGGAAACAGAATATGGACAGGGGGAGGCAGAATAAGGACAAAGTGGGGGAACAGAATATGGACTGGGGGAGGCAGAATAAGGACAAAGTGGGGAACAGAATATGGACAGGGGAGGCAGAATAAGGACAAAGTGGGGAACAGAATATGGACAGGGGAGGCAGAATAAGGACAAAGTGGGGAACAGAATATGGACAGGGAGGGAGGCAGAATAAGGACAAAGTGGGGAAACAGAATATGGACAGGGGGAGGCAGAATAAGGACAAAGTGGGGAACAGAATATGGACAGGGGAGGCAGAATAAGGACAAAGTGGGGGAACAGAATATGGACAGGGGGAGGCAGAATAAGGACAAAGTGGGGAACAGAATATGGACAGGGAGGGAGGCAGAATAAGGACAAAGTGGAGAACAGAATATGGACAGGGGGAGGCAGAATAAGGACAAAGTGGGGGAAAAATAAGGACATGGGGAGGCAGAATAAGGACAAAAGTTACTTAGAGCAACAAAAGAGAGGAAGTTATTGAGAGGTCTGATCGCAACTCGTCCTAAAGAGGTACGGCAAATAAAAGAAAGGACGCTTTTTATTAATTTTCTATGTGTATTGTATTATTTATGCTGTTCTTTTATTCGCCATTCTTAATTCATCTGAAGTTGAGTCTTTTAGCAGTTTCTGAGATCATAAGAAGATCTGTCGAATCTCATATGCCCAATTACGGCCAGTTTTCATGCGATAATTCTTCGATATCATGGAATAAAATTTGTTTGCGTTAGGTTACTCTCTATTAGCTTTTCTGGTGTTCAGGTTTCTGATTCGAAATTCGAGCCTAGCATAAAAAACATCGAAAAAATATTATTTCCTAAATAATTTAGACGAATAACGTCATCTTATTTGCTTTGATCCTTATATTCCGACTGTTGTGTTCTCCGTCTCTCTTCAGCATTATGATGCATTCGGTAAACAAAAGACAAAAAAACAGAACACAAATATAATATGCTACAGAATCCAACATCCACTTCATTTAATCGAAGAACGCACAAGAAAAAGGATTAATCCGAGTAATTCAAGAAATATTGTTACTATCTTAATCAAATCCATTTTGGGAGTACTCGGAAGGGCGAAGAGTATAGTGGTCAAAACGCAATTTTTACACTATCATTCATTTAATACAAGGCTTAAGAGCCACTCATTGTAGAGAGCTACTGAGTGATGTTGCTGTTAGGACGTACAAGGAAGAGGTAATAGGTGTATATGATGAGGATATGTAGGATAGATAACGGCTGACCCTAGAATAGGTTAAGATTATAGTGATGGGAGAAGCATCCTTTTGTCCCACAAGGAGTCTGTTCCACAAGGTAACAATTCTGGGAAAGAAGATGAATGGATCTCCCCCTTCCTACAATACGAAAGGAATGGCGATCTCTGTATATGGCATGGCGGGTACTAGCTGTGAAGAGTTGGGCTGGTGGAACTAAAGAATGCAGCTCGCATGAACATCTGCCATGAAAATAGCGATAGAATAGTGACAGGCTTGAAACGTTTCGTCTGTGGTGAAGGTGTTGTATAATGTTGTATAATGATCAAAACAACAAATATAAAGATGTCAGTCCGAATATTTAAGGGGATGAAGGACTTGTTTTATCTGCAAACTTAGATAACAAATATTCAACAACGGGTAAATTGAAACAACATGTGTATCCTGCTTTGTCATTAACTGGTGTGACATTAAAAGTCAGATCACATCAAATGAAAGAATTGCTTTCAACTAATGTATTTGCCGACTCATAAGATGGTCGATTTACAAGGGTATTTAGGGGTTACTATTAACTGCAACACGAAATGTTAATTTTGAACGTAAGGAGATGGTTATTTGTTTATAATAGCAATGCGCTAGACGCAGTGTAATGTTGGCATCTTCTAAGTGCCGTGTTCTTTCAAGTCGTGGGTGATCATGGTTCTCCATAACTTCATATCCCTTTTGACTCTCAGCAGTTTTTTCCCCTTTTGCTAAGCATACCCTACTGTTTCACCCTCCAATGTAGCTGCCCTGTTATCTTCACCCATCTCCCCTGCTCTCAATATGCCCTGTTAGTGTTAAGTTTTCTAAGCTTTCCTTCCTCATTATGTACTCAAGAAATTTCAGCTGTCTTTTTCTGATTCTGGATATGTGTTCTTTTTGTTACCATTTTCTTTTAGATTTCCTCATTGCTTACTCGCATGGAATTCTCAACATCCTTCCAGTTTTCTCTTCATTTGTGGGGAGAGATTGTCCATACGAGAGGGTGGTTATTACATAGCAATTCAGCACTCTTTTCTTTGTTTCTAACGAAAACTTCCTGTTTCTTAGTACTTTGTTTAGCTTCTGGAAAGCATCTTTCACTAATCCAATGCCATCTTCTTTTAAAACGCATAAATTTCAATACGCGTCTTATACACCGGTATATAGAGTATTTAATTTAAATCTTTATTTACTAACGTTTAGTCTTCTAAGGGTTGATAACCTCCTAACTTTTATTACGTGGAAGTATTTGAAAATCGATGTTATTGAGGTGAAGCGTAACGATCGTTCCACAAGAAACCGTATTGCTTCTGTAAACACAGACTTAATTACTATTGACACAAGCAAATTATTGAGCTTAGACAAGAAAGGATTTTCAATGAATCCAGCCATATAAATTCATATTTTCCTAACACTACTCAGACAGGAAATTCTATTCGAGCGAAAAAATTTAAAAAAAAAAAATTTAAAAATAAAATTAATTAAAAAAAAACAAAAACTCTTCTTTTTATCATTTCGTGAATTGTCATGAAAAAGAAAAATGAATCATCAAAACTGAATCATGTTTCCCGTAAGAAATAATGTCTCAAATTATTTAATGTTAGATTTATTGCAAGAAAACAAATCCTACTGAAGCAATGGAAAAGAACAGAATTTCAGATAATAGTTGGAAGGCCGGAGATTACACTGGTCAAAATGCAATGATTAAAATATATATAACGATGTTAGTCTGAATAATTTAGAGACAAAGAGGAATGTTTTGTCTCAGAATTCCATATAATATTAGGAAGGTTGGAGAGTAAACCAGTCAAAATATAATATAAATATACTCGCTCGAATGAGCAACGGAATGTTTCATTTAAGAACTTCACACATAGGAATAAAATTGATTTATTTTTAATCGTTTAATGCGTTAATGTTCTTAGGGCGCAGGGGTTTACAGGGAGTGAAATAGAATGAGAAAACTTTACTGAGGAGAAGTGAAATGAAAGAACAGGTTTCAGGAAGACATAAGATGGCGACTGACGTTGCATTTAAATTTTTGAAGATTTTAGGTGGCAGAGAAGCAAGAAATCGAAAGAGAGTTCCACGTGTGCAAAGTGCGAGAAAAGAATCTGTTAGAGTAGAAGTGGTGGTTGCATCTAGCTAGTTCGACAGCAAAAACGGTGAGACTTAGTCGCCATTTGTTTCGTTTTCTGTCATCGGCCAGTAACGACATTAAAGGTCGGATTAAAATAAACCTTATAATTTGGTTGATAGAGGATCTGCTACATTATGATGAAAATTTTTAAAAAAATCATTAAAATGTCTCATTTGTTTAACGTAAGAAGTAAAGAATTTCCTTCAGCTTTCTTCACAACTAAGAAAAAGAAAATGTTACCAAAGTTTAACAACAGATTAATGCATATTATTTAAAATATTTCAGAGTCGAGTATTTAAACTCCTACAGATGATGGTTTGCCAAACATTCAAATGAGCATTGCTTAATGGAATATCAACATTTGAGATCTCACTTTTTTTTTATATGAGCTTGAAAACCGATCTTTAACTTCGGTAGGAAATATGGAATTATGTTAGCCATGAAGCAGTAATTCTTAATATTGTAAAAGGTTAAATGAGGGAAGGAAGATTATATTGCTTCAAGCTTCCAGGTGAAAATGGCCTGCTTTCCTAGTAAATTAGTATTCAAACCCCTTTTTTTAAATACACCCATAGCACCAATGGGGAATACGTAACACTTTTAATCATGAAGCAAGCCGCACGATAGAATATTTTTCTCCAATCTTTTCTCTTGGAATCGCTTTTCTTTAAATGCCACGCGGATTCATGAAGAAGAGAGTTATGTGAAAAAGTAAGGGATTTTGTTTCACATAAAAAAAAAACAAAAAAAAACAAAACAACAAATGCTTAATAAGAATTTTTTTCTCTTTGCGGGGGTGGATACGTTGTCATTTCTGAACGAAATAATAGACATGAGAATTAAACAAAAATGTAATCAGGCGTTAATCAAACAGAGACAGATGCCGGAGGTTAGTGTTCGAGCGCTGGCAAAAGCCAAGGATTCCGAACGCAGGAAGGCATGCCTAACCCATTCAAAAGATTTTATAATACAATCTACCTACAGCATAATTTCTACGATTTGACCCTCCGTGCGCTCTATGAGGAGAATATCAATGAAGTTTTTAAAAAGGTATAAGCAGAATTCGTGTAGGATTGTTTTAATGCTTTTATATTTGTACGCAGATAAGCCAAAAAGTCATAACAGATAAAAAGTCTTATTTCAGATGTAAATATAGAGAGCCATACGTTGATTTCATGGAAGCTACAAAGGAAATATTTTTTTAATAAGTACGCGTGCGTATGCACGTGTACGTGTGTGCATTCATATACATTAGATGTTTTATTTGCAATCAAACAATCAACATGTAACAAATATAAGAATAGAACATTCGATTATATATCTCTCTCTCATATATATATATATATATATATATATATAACATAATATATTCAATGGTTTTGTCAAAGAAAGAAAAAATGACAGGAAATTATATTTTCTATTTTTGATGGAGTGATTTCGAGAAATGTGAAAAATATACAACACGAGAAACGCTAAGTTGCAAGCCAGAGAAACATATCGAAAAGACTAATCTGCTCTAATTCCCCGGACTTTAGAAAACACCTTATATGTATGTATGTATATATATATATATATATTAAACAAACAGGAATAACAAAAAGCCACTACCTTAATAATATTTGGGAGTTATTTAATGATGCCGTTTTCCTCTAAAGATAAAAAGCGACATTTTGGAATATGACACGCATGCATATATATATATATATATATATATATATATATATATATATATATATATATACGAAACACC
Source organism: Acanthosepion pharaonis (assembly GCA_903632075.3). Classification (NCBI taxonomy): domain Eukaryota; kingdom Metazoa; phylum Mollusca; class Cephalopoda; order Sepiida; family Sepiidae; genus Acanthosepion; species Acanthosepion pharaonis. The sequence goes on from CAHIKZ030003999.1 coordinate 417,543, forward strand.
AATTGTCTACCTACCCTGATGATGACTTACGAAAGTCGAAGGTTTGGACCATATTTCTTGTAATTTTCATTCGAAATGAACTTCGGACAATATCTGACGCAATTTTATCCTAGTCTGAAAAGGATTATTCCTAATTTCGAAAAGTCGATCATTAAAAATAGTCGATACTCTCTGTTCTTTTTAATAATATTTACCTTAAAGAACATTCGCTCCCTAAATACACAGCATGAATATATATATATATATTTACGAGATAGAGAGAGAGAGAGACCACAAAGAGAGATAAAAAAAATGAAGTTTTTTATTACTTGGCGGAGTTATTTTAAAAGATTTTTGTTATGTTAAGAGAGAATTACGAAAAATCAAATAGCTTGACAAACAGATTAAGAAATGTTTTCAAATTTCCCGGACTTTTGACTAAAACATCGTTATATATTTATGCACGCACACCTACGCATTCATCCCCTGCACACACAGAGACATAAATAGATTGATAGATAGAGAGAGAGCAAAAAGAAAGTGATTGTATAAAGTATTTAAATAATAGGCTCGTTCTTAAAATATACTTATTTCTTAAAAAAAAATTTAGCAACAAAAGACAATCCAAAATATACTCGAGAATTTTGTCAAATTAAAATCGGAAGTTACATGCAAAACTTACACGAGTTTGTCTTCTTCAAATATTGGATTCTCGAAAAAAAAAAAAAAAGAGAGCAGAAATACAAACTCCTTAGCATTTTTAAAAGAATTTTTTTGCTACTTACAAGTGTGTCTGCCGGCTTTTCTAAGTCGCTGGCGTCTCTTTTGCCGTCTTCATTTTCCAGCTCCGTCTGTCGAGGAAAAGAGAGAGATTGAAGTTAGGGTAAGCGATGAGTGCGTGATATGTTACCCGGATGTTGTAGGTATGTAGATAAGCCTGGGTGGGAGATGAGATTGGGAGTAACTGGTGAGTGGTTAGCAGGGACAGCAAGCAGTTGGGGTGCCCAGGTAAAAAAAGAAGAACAATAATAATTTAGGTAATTCTCTCAGGTGATACTAAATGAAAGGAGAAGTCAGAGAAAGTCTCCCAGAAAACCACTGAAAACAGGTAAGATCGTTGAAGCAGCTTTACCTGCCCACGCTTTCAGATGCAGGTACACAGATTCTCTCTCATACGCATGCATACATACATACATATTGAAAAAAATTGGACACACACACACATATATATATATATATATATATATATGAAGAAATATAGTCTTAAGGTGTGCTATATTTATGGGATAAAATGCTCGATATCAGAGATAGAGCGTATGTAAATATAAGAGTGAACATTGAAGTCAACACTTAGAGGCGACAGGCTGTTTCATGCTAGACGCAATGACGATTACGTCTAGCATGAAACAGCCTGTCGCCTCTATGTTGACTTAATGTTCACTTTATATATATATATATATATATATATATATATATAAAAGCACATTGGAAGCAATTGTCATAGCGTGATAGTAAGCAACTGTTTCACATAGACCAATATATGAGTTCGATCTTCATTGGGTGCCACAATGCTGTAGCCTTGTGACATACCTACCTAGTGTTCCAACCGTAGCTAGATTCGAAAACTATTACTTAAACTTGTGCGGTTAATTCTTACTGTGGGCCCCCAATTGTAGACGTATTCAAAACTAACTTAACCTTATTAATAATGAAATCGCCTACCGCAGTGCGCTGTTAGCTAATCTTATAGAATACTGTTGGTGTAGTGAGTTCAATCGGATGTTTAATGTGAAAGGTTAAAGTAAGCTCAGAAAATATCTTGTTAATACATTGACATTGAACCTGATCAGACGTCCCGTTATTGCAGTCACGTCTAGAGGTTCATCCCGTGTTTCATGTTTAGGATTGGGTTTATGGTTCCTTCTAAAGTCTTATTTGTTTTCACTCTCAGTAACCCCGTGTGTCTTAGTGGTATTATCGCCTTGTATGGGTGAAATGATTAAAAAACAAAAAAAAAAACAAACAAACAAAACATAGACACCCCGAAAAAAAAAAAAAACATAAAAAGTACACATACTTACAAACATGAAAATGGTGTACATTAATATTAAACGAATCATATCTTTTGAAGAGACTAAATTCATATTTACTAAGCTTTGCTTTGTATAACAGAATAGAGATAGGAAGACAATGTTGTGCCAATCTTTCAAATGAAACAGTTTACTTTCTGCAAAAATCCATATGGCAAATTTATGTTTTTAGTTGGAGTCGAACAGGAATCATTTGAAATTCAGAACTAACTCAGTCATAAATAACCGCCTATATGAATGTCTCTATTTTGTCTCTCTCTTTCGTCAGTCGAGGTTTCGGTGTAGATTATCCGAATTCACTGAACTAAAATGTTTGTCCGTCTATTTATTTATTTGTTCCTTATTATTACTATTATTATTATTATTATTATTATTATAAAATCAAAATGATTGATGTAACTCTTTCAATATTTTATAACACTGAGAGAAGAACATTTTTTATTTCGTTTGTATTATTATTGCAACTACTTTCCTTCTACATTTTTGCCAGACATTTGGGTTTCGATTACAGCATAAAAAGAGAAGTTTGGCTATATATATATATATATATATATATATATATATATATATATACGTAGGTATATAAATATATATAATTATAGATTAAATTTATTAACGTCAGATTAAAAACAGCATAAGGTCAAATGAATGGAATGCGAGTAGCAAGATTGTATTGCGCCGTGTCACCAAATAGAGAGGATTGTACGATGCAGAAATGAACAGAATCGCGGGATTTTGTCTGGGTTCGGACACATAACACTGGTGCCAGTGGGAAATAATCACATATACATATATATATATATATATATATATATATATATATATATATATGAGAGAGAAATGCTTATAATGAATCTATAAAAGTTTGAAGGTGGTCAAATGTTTAACAATACAATATACAGAATTCAAATTTCAGCTGTGGTAGTTTATGTCCACTTCTCGCTAATAACCTTGAGTAAAGCATGAATTCATTTATCTCAATAGGTTAAATCAGGGAAGGTGCACTTCTTTTGGTATCATATAACTCAGTTCAATCTGTAGCGTAATATTTAGAAAGGAAGTGGGCACCGTTAATTAAACTGCATACTTTCGGAAAATGTTATGAAGGAGACATCATGTAAACTTGACGATCTCTCCAAGGTGATGGGATTATTTGATCTTCTTGAATTTATATATAAGCATTTGTTCAAACAGTCATAAGGACAAAGTCAGACTTTCCTGTGTGAAAATGTGTCACACGTGATTGTTTTTAGCGGCAAATCGTCGTAATATATAAACGGGGTTTCAGGAGATACCACCGAGTTTTGTAAAAATGAATAACCATTCATAGAATTAAAGTCAGATTAGTAACTAATTTTTTTTAGTATTATAAAAGTCTTATTAGTCCACTGAGAATGTAAAAATATAAATTAAATAATTATATTTCGTATACTAATTAAACAATTAAGCAAGGTTACCGCATGGATCACACACACACACACACATATATATATATATATATATATATATATATATATGAATAAAAATGACAATAGGAAAACTGGTAATTGCTGACGCGTTTCGTCCAATGTGGACTTTTATCAAAGCAAAATTTCAGCAATTACCAGTTTTCCTATTGTCGTTTTTATTCGTAAATATTGACTTCTCTACTGGTTAAATCAGAGAAATTTCATATATATATATATATATATATATATATATATATATATATATATATATTCTTCACTCGCTACTGCAGTTTCACCTTTTGGATATTCAGGCTGATTATTAAAAGAAACGTTATTAGTATTCCTATAGAGTTTAGGCTGTGGGCCCCTCTTTTAAATCGACAAGGACTGGTCAATTTGGGGGTAAGTTTTGCTTCGTAATTGTTTAAAATTAGTGAAGATTATACATAGATACCTACATACATACACACACATGCGTGTGTGTATGTGTGTGTGTGTGTGAGTGCGCTAAATTGATGAATCAAGAACACAGTTATTTATATATTCAACTCCGCATGTTTCTGTGTGTGTTTCCCGAAATATCAAGGTATGATTTCCTAAGCGTAGCTTAGATGTGGCACAAGACCGAAAGTACAGGGCACCCAGTGAGGAGCAAACTCACGACTCAGTTGTTCTAGCGAGACTAGCTTACTATCCATTACAGCACGTTGAGGTGCCCCAAAATATCAAGGTATGTGTGACGAGTAAGAAATGAATGTTGAGATGCCTATTTTTAGGGGCACTCACAGAGGAGCCCTGAAAGAATAAGTGTGGAAAGAGATACGAAATAAGGATTATGAGATGTAAACAAGAGAAGAAAGAAAAAAAAAAAAAAGATGCTTTGATTGTTGACGGATAATAGAGTTGCGCGAAAAGAGGATGGGTCAGGTGAAGAAAGCAAGAAGGTAAGTCAAGAGAACAGAACAAGAATAACTTACGATTTAAAGAAGGGAGGAGAGAAGAGAAAATTATGTGTTCGGGGGTGGGGAGGGGGAGGGATTCAGCAACGGGAGGAAAATAAGAACAAAAAGAAGGTAAGGAGCCATTAATAAAAGAAGAGAAGAAAATATGGAGGAGGAGCGGATAGCAAAAAGAGAGAAGGGAAGGAGGATCGCATAGTAAATTAGAGAGAAGTAGGAGGAGGAGTGGATAGAAAAAAGAGAGAGGAGGAGGGGATAGTTAAAAAAGAGAAAACGAAGAGAAAGAGATGAAAGTAAGAAGGTGGAGGAGATGAAAGTGAGAAGAAAAAAAGATTAAAACGAGAGGAAGTGAAGAAGAAAAAGTGAAGAAAGAATAGATGTGACAGAAGATAAAGTGAAGAGAAGGTGAAAAAAAAAGTAAAAAAAAGAAGGCGAAGAAGAAAAAATACATAGAAAGTGAAGAAGAAGAAGAATGTAAAGAATGAATTTCTGTAAGAGTTCGCTTTCCTTGTAGTGTGGGAGCACTATGAGGAGGTGCTGAAAAATTATCGGCTTGTCCAACTTCCTCAAATTGGACCAAATGACCAAACAAGATTTTTTTGTGGAAGGGCTTCTGAGATCGGACCGAGAACTTTTCAACACCTCTCATATCTCTCCATGATTTACATGTTCGGATCATTGCAAAAATGTAGAAATCCAGTGAAATATTTATAAGCAAATGCAGTGTCCGATTTCATTAGCGAAGCGTTAGGCGGAATCTTCAATGTTCCCAGCATATAGGTTTTCTCGTGTCTATCAATTTCAGAGTTCGTTTCTATTTAACTACGGAAATCTGTTCATATTCATTTGTCAAGGATCATGTCTGTGTCCATTCAAATTTATTTTACACGGTTCAGCTCAGTTCTTTTGATATTCATCTCAGCCTGTTTACATCCATCAATCTATCTACATTTCTCAACGCAGACATTCACAAGTGAGAATGTACATATATAAAAATATTTTTTTATTGAATTTTAGACGTACACACTTTTTAATTCTCAAAACGCTTATAAGTGTAACCTCCAACTTAAGTATATTTTAGACAGCAAATCTCAGACTTTTTATTAGTATGGAGCTTATAAGCATGACAAGGTTCAGAGTATGCATATTTTATGGCACATTTTATTCATGCAACTTTATTAATAATTATTAATTTAAATTTCTAACACTCATATTTTAAGCATAAAATAAACATAAAATAAGGTTCACACTTGAGAATTTGCTAAGCATGACAAGGCTCGTAAAAAGTACAAGATATAAATAATTTGCTGGTGCACATACAACCAAAGATATACATACATACATACCATGAAACCATATTTTTAAAATAGAAAGTAATTATAATATTAATCGCTACTATTTTGCATCGTGGACTGTTTTTTTTAAATAAAAATAATTAAGAACACCGGATTGTAAATCTTACTGTTCTTTCTTCTTCTTATATATATATATATATATATATATATATATATATAGAGAGAGAGAGAGAGAGAGGGAGAGATAGAGAGGGGGGAGAGACGCTGATAAGCCAAACATTATGAGCTACCGTCTCATAAGTGATGTTAGAGTCAAATCGATATAATCAGGTAAACCAGCTTAGGTTACTTCATTTTGATGTGCTGAATGCCGAGGTAACAAAGAGTTGAGTGATTTTGATAATGATCAAATTATTTCGGGAACATGAAAATGATTTCACTATTCTGCCCTGGTTGCCAAACACCGCAGATCTAAATCCCATCGAGCTTTTACGGGCCATGTTACACCTAAAAAAAAAAAATCACAGCTGAAGGACTTGATATTGAAATCCGGCTATAAGTTATATTCATGCCTTATTTGGTAAAATCTGTTTCACAGGCATATAGCGAACTAATTGGTCACAATGTTTTGTTTTATAGATTTAAGAGTGAGATAGAGATAGGTGCTGAAAAAGGTCCTGTTTCGACACTCTTCCCACAATCAGTATTCCACTGATCATGCCTCAGAAGACTAGCTTTAGTGTGTGCATGTGTTTTAAAGTTCTCAGTTGTACCCATTACCTAAAACCAGTATTCTGATGCTTGGTATAATGCAGATAAAACGTTCGCTTTCTGAGACGCGGGTTCGAATCTCACCAAAAATATGGCTTCTTAATAATATCAGCCTCTGGAAAGTGTCTGAAAACCATACTACAGGTCGACCAGAGTCATATGAGTTGAAATTGGGCAAACCGAACAGTTCCACAGCACAAAGTCACAGGTTATCTTGACCGAAAGCTTTGTTCAAACAGATGATGCATTCATTTCCAAAAACTTTAACTGATGTTGTCCGATCTGCATAGTTGCATGGTTGGCTCCGGGGGGTTGAACAAACACAAATATGCTGAATAGGGGTCTGCGCAACAGGGACTAGATAGCTGCCCCAGCAGACTGACGTGCTCGGAAACGAGCCATTTTACACACACACACACACACACACACTTCATCGCGGGGTAATTCGTCAGGTTCCGTCAGTCATTACCACTGAGTAATGCATGTGGCGTTGTACCCAAGCTAAGCAAGTAAATAGCTATAAATGCATGCAAACGCCTATTTGTATAAAAGTTTCGTTTTTCTCGTGTTGATATTAGCGTTTCTTTGATCGATATCTTTGAAGTTCGGCTTATTTTAGCATAAGACCAAAAAGTGAGAAGTGGGAAAGATTGCGCTATCTCAATCTTCCAACTTATGAGGATATCTGTCTCGAAAATCAGCATTCGATTATGCGGGTTTCAACTCGATCTGAACATTCACTACTGGCACCGGTTGGAATAACGTAACTATCTCACTGACATGCGCATATATATATATATATATATATATATATATATATATATATATACTACATTTCAAAAGTTTGAGGCTACTCCTAGTAATTTTTTAAATTGGCCCCAAAAGTCGTTGTTTCGTACTTTAAATAACAGAAAATTATTATACATGGTTAAAAAAACAGTGAGACATTATTTTTTATTAGAGATTTTATTATGACAAAAAGAAAAAAAGCATTTTATGATTAAACTTTGCTCTCGCCAAAATATACACCTTTAGGCTTGATTAGTAAATAGAAAAATAGTATGACAAATTGGGAAAAAGGTTTTGTGACGGGTGTCATCTGTTAGGATTTCATCAGACTGTAAGTTATATATATGTATGTATGTATGTGCGTGCGTGCGTGCATGTATATATATATATATATATATATATATGTATATGTATATGTGTGTGTGTGTATATGTATATATGGTCAACTGAAAAATTAAGTCAATTACTTTATGTTTGAAAAGAATATTTTCACATGTAGAAATATTGTTTGTATTGTGTTGACGGATTAAAAATCTGCAGCTCCCAATATTTACCTAAAGAAGAAACATACATAGAAAACTCATTCAAAAACCTACATTACCCATGCCATTTCATCCACAATGCAAGAAGAAAGACATACATAAAATATACAACCTCAAAAAATATAACATCATCCGAAATAATAAATTATATGAGAACACATACATAATACTACCGACCAACACCGTCACGTCCACTATCAAGAACAACCTATCACATCTAAATAATATACAATACAAACAATATTTCTACACGTGAAAATATTCTCTTCAAAGTAATTGACGTAATTTCTCAGTTGACCATATAAATATACAATAGCATTTCTAAATTCTAGTTGCTAACGATATTTTGTTTGTTGTATATAGATATTTTGTTTCAATAAATTCATTTTTTTGCCTTGAAAAGATCCACATTGGACGAAAGGCGTTGGCTAAAACTACAGATTTCCTATTGTCTTATATATATATATATATATATATATAACTCACACATTAATTTAGAAATACTTATATCCATGTAGTTTGGTAATAGATATCCGACCGATGGACATGGATGCGAAACAGAAACTAAGCCCAAGCTGCTTGTGATGTTAAATTTTGCAACTGATACGCTGTTATCCTCTTGTTTAAGCAGCTCTTCTTTCAAAGGGAAATTGACACCGAATCATTAAAAATACATTGCACAAGACAAAACGACTGTAGTGTATCAAGGTATAACTGCATTCATAGCTGGAACCCAACCCCAGATTTTAATGACGTGTACCCCCGGGGTGTCTATATACCTACCTATTCAGTCCTTTTTAACTGATACCGTGTTGACATATTTTCACCAGAGCAAAGAAACTTTTATTTTCGGTTTCCCAACTCGGTTGGCTTTGTTTGGAATGTTAGTTGATTCTAGAATTCCATACAAGTGTCTCTAGCCGAGGTTTGTTAGAGAGCTTGTCTTAGATAGAGTCGTAATTTTGAGCTCAATCCTTTAGTCGGGTACTCCAGACTCAGTGGAAAAAAAACAGCGAATAAATAACTAAATAGTACAAGTCGAGGTATCCCTAGACATTAACACTGGAACGGGAACAAACTACGATTAAGTAAAGGGTTCAATTTGAAATTCCTGAAGGTTATTCGGATCGACAAGCATCTGCAGATAAAATCGAAGGGCATAACGGCCAATACGCTGTGATGATAACAACAAAGATGAAGACAATAATCCGGTTGTAAATAACATAGATAAGGATAATTCCTCATCCCAGAAATTCAGATATAAATTGCCTTGTCGACAATGACTATTGTACCGTGAGTGAATTGTACTTCTTTCTGTTTATGTGACGTGTCATTTCAAGGTGTAGGCAATCATGGCTCTCTACTTTCCCTTATCCCTTGTGGCTCTCAATAAGTTTCATCTCCACCAAACCACGTTCTGCCATCCACTTGCTTAATCACGACAGGTATGTCATGCGTTGCTTTCCCTTGTCTTCTTTCCTCTCTATTCGACCTGTGAATATCAGATTCTCCAGGCCCTCCTTTCTCATTATGTGTTCCAGAAATTTTATCTGCCTCTTAAGTATAAGCTTCCACTTTGTTTGCATCCTTTCCAAGACATCGTTGCTCACACGCACGCTCCATGATATCCTTAGCATCCTTCTGTAGAACCACATCTCCGCTGCCTCGAGTCTCTTTTTCATCTTTGAGGAGACCGTAGTGCTGTGAATTTGGTTTTCACGAATGGCTCACTGCTGTGACTTCGTAACAGACGAAACTACGACTAATTTTTCAAACAAAGACATTTTTATTTGCAAAAAAACAACAGAAAACGCGACTAATCCCAGGTTAATTGCACCGGCATTGAGAGTCCGGCACGTAGGAAATTTGGGGGAAATATGGAAAAGATTGCGTTACGTCAGCCACTCAAGTGAGAAAGTCCTACTCGTACTCCTCGAAATCCCATTTTTTAAAAATTTCTTTTTATAGAGACACAAATACTGACCTTTGTCAACGGACATTGGTTGCCGTCGACGATCGGCGAGAATTCGCTTTGGGTTAAAAAAGTTTTTTACCGATTTACTCAGTAGTCTCCTGAGAGCACGTCTAACATATAAGATGCTGTTACGGGTTAAGCCACGGAGGTTAACGGCTCGTGTACAGAGTCAAATCTATACACCTTTTCAATTCTCATCCGATTATTGATATCAGATATAAGAGTTTATGTCTTGTTAAATCTTACTTTACTGCTTACTTTAACGGGTGTATCGACTTGGGTCATTGTGATAAAAGTAAAAGTAAGATGAAAGAAAATCTCGTAAGCAACTAATAATAAGCATACAAACATATAAAACAAGTTCTGCTCAGGGATTATGGGCCACTTTTATATATACTGGTTAAGTAAACAAATAAATTACTTCAAAAACTTATGTTCTCATCTTTTTGATGTCAATAATTAATGTTTTTCATGTAATAACTTTTAAGCAAAATATGATATATGTTAATAGATTCAATTGAACTATCTACCCTACCCCGATAAGTAGATTACATATGCGAATCTTGAAGTCAAGAGAAGTTTCAAACGTTTAATTTAATTTTTCTTTTACTATTTAATGATTTATTTTTTTTTTTAAATTTAACATTGAATATTTTACTTAAAAAAACTCCTTTCCCTAAAACATTATCCTCTAGAAATACACAAGTGCATGATTTTTCTAGAAGAAAAAAAAAATTGGCTTATTTTGATTTTTTTTTTTTATGAAAGTGCTTCGGCCATTGTATTCACATTTAGATGTCTGCCGTATTTATAATGTCGAAGTATTTGTTTATTTTGAGAGGGGCATGTGTTTCCTGTCTCGCGTGCATCCCTGCTCCACTTCGACTTCTTGGACCGATTTTTCTATAACATGTTGCCACGGAACTGTTGCGCATCTCTTGCACACCTGTACCACATGTTTAAAAAGTCGAGGGAGCGACATTCTCATTTTTTTCGGTTTAGGCTATAATTTTCGACTTTCAAATTTATGTTCTGCTCTTTTTTAATTCCAATACTTGAAACTAGATCGAGGACATAAGAGTGTCGATGGATCTCGTCAAGAATTCAATACGTCGGTCAAGTTGTACAGAGGTGTTCATCGGTTTGCGGCCAGCCATATAGGTGGATTGGAAAGACAGGATTCACAAGGAGAAGCACCGAGAGAAACATGTATAAAGGCAAGAGATTCTGCAACCCAAACACTTAAAATATGATAATTAACAACAAATGAACAAATATGTCATCAATTGTGTAATATTATGTTTTTATTTTTTGCATCATTCTTATTTTTGATTCTTTTTTTTTTATTGACAGTGTTTTGTCGGGTCCGTTCGCCAAGCTTCTTCAGGTGATATTTGTCCATTTGTTGTTAGTACGACTTCCGTTCATGTTGCCTGTCATGGTGCATCTTGCTAGTTAGGAAAGTTCCATTGAATCAATGGCAGTTTTTTTTGTGAGTTTATAAGGCGTTTTTGAGTTTATAAGGAGTTTATAAGATCAAACAAGAATTTCGCTATTCCAAATATATCAAACACCCAAGGAAGGTCAAAGTGTATAGCCACCCAAAAGTTCTAATAAAAACAACAGAGACAAAGAAATTACACCGAATGACTCAGTATAAAATAGTTTTCAGGTCAGTGAAAAACGTAAATTTGTTTTTCTCGTTAAATGGTGCGAGGAGTGCTTAGTTTTTAATTAAATTAAAAATTATTGCTTTTTGATTTTTACACTTTTTATATTAACGTCGACGTAATTTTTAAAAAAAGAAATGTCATAATTACTATTAGTGTCTTTTTATTGGTTATACTACTGAAGCTAGAAGAAAATAAGTACAATTTTGGGCATGTTAGGTTCGTTTTATTTCAAGAAAGGTAAAATTTCGATTCAGGTAAGGTAAAAATTCGATTCAAATAAAGATCTATGCAGCTTAGGAAGATACCGTGAATGATCAAAAATGTTAAAAATGGTTTACAAAGTTTTTTGAGGGAAATTATTTGCTGGACAATGTTCTCCGGTAATGCTATCCTTTATTCCAGTTTTTACAAAATTCTCTTAATGAAAAAAATGAAACATAGCTAATCTCTGGGAAACTGCAAAAGGCACTCAGAGCAATTCATTACATAAAAGATAAAGTTCTTGGAGGATAGACTTATGAAGTTGCCTGAAAAAATGGCAAAAGATAATGAAACAAAATGGCTGTTTTGCAATGAAGTCAAGAATAAAAAAAACTTAATCCGGATGAATATTTTCAGTAATCAATTAGAAGAGCTCTTTTTAAAAATCTTCAGCTTGTCAGTCAAATATATTAAATCGATTCATTTTGAGATAAAAATTTAATCGTAATAAAGTTAATGGTAATAAAATTTAATGGTAAAGTTAATAGCAATGAAATGTAATAGTAATTAATTTCCTGGTTTATAAAATAATAATAATAAAAAATAATTGCAACTGATTTTTCCCAAGATGTCGAAAAAGTAAAAATGATGCTTGAAATTTTCTGTAACTTTTACCTGTTTCGATGTTATTCAAAACTGACACCTCCAAAAGGAAGCAAAATTTGAAGAAAAATTCTCTCAGAGAAAGGAATGCTGTCTCTGGAAGAAAACTCGAGGCTGGCAGGAAATACGCCAAAACTTGACTGAAAGGGATTAGTGAAGAAATAACAGTGAGATAGCAATAGATAAACTAATTTCGAAGGCCATTAAGAGTGTCTCACTTTTATGTTAATATTAGTAAACTAGTCTAGCAAGGTATAAATGGGCGCCTCATTGTTAAACCATTGTACCAGAGCAAGTTAATTTGGAAATCCGTTGTTATTGGCTTCTTTTCTTATTGTTTCCCTTTGTTTCAAGAGTGCAGTTTAGTAAAAATTTACATAGACTTGCACAAAAATTCGCCTGCCCTAAAGCAAATGTAAAAAAAAAAAAAAATAATCTCGTAAGCGTATTTAAGGCGGTCGTCGTTAGATTTTCCACGACTTGTACCAGACGAAATAAATGTTAGTTTGTCAAACGGGGCCGCTGTATAGTAACAGTTAGCAAGCAAATCTCGCTAGCCATTGTTATCGAGTTCTATCCTTATTAGGGGCTTCATCACTGTGACTCTGTGCCTGAATAAATCAAGCTAAGCAGATGATCTTCCGACTGCTGAGCGGAGGTAACTACTTTTTTCTCACGTCATTGGTACAGTTCAATCCCTGTTGATGCACTACGGTTTTAACACTAAGCTATACTAAACGCACCCATAACTACTGCATTCACACAAAGACCGCCTGGTTTAGAGTGGAAGTTAATACACTATACGGGTTCGAGTCTGATTACTGTGGCTCTGTGCTAGATTAAGTTAATCTTTATAAAAAGTGCATTAAACCATTTATGCACGCACAAATGTATGTGTGTGTGTGTGTGTGTGTGTGTCTAGTAGTGAAAGCAATTCGAAAAATAATAATTATTATTATTGTATGTTATTAGACCATCAGACACTTTCTCTACCACATGCATGCATGTATACCCAGATCTGGGCACCTCGAGGCGGAGTAATGATTAGCAAGTTTGTCTCGCTAGAAAAATTACGACTGAGTAGCGACTTCGATCCTACTTTCGGCCTTGTGCCACATCTAAGCTACGCTTGAAAAATCACTATATATTCAAATCTTTTTCAAACCTTTTTTTTATTTTATCAATTCTAACCAGAATTCAAAATCAGTTCGACGATTCCATTTTATGCTCGATCAATCGCCTGAGTATCTTTATAAAATATAACAAATATATCTTTGCCGGTGACAATTTCTTGTTCAAGTAACACGTGACAGATTATATTAAGTTACCTACTACCAGTGGCAATAAATCATCCCTCAAAACGTAAAAAACAACAAAAAAACAAAAAAAACAAAAACAAACATCTCCCCCGCCATCAATTCGCCCCTTTTGGTTTACGTTTCAACTAATCTACTTTATCTTATCTTTCTATTCCCAAGTCATTCCTAATTTTAGTTCAATGCTAAGAAAGCAGAATTTCGTCGTGAACAGAGGCGGGGTAAAAAAACAATTCCTTAGTAAAGAATCCCGGAAACCAACTCAAGAGTAGGTCACTTACCAAAAATGCTATTCTGAAAGCAGTAAATAGTTTCCTGTTTTCAAATGCTTCAGGTAGATACGCATTTAAACAAATGCCAACCACCCGTCTGCGGAATGAACTATTTACTATCGACCTTTGAACAACACGATATTGACTTACGTCAATATTTTTTAAATGTCATGTCCATTTAGGACGTTGGCGATCAATGATTCTCAAGAGGTTCCTTTTCTTTATTATCTGTGAATTACCATATATTCTGGGGAAGGAGAGTCGTGTGGATTCTTTTTGCTTTAGCCACGGTTTGGCATTCACAGTTTTCATCGTCTTAGACTAGTTTTCAACCCAAGGCTTGAAAGCCCAGTCTACTCTACTATTTAACATTACCCGAAAAGAGAAAACACGGATATACGTCTCCCCCATTTGTGAAAAAGAGAACGCCAGAAATTTTAAATAAGCCTTATTATGCTTAACCTAGTGTGGTATAAGGCTACAAATATGACACAAATAGTACAGATCAAACACGGTAGTAATGATCGTCAAAAACATCTTACTAACTTTTAACCCTACGGCAAACTATGTAGTTCTTTACTAAGCTTTGCTTAGTTGACCCCAGTTGTCGGGTGCATCGATAGAATCGTGAGAATCGAACTCTATTCACGGGCAATGACTTTTCTTCTTGATCGTCAAAATATACAAACTGTATACTGAAAAACGATAAAATAAACTAAGTCAAAAAGTGTAAAATTCAAAGTTTAATAACGACCATATTATTCCTATGCTGCCAGAAATATTTCGTATGTTTGCGACGAAAATGACTAAAACAAAGTAGGTAAGTTCTGAATTAACGGTACAGTTAGTGGGTATCGTATAAAAAAAAGCGGAAACTTTATCGATGTACAACGGAGCCTAATGCAGTCCACATTAAGATGCAGTTGTGATTAATTTGGCATTTTTTATTCATTTTTAAAAAATAAATCTCACTCTTAATATCACGAATTATATAAACAGCAAGTTAAGAAATAAATTATTGTGAAGATCTTTATTAAAATAAACTTAAATATTTTCTATAGTAAAATAAGATTTTCATTTTTTTCTGAGGATCAAATACTAAGCAACCTAGGTTACGCTCCCTTCAGACATTTTGGCTGTAGAAGTTTGTTGTGTTTGGTAAAAGTGAGAACGGAGTGATACGAGATGAACAGTAAAAAGGAAACGCATGATGAACGATGTTTAAGAACAATAAGACAATTACGATACTACCACCGTATTTATCTGTCTTTTCATATCTATATATTCATCTCTCTCTCTATATATATATATATATATATATATATATATATATATATATATATATATGTCTATCTTTTCATACGTATATATCTACTCATATCTATGTATCTGTACATATCTTTCTTTTCCTATCTATATCCCCCTCTCACTCTCTATATATCTAGTCACATCTCTCTCTATAAATATTTATCTATTCATATAAGTGAACATAGAAGTCAACACTTAGAGGCGACAGTCTGTTTTCAGGCTATATGCAATCGTGGCCTGACGATTGCGTCTAGCATGAAACAGACTATCGCCTCTTAGTGTTGACTTCTATGTTCACTTTTATATTTACACATGCTCTATCTCTGAAATTGAGCACTTTATCCCATAATATAGCACACCTTAAGACTATATTTCTTCATTATATATATATATATATATATTCATATCTATATATCTAGTCACATCTCTATAAATATTTATCTATTCATATATATTCATATATGTATATCTCGTCACATCTCTCTGTATAAATACTTATCGATTTATATATATATATATCTTTTCATAGATGTCTAATTTTTCTCATATCTATTTAAGTATTTTGATATTTTTGCATCTTAGTAAAAGTATCCATGGAAATATGCAAATAGAAATTTCTTTATTCCATTAATCAATCAGCATTCTGTGACCTGTCGTTTGAAAGATGAAAGAAATGCAAAATGGCCAACTGTAGTGGAAACTAAGATAAATAAAGAAATATGCAAAAAAAAAATGACAAAATTGAATTTTTGAAGAAGGAATGAAAAAATTAGGGGGAAAAAGGATAAAAATAATAAAACGCTGAAAAAAAAAAAAAAAAAAAAAAAAAAAAAGAAAGAAAATGAACAAAATAGTAAACAAATGAAAGAATGCGAGAAAGGACTAAAGAATGTGAAAAAGAAGGCATCATCGGATTAGCAGAAGGAAAGTAGGGAAGACAAAAAGCTAGAAATGAGGAGCAAGAGAATTTGCGAACGACTGAGAACTAGAATTAGAAAAAGCCAGAAAGGTGGAATGAAAGAATAAGAGATAAAATAAAAAAGCAACATCCATAGAAGGAAAGGAAAGCGATTCAAAATACCGAGACAATAATTAGAAGAAGAATGAAAGCTGGAATGAAAAGAATAAAGAATAGGTTAAGAGAGAAAGGAACGAGTGAATGATAGAAAGAGAAAACGAAAGAATATGAAAAGTGGGTAACTACAGAATTAGAGAAAGAAGGAATAACCTGAAAGAGACTAAGTCCTATTGTTTTTTTTTTATCGCTGCCTGTATAGATTCTCGAGCATCTCATCTATCACTTAACAAAACAACTTCTGGAAGCCAAGATTCGTGCATTTCAAATACACTCTGAAGCAACAAAAATTGAGCACGTCTTCTTCAACCGCAAAGAATATCCAATCAAGAAACAGGAGTGAAAATTTAAATCATATGCACTGAAAATATCAACTAATTGAGAACGAGAGAGAGAGGGGGATATAGGCAAAATGAAAATGCATTAACTCATTATATTTGCACTTAATAACTTTTAACAGTTAACCGAAAGCGAAATTTGTAACGTGTGCTTCCGCCAGACAATGAAGTTCATTAAATCGCAAGAATACACAAGACACACTATATTAATGTATCATTACGCGGTACTAATTGCTTTCATTTTCTAGTAGCTTATCCTTTCTCTCTCCTTTTCTCTGTGCCTGCGCTCGCCTTTTCTTCTTCTTCTTCTTCGAGAGTCCAGAAGTTAAGGATGTGAGATTTCGTATTGAAATAAAAAGTTAGTTGTTATACGTAGATCAAAGGAAGAAAGAGAGAAAACATTGATGCGTAGGCTTTTGTCAAAGTGCCTCATTAGAAGTTCTCTTCAAAACCTGTCACAGTCTGTATATCCTTAATCATTTCATATCGAGATATCAAGTTAGAACTGGCTATTTCAATCTCTCTCTCTCGACACACACACACACATATATATATATATATGGTGAATAAATAAACAAAAAGTCTAATGACATCTTCCGACTCAGAATTTCGCACACATAGATCCACTCGTTAGGTGTAAGATAAATGATTTATCTTATTAAATGTAACTGTTAATGTAACTCGATATTCATCACAAAGATTACTGTTGAGAAAACAATTTTAAGGTCCATCATAAGCCAGCTTCCATACATCTGAGGGTGATATTTATTTAAAAGGGGAATTTGGCTGTTTTGGGGACTTTAGTCAATAAATTATGCGTGTTTCTTTTCGATTTCCATCTGCAACTCTCGCTCCTTCAAATATTTTCTTGTTCATCAATCGAATTTGTATTTTGTGCATAGAAAACAGAAGAAGAAAAGTATTGTCAAATAATGTAAATGCATTGGCAATGATTTTACTATAGAAATGCATTGCAAATGAGGAAGAAAGGGATTGTCAGTGGTCAGGAATTAATGCAAGCATTGCTGATAGAATAGGGCTATCTATTGAATTTATTAACAGATATAAGATCTATTTTAAAATAAGGGGAAGGAAATGAACCTAGCAGATATAGAATTGTAGAAGTTGCAATGAGAGGTGTGCCTTCATAAATGGATAATTTGAACCGCGTTTTATCAAGATGGTCTCCTCCTCCCTCTCATGGCCAAAGTCGTAACGGAATGCTTCGGTTACAAGAGTGCTTTTTTTTCTGATGGAAAAAGGGATTCAGTTCCGATTTCTATCGGTAGGCACAATTTTTCTTTAGCCAGAATTCTCGATCTTGGTGGTTGTTATTACTATTCCTGTTTAAGAAATAGAAAAAAAAAATAGGGATAGCAACTTGTGTGTGTGTGTGTTAAGGTGTTGAGACGAAGTGGAAAATCTTTTTCGCCATAGAAAAAGCTTAGATTATGTTTTCATTGGCGTCATCAGTTCAGTTAAAAAAAAGAAAGTGTTTTGAGGATTTCTGAGGATAAGATGTTTGTCGGAAATCACATTAATTACTCTGGCCTATCATTTGCATGTTTTGTTTTGACATTTGAAGTGAGTTTGGATGTCTCTGCGCTTGTTTGTTCTATCTATATCTGTATACATGCATACATACGTACATACATACATATCTATATACATATGTGTGTGTGTGTATGTATAAGAAGCACTCAGTAAATCTCCTATTTTTCAACGAAGCTACAATATATGCTGGAAGCACAAAAAATCGTTGAATAGGACAAGTTTATTTTCCCATATAATAGCACCATTGTCTAGGCATTTTCGAGTCGGCCACCATTTCGCCGGTTGACAGTTGTGCAAGGTAGTCCGGAACGGGATAAATCCCTTACAATGTTGAAACACATTACCCACTGTTTAACCGTGCTCACATCAACTGTTTGGTCTTCGTAATCGATCAGCAAACATCAGTGAATGTCAATGATTTCAGTTTTTCAACATATGACACACTTCTGTTTTGTACACATTTGCTATGTCAGAAGCTTTTTTGCCAGACTGTAACAAGGTAGATTAATTATGGGTTATTGGCCTGAAGGTTTTATCATTTATAACTTCGAAAAAGATTCATTAACATATTCAATATTATCCAAAACAAATAAATCTTTTTTGTATATTTTTTTTGTTGTCAAAACATTCCAGCCGATCCATTCTTCAACTCTTTTTATCCATCTCCTTCCCCAGCTATGTAGGATTTGTATCTGGAAAAATCATTGTTATTCTAAAAGAATTGTTAATTCAAAATATGTTTCGGATTTAAATAACCCACAAACGGTTGATATTAAAAAAAAAATTAATCAATTGAAGCACTGCAAAATTTTAAACGATTTTTTTAATATTATAAATTATTAAATTAATTTAAAAAAAAATGAAAACAATTCTTGTAGAAATTAATTATTCACCGAAAAAATTTTCTTCTTAAGACAATAGTGTCCTTAATAAATGTTATTTATCAAAGCAAGTAAATTTTTTCTAATTAATTAATGTCATAGTTTTATTGCATTTTTTATCATACAGTTCAGAGCAAATTTTTGATGAAAGGGTAACTGTTTTACAAATAATAATAAAAAAAAAAATTATGATTTACTTTCTTTAAGGAGTCTTGCTTTTAACTAATAAAAAATCCCCACCCTAAAAATTGAATTTCTCGAAATTTCATAAAATTAAGTAAGTAAAATTTATTAAGATTTTCTAAAAAAAAAAAAAAAAAAAATTTCATTCATTTCTGAATATGTCGTGAAAATTTAATTAAACTCCGACAATTATTTGATTTTTGCAAGAATTTCCAAGTTAGTGTGTTTTTCACCGGAAAAAGCGCAAAATAAATAAAACTAATCGTTATCATTACGTCGGTAGCTGACGTAAATAAAACAAGATTTTTAACTAAAATTTCGAACGTGCTAGAAAGGATTAAAAAATTTCAAAAAATAATAAAAAATACTTTGGTCTTCTTTCCTCTTAATAATAACAAACATTTTGATTTTAAAAACTGTTTTTATTCAGTTTTATTGAATTTGGGGCATTTTTTCATCATGCTATGTTGCTTTTTCCGCGAAAAAGTGGAGGTACCTACATTTGCATTACGTAGTCCCCATATGAAGTCCGCTTAAATATAAAATGATGCATTGCTTATGACAGTACACTTCCATGCCCTAAGTTGAGTAAATACTGGAAAAGACAATGGAAGCGTAACGTACGCATAGAGGAATGAATGATGAAAGAAACAAGAAAAATGGTTATAGATAACCAGCATTGGATCTAAAATAATGCTGTTAATACTAGAGTTATAAATTAAATAGAAAAATCCAACGTAAGGTTTAGCGTTAACGTTGAAACGCAATGGCTTATCATCGAATCTAAAATGATACCGTTATGATTTTCTAAGCGCTGCTTAGATGTGGCACGAGGCCGGAAGTATGGAGCACCCAGTGAGGATCGAACTCACTACTCAGTCGTAATATGTTCTAGCAAGACAAGCTTGCTAACCATTACACCACGCCGAGGTGCCCCAAAGATTTTCCAAGCGTAGCTTAGATGTGGCACAAGGCCGAAAGCATGGGGCATCCAGTGAGGATCGAACTCACTTTTCAGTAGTAACTGACCTAGCAAGACAAGCTTAGTAACCATTACACCACGCCGAGGTGCCCTAAAATGATACCGTTATATGATGGTACTTAATTCTAGCTTTGTATATGAGGCATTGGAAGATACAATGAAAGTGTAACGTACATAGGAGGGAACGAACACGAAAAATAATGAAGGTGAAAATAAGATTAAAAAAAAAAAATGTCAAAGTACTTACTAATTTGTCTGTCGATTCTGTGACGTCACCAGCTTGAACGTGATCCGAAATGTCAGCGAGTTTCGCCTGAGGAGCAAAAGAAGTGAGACGTAGAGGATCAGTTGCATGATGGTTGATAAAAACAGTTGTTCGTGTCATTAGAATTACACTTTAATTTTCCTTCTAATTAATTTCATAGGCGGAGCAAAACGATTTTTGGTATGTGTGTATGTGTGTGTGAGTGGAGAAATCACTCAAGTGCTGGATGGATATGATTTGTGCCAAATGCACACGAGAAGGATAGCAAAGTTATATGACTGGAAAAAAATATGGCGAGCATAGATAACGTAAATGGACCCATAGCCTGATATGGTCTTTTGCACAGATCCACTCTATTGTCTACCCAAATATTCAGGAAATGAGAATGTATAATACACCAGGGATTAGATTTTATGCAATGTTCGTCTTCGGTGTGGTTACCATCTTTGTCCGTCAGTTAGAATATCGTCAAGGATAGGGAATAAAAGACAGAATAGGACCTTTAGGTGTGTCATACAAAAATCTTGAAAGATGATAAATACGTTCTGTGACAATGTCGTTCAATCTAAGGATTATCATTCATAACAACATAACTAAGTGCAAAATTTTCCTCGAAATCAAATCAAAATTCTCGAATGGATAAAAAAAAAAAAAAAAAAAAACGTTGAGAAAGATTTGATGATTTTGACGAATAATTAATTAGATATTTTCTTTTTATGACGCAACAGAAAGAAAGAAGAAAAGAACGAAAAAGAAGTTCCAAATTACAGCCTGACGAAGTGTGTCGAAGGGAAAACGCTTAAAATAAACAATAAATATTCAAACAGAATTACATGATATGATTTCAATGAAAGCCGCGAATATTGCAATTGTTATTCTCAGTTTGTGTTTATCATCTTAATTGTTATACAAGTTTTTTTTCTTTTAAATCATGCCATCGTATATGATTTCGTTTCCTTTAAAATTCAAGCGAGCGAAAATTATGATGAAATGTTTTTCTAATTCTTTAAGTGTGGAAAAACTCAACTACAAATATAATTCTCGAACATTTTATTCTATAGATATTTTATTTGTTTCAAATTTTGGAGAGAAGTCTTTTTAATATATTTTTTTCTTGTTTTCTTTCTTTTCCTTAGCAAATCTGGATATATTGGCGTCTTTTATTGTGAAAATGTCTTCTGGTATTTTCATTAACTATTTTAGCTGTTGCAGAAGACACGGTCATTGTTCAGTTACTGTCTGAAATTACAAAAATGCTTTTGGAATATTTCTGAGGGAATTTATTGTCTACTTAATGATGAACACGTTATATTTTAAATTTTCATTTTCCATACATTCCACAAAGATATTTCTGTAATACCTGAAAAGTTTCCACGCCTTGTTAGTCTGGGAGAAATAAGTTTGAAAAAGTGAATTTTTTGTCATGTTAACGTAGTTTTGGCTCGTGTTAAATTTTTATGCAATACTGTTTTTTAAATGTTTGAAATTCCGAGATGAAACTTATTATTCCTGGAATTATTTGAATTGACATCATTGTCTTTGATTCCCATAGAAAACTATTTCAGAAATCAGGGCATAACAATATTTATATTATTATGGATTCCCCATTGATACAGTGTCTCTTTCCAGAATACAGCGGCCTCTCATTTTTGAGGGTTGGAACGGCCCTACTAACATCAGTTATGTTTAGTTACTTTTGTGTATCGTTTCAGTTTCTTTCTCTCTTGTTCTTGTAACGGCATTCACCCGAGGTGGGTTGAGCCGGCTCCAATATTGGAGTTTCATGGGAATTTGGAATTCACAAGCGGTCCACAACCCGCATGTATAGTACATGAGATTTGATTATATATTATTATATGCATAGGATGCAGGACCATCCACACTTTTTGAAGGGCCGATTACTACGTGCCACAAGGTCCTCAAATGAATTGAATTCAGAGTTTTCCTTCTCTCTATCCAAGGCTATAGAACCCAGTCTGTCCTGCTATTTACCCATAGCTGGGGGGAGAAGAAGAGGATTCGCACCTTTCCCAAGGGTATTAGCACGTAAGTGAATGGATTTGACTGGAATTCGAACTCGGCTCTCCGATTCCTCAATCCAAGCCGCTATCCATTACTCCACCGTGCCTCCTACTCTTTTCATTCATCCGTAAGTTTTTAATTGTATATATATAATCATTATATTTTTATGGCATGGGATGCGTTTTGTAGGTCCCCCTTGAGAGGATGCGGTATTATGGTGTATGGAGGATTGATTGGTGACGGACGAGTTCTTATGGTGAATGTGGAAATTGTAATGTATGAATGGGTCGTGAATCGGATTAGCTAGATATAAGATAGTTAGTGATGACCAGTCTCACCCCCCATTTCGGCCTTGTGCCATAATTGTGTAATTTTTCACAATAAATATCGTGTCTCTTTCCACATACACACGCCTATATTGTTTATAATTTGTTATATTTATTATTTATTCGGGGAAAGACAGTGGACACTAACAATATCGGAGATAGTTTATTAAGCGTTTGTTCTTCATTTCATAGACAGTGGTGTTACCATACAGTGTTGATTTCTATAGCCACTATCTGTTGTGAATAGAAGATCTTGTTCCTACTTGAAAGTTAATTAAAAGCTTTCATAATAATAGAAGATGTAAAAAACATTAAGCGGCAACCTGCATGGTCGTTAATTTAGTTGACTATTTCACACGTGTGTTTGAGTCGAAATAAAATCAGAATTTATTATTTTTTCAACGATTTAGATTCACAGTGTGAAAGATTAAGACAACGCAAATTTCCAACGCACAATTAACCATCTGCTGGATTAAGTTTAGCAAACTTATATAATAAACCGTCTACTCTTATAATCTAGTATATTAATGCTGATTTTGCGAAAGTTATCAGACGCTCCATTATGTCATCATGTCCTTATGCCAGACTTGATTTGTTTATAGTAAATCTCTATGCTAGAATATGTGTACCATTTTGTGATTATTTACATACTTTACTCTAGCACAATATTAAATAACGTGGTGAGGATATTAATTAAATAAAGGAAATGAAAATATAAATATTGTATTGCACCAAACTTTCAGAGGGGATGACCTATCTGATGTGAAAGCTAGCATTTGACATCTAGTCTTTTACCCGAACACCGACTTGGGATGAAATACACGACTACCTCAGCTGTATAACAGACATCGACTATAGTATAGTATAGTATAGTACTTGCAAAAGATATGAAATAAGTATTATGTTCTGATAAGCAAGAGGATATTTGAATAGCGAAGCGACTATCGTTATGGAAATTAAGATTGGCGTGTCGAGTTCAAATCCCAGCCGAGTATGTTCTATTTGCTTTTGCACAAATACACTTGAAAACGTGTGAATAACTAAACCCCTCCCAACTACGAGTTAACAGCAGAGAAGATTCGGTTCTTTAGCATTGGTTGGAAACCAGTCTAGGAGAAGGACAAGTTCGAATCCCAAACCGGTTAGCCGCATGGCTAGCATCTCAATCCCATAAAAAATATTTGCTATGGAATACACAGAAGCATCACTTACCGTGGTAAGGTTGTATCCCTTTACTCCGCGCCTATCAGGTTAATATACGACATCAGACAAGGAAAATAATCAGAACGAATCAATGTATAATAGAAGCAACATCGCGTCTAAGAAATTCTCGCAAACCCATACAACAAAGACAAGGAAACTCGTATATAACGACCTTCCTCTATAAGAAGGTCTGCATCATATTTCAAAATAAAAAAAAATTAATAGTTCATCAAAAGAGTATGTCTATGTCTTTCTTTCCCCCACCTTCAGTTGATATATATATATATATATAATCCCCTATGTAGTTGAAGGACACACCCTCACTACGTTAAGTGATGCTGCTGTGACTTCCGTAACAAGTAGGTTTCACGGGTTGGAATTGCTAGCCCCAAAGTTTTTGAATTCAAAGTTGGCTTTCTCTTAAATTGGTTGTCATTGAAAGTTAAAGAACTCAGCTTGCCCTGCTATTTAA
Source organism: Acanthosepion pharaonis (assembly GCA_903632075.3). Taxonomy (NCBI): domain Eukaryota; kingdom Metazoa; phylum Mollusca; class Cephalopoda; order Sepiida; family Sepiidae; genus Acanthosepion; species Acanthosepion pharaonis. The sequence goes on from CAHIKZ030003999.1 coordinate 442,125, forward strand.
CCTATAGTTTTGCTGGGTGGGAGAGAGATGGGTATTTCTATTATATATATCTTCTGCATGACACCTTTCACAGAGTACACAGTTATTACACTGATCGCAGGTAGAAGTGGTGGGAAGCTATCAGTTTATTTTTGGCAAAGCTCACAGTTTTTTTAGGCTGGTGGAAGTGACAATCCATACGCAGAAAATCTCGCCATTGTTGACATATTAAGCTAGTCAATATACAAGAGTAATAATACCTTGCTTCAGAAATCCAAAGAGAAAGAAAGCTGCGGAAACAGCGGATGTCGTAATAAAAAAAAAGAACCAATGACAATATCTCGTCTCAGAAATTTATGAAAAAATTATTTTGAGAAAAAAATATTTTATGAATTTTCAGTAACAACGACTTTACACAGTTAAAATAACGAACATAACTTCGTCAACAAATATTTTTGTTTTGCAATAACTTTTCTCGATTCAAAACATGCTACCAGCAATTGATGTTGTCAATCGGTGTACAAATTATAAGAAAATGAATCAATCTATAAATAAATGCTTTTTCAAAATACGTCAGATTTTGGAATATGCCATTTTCAGATATTTTTGCAAAGATATAAAGCCTAACAGCATAATCGTGAAAGACTAACATTTCAATGATCCCCCGGAAAAGGAAACCTGATCATAACCACGTTTAAAGAAAAAAAGAAAAAGACTTTATTTTTAATAATTCGTGTTCTCCTGTTTTATTTAGTTCATATTTTGTATAATTTATTGATTTTTCTTTCGTTATTTTTCACCGTGAAAATTTAAGATAAACTGGAAACCTGTCAATTCATCGAAGATCCTGTAAACTAATTTAGATCGTCACACTATTGTCGTTGTCTGGAAAGATGGCGGATTGTTGATCGTAAAGAGATTTTATCGGAATCACGACCCTGCCAAAGGCGGCCATGTTCGCATCATGTCTCCAATGAAAGCCTGGTTATTTATATGCTTTCTTCGACTTTACCAATAACTTTTGAGACGTTCGTTGTGCATGTCAAAAGTGATTTTCCCTGTATGCTCAATACGGCAGCACATAAATAGCTTCATCTGCAAAGCTTCTTGACAGATTACTGTTATTTAGCGATATTTAAAGGCAGCAGAAGTGGGAAAATAAAAAAGAATCATGCACGATTATTATGGATTGGATATTTATGAATGTTCAGTCCTCAGTGCAAAGTAAGGGAGGAAAAAGCAAAGATAGAGACATCGACAAAGATGAAATGGTGATAGAGAGTGGGGGGAATAGCAGTAGAAGTAGAGAACAGAGTAGACTAAGAGTAAGTGAAGAGAGAAAGAGAATTACAGAAAAAGAAAAGAGAGGAAGAAGAGAAAGGAGAGAAACAGAGAAGATTGGTGAAATGAAGGTAAAAAGAGAGAAGGGATAACAGAAAGAGGGGAACATAAAGAAGAGCAGAAAATGAAAGAGAGAGAGGTGAACGATGTAGAGAAACGGGGGAAAAGCAGTAAAAGAAAAGGAGAGAATAGGAATGTGAGGGAAGAAGAGGGAGACGTAGAAGAAGGGAAGAGAGAGAAGAATATTGAAAATAAGGTAAAAAGAGAAAAAAAAGGATAAGCAGGAGAGAGAAGAACAAAGTGTAAGAAATTGAAGAAAAAAGAAAGCGGGAAAGTTGCATGAGGGAAAATGGTGGGGAGAAAAGAGAAACAGTGAAAGAGATGCGAGGGACTGATATTTGTTAACGAACGAATATCTTCGCTGATCGTAAATACCTCACTTTTCCATTCATTTTTTAAAATCTATGGAGGGGATTAAGCAGAACGGAGAGGAAATGACGAAGAATAAACAATAAAATAAAGTAAATTGAATAAAAAAAATGAGGAGGATGAAAATGGAAATGTAAGAGTGGGTAGTAAAGAAAAGATAAAAGGAAAATAGAAAAAAAGTAATCAGAAAAAAAAGAGAACGAAGGTAGAAAAAGAGAAGAAAGAAAAATAAGAAAAAAAATAAAAAAGAATAAAGAAAAAGAAAATGAAAACAATGAAAGAAGGAAAAGAAAAAGAATGGCAAAAGGGAAAAAGGTAAAGAAAAAGAAGGCAAAAGAAAAAAAGAGAAAAAGAAAAAAAGGCAAAGAAAAAGAACGGAAAATGGGAAAAAGGCAAAGAAAAAGAAGAGAAAAAGGGAAAAAATGGCAAAGAAAAAGAAGAGAAAAAGGAAAAGAAAAAAAACGGAAAAAGAAGGGGGATAGAAAAAAGGCAAAGAAAAAGAATGGATAAAAGAGCAAAAACCGCAAAGGGAAAGAAGAGACAAAGGAAAAAGATAAAGAAAAAAAGAATGGAAAAAGAAAAAAGAAAAAAAAACAAGTACATGAAAAAGGAAAAATGGCAAACAAAACGAACAGAAAATGGAAAAAACGCAAAGAAAAAGAAAAAATGCAAAGAAAAAATGGAAAAAGGAAAAGAACGCAAAAAGAAAAAAAGGCAAAGAAAAAGAAAAAAAGGCAAAGAAAAAAACAGAAAAATAGAAAAAAGACAAAGAAAAAAAACGGAAAAAGGAAAAAAAAAAGACAAAATAAAAAATAACACGGGAAAAGAATGAAGGAAAAAAGAGATAATTGGAAATGTAAAGAAAAAAATAAAGTAATGAAAATAAATAGAAAGAAAGGACTTCATTAATTTTAATATATGTAAAATACAATGTAGTTTTTATATTTTTCGGTTACAAAACCAGGATTCATAATTTCTAACGAGAGGAATTAGTCAGAGCGAGTCGACGTGAACAAGCTTCTACGTGCCGCATCCTTTAAGCGATCATGGCTCTCCATAATTTTCTATCCCTTGTGGCCCTGAGTAGTTTTTCTTCTTTTGCAAAGGCTCCCGCACTGCCACCCGCCATCTATTCACACAAATTCTTCAGATAAGTGACTTATTGTCTTCTATCATTCTTGCCCTCAATATGGTCCGTGAGTTTTAAATTTCCCCAGCCTTCCTTTCTCATTATGTCTCCAAGGAATTTCAGGTTACTATAACAATAACCTCATTACTAAGAAAACGGAGGTAAGGTTTTTAGACAACTATTTAAAATACTACTTTAGTTTCGTGGGGATATTTGGCTATTTTTACTTTGATTCATCTAAAAAGCAAATTGTTTCTTTATGACAGTTTCTTTTCAACAAGAAGTTGTAGTCTACTCAAAGGAGGCAAGATTGAATTGCCAATAGAATTGTGTGGCTTTACATGAAATCTTAGATCTTAAAATAACACGCGATAACATAGTTATATTATTATTATCATTATTATTTCAAACGTTATTTTTATTGGATACTCATATGTGCCGGAAGACATATTTTCTTTATTAAGTTTTCCCGTGTATGCAGGCAGGTAGACGAAATAAATATTGTCTAAAATAAACGGAGCATCTACTAAAATACGGGTAATACATCTGAAGTAATAAAAATATATCGAATTAAAAAAATAAAATCCATTAATTCTTTAGAAATTGCTTTGTTTACGTTTCGGAAACAAAACAGTAAATATGCGCTATCGAGAAAATCTAAACATGTAAGTGTGCTTTAAAGGGAAAATAGAACTTTGCTTTATTATGATGCTCTTCATAGCCGAGCAGTAAAAGCATGCCGAGTTAGACGCTAGTTCGTCCTGCAAAGGGGTACGCAGGTTCGTATCCTACCGGAATACGCAGGCCGGTAGACGAAATTAATATTGTTTAAAATAAACGGGCCTCTACTTAAATATGGGTATCCACTCTCATCTTTCTTTACATTTTCCTTATTTCGTTTCATTTATCTTCCTTAGTTTCATCCATTCTTCTTTTCATTTTCCTATCATTCTTTCATTTTGTCATTCTTTCATTTTTTCTTCCTTCTTTTTCTTCGATCTTTCAATTTTCTTTCCGCCTTTTTTTTTTCACCCTGTATTTCTTTTATTTCCTTCTTTACATTATTCATTTCTTTCTTTCCGTCCTTCCTTCCCCTTATTTATTATTTCTTCTTTTCTTTTCTTTCAGACATCTCTTACTTTCATTCACTTTTCTTTGATTTTCCTCTTCTAAACCTTTCACACTTCCTTCTTTTCATCCTATCTTCCTTCATTTATTCTTCCTTACACAGTTATTTCTAAGTGCTGCATGTTTGCAAGAATGTTATCTGAATCATGTTGCTTTGGGACGATATGACATGCTAGAAATAGTAATAAGCTCCGTTCTTCCACACCGTTGAATTAACAGTGGTGATAAATCTGCTATATATTTAGTAGTAGTAGTAGTAGTAGTAGTAGTAGTAATCATCGTAATAATAATAATAAATGATTATTATTCGAGGCACTTTGCCAAAGAGAACCTCAGTAATTCATGGCCAATCTGAAAGCATTGAGTTACGAAGCACTCAGAAAAGCAAGCAAGCAAGCAAAACAGAAAAGGACGCACTGCGTAAAGACTTATAGTTTTTATTTTATTAAAACGTTTGTGCATCAGCAGACTAACACTGGAATGTTTGTCTACACGAGTTTGGCTTTCAACAAAGTTTGGGCTTCACTATTATAAATAGAGAAAAAATTACGAAGACGTACCCCTAAGTTTACTATACAATTTATAACAGATCCATTTCTGTATTGACAGACCTACTGGCTGCAATGTGTATTTCCTACTGCTGCCAGAAACTGATGGCCGAACCACGATTTTAAAAAAATGCACAGAATAATGTCAAGGGCTTTCTTTTTTTGGCGCTGTCAAATCCTCCCGACTTGGAAGATTGTAATAGCACAATCTTCCTTTCAAATACCATTTGTTATGTACTAAGCTAAGCTTCGTAAATATCGACAACTCCAAGCTGTGTCTTCAGGAATCTTTTCTGGTAATACTCACATAAGCAGTGCCGGAAAATTGTTTAACGAGATGTGAAGCTGTTATATGCTAATTAATTACTAAATGATATATGACTTGAATAAACCTGGTCGAGGAAAGTTTAAGAAATGTCACGGAATGCAGAAGGTGGTAGCAATCATTAAAATAAACAAAGAAAAGTAAAAATGTAGCTGAATAATGCATGCATAGTAAATTGCGGTTTAAACTCAGATGAAAAGCAGTTCAGAGCTTGGACAAGTCTAGATCAACTCGACATCTTCTTACAAATGAGTCTCCATTTTGCACAGTTTTCGGAATAAATACTATAGCATGTTTCTAGTCAATTCAAGGACGTTGAAAAGGTTTTAAAACCGACCAAGAAGAAATTCCAAAACAATCTAAATGTTTGATCAAACTTTAGGAAATTGATCAGAACGAGAATTTTTCAGCACCTCTTCGTTACGATGGTCAGGGGTTTAAAATAATATAAGAAGTCGTCGGAATAACTAGCTGGGATTTTTATGGTGTCTCTCTGACAAAGAGAGTTACTTGCCGATCTCTTCACTTACCATTAAACAGGGTAGTAGTCGATTACTTGTTATCAGAAGAATCTCTGACCTGATTGTAATAAGAGATCCTCAGAGTACCATACTGGATCTCTTATAACATTTTTAGAAAGATCAGTGACTTCGTACTCTCTATCTCAAAATAATATGAAACAATATTATATGGTACGAGGAGATTTTGATACTGGGAACGTAAAAGAAATAAAGAAAGAAGCAGAGTTAGAAAAAAAAAAACAATTTCGAAGAGACAATGAAAGATTCAAATTGTAAGTTACCATTAAAACCTCAGAGTTCAAGGAAAGAGAGGTTTGAAAAAACAAGGAGAGAAAGTGGTGATAACGAGAAAGAGAAAAATAGAAATACGAGAAGAAAAATAACGAGGCGAGGTGGAAAAGATGAGAAAAAAAAGAAGAAAAAAAGGGAAAGAAAAGAAGAGAAATAGAAATGAAGAGAAAGATAAGTAAAAAGAAGAGAAAAGGAGCGAGTGAAAGGAATCGAAGAAAAAAGGAAGCAAGAGAAAAAAAAAGAACGGAAAAAATTACAGAAGGAGAAAAAAAAGAAAAGAAAAGAACAATAAAAGGAACCGTCATTAAAAAAGAGGAAGAGAAAAACGATGAAAAAAAGAAAGATAAAAAGGAATCCGAAGAAAAAGGAGTTAGAAACAACACGGGAAAGAGGAAAGGGAAGAGAAAATCGATAGAACAGAAAAAAAAAAAAGAGTGAGAGAAAGAATTGTACAGTATTTACATTAGTCGGACTATTGTCCTCATCTTTGTCGCCATATTTATCACAACGTTTCGGCCGTTGTACTCTCCGGCCTTCTTCAGGTGGTTGGAATTTCGAACTGAACCCTTTATTTCGATCACTGGGGTAGACTGTTCTAGTTCCACGTGCCATGTTTGATGGATGTCAGTTATCAGTTTTCTCCTGCTAATTTTCCCTCTGAAAGTTCTCCACTGCCTTAACCAGGTATTGAACTCACCTTCTTTGGGCCTGTCACTGGAACTAACCAACGCCTTTATCCACTGTGCCATGTGCCCTTGAGGAACTTCTGAGTATTATAAACCTAATGTTTTCAGCATCATTTTTTACCAGTGCTCATATTGCAATTTTGCTGTTATCATTGCATGTCTTTACCAGAGTTCATATTGCAACTTTGTTATCATTGCTTTTCTCTGACACTCCTTATTACTGGTTCCCATATTGAAAATAATATGAGAAAGATATGGTACAGTGTAACCCGGATATAAGAGAGTTGTCGGGACCGGAGACGAAGTCTCTTATATCCGGGTTTCACTGTATATAATTTTGTTTTTGTGCAGGGTTGAGAAGTTGAAAAATGCTGCTCTATACTGATCATTATGCGAATTACTATTCGGCGATTACAATTTGAACAAGTATTATTAATGCAAGTATTATTTGAAGGCGTTACTACTACAGAGAAACCCGGATATAAGGGAGATTTTCTCTGGTCCCAAATTAGAGCCCGTGTTGATGTATATAAAATAGACCAAACCCAGATATAAGAGAAACCCGGATATAAGAGACTTCGTCTCCGGTCCCGACAGCTCACTTATATCCGAGTTACACTGTATCAGTATCTGCGTTTACAAAGTCTCGTCTACAACGAGCATTTCGGAAGTGATAACGAGCATTCGTTGACCTAACGAAAGTTACAACGAGTGAGCGTCTAACATCACAAAAATTGTAAAGAAGAAAACACTGTTCTTTTATGTGTCATGCCCCCCCCCCGTGGACGATCATGGCTCTCCACGGTTAACTTTCTATTGTCGTTGCACTTTGCATTCTTTTCTATTTAGTCTCATCTTATTTCATTCAATGAACGTTCAATAAGGAAAACTTTTAACATATTGACACTTCAAATTCGGCTGCTAACTCGTCCTAATCTGGACTCGAGCCAGAAGACACCAGCCGCTTCATTCTTGTTTTTCTAAGCATTTCTCCTCCTGATCTCTTTTCTCTTTGATCGACTGCCAGGGATGCAGGGTTTCATTCAGGGCAAATTTTGAAAAGGCTTCAAAGAAAATGGAGCCGAATTAGAAGATCACCGCTGCCAATCTCCAAGAAGTTTGGACTTTGCTGACCCGAGACTAAATTGAACTGATTCTGCGTTGACCTGATCATTTAATGGTCAGTGTAGCAGACAGCAACATTATTGTTTAGGTTATCTCGTGGAGAGTCCGGAGCGCCCAATTTCCTTTTCCTACACTGTACTTTAAAAGGTCAAGAAATAGCGAGTCAAGTCAGTAAATAAAAACTTATAGACCACTCAAATAATCTCAAAAGAGTCGAGATATTTTCAATCAAAGTTCGATATATGCCTTATTGGCCCCTGTCATGGTTCACTATGGGTGTAACAGCACACATATGAAATTAAGTTGAAGTCAAAAATTAACGTTTTCATGTGATTTATTTTAAACTAAATATATCTGTTATTAAATTTAAATAATCTATATTGTCTCTGAAGATCGGAGTAGTTTTTGCGAATGATGGAGTCGGAAGAAGAGTTTTTGAACATTCACTTTCAATTTATTTACTATATAGATGCCAGTTTCGTGTCAGAGGAGTCTAATCTTATTAAGTGTAATTAAAGACACCTGAATTTCTTTAATCATTTCACCCCAAGAAAGGCGATAATGCCACGAAGACACAAGAGGTTACTGGGAATGGAAGAGAATGAAAAGACTTTAGTAAGGAGAAAAGACAATAAAAGAATAATTCAGGAAAAACATGAGATTACGATTGACGTTCCATTTAAATTTTTGAAGATTGTAGTTGGCAGGCAAGCAAGGAAACGAAAGAGAATTCCACATGGAAGAAATGCAAGGGAAGAAAATATTAGAAGAGAACTGACAGTTACATCTAGCTATTTCAACAATAAAACAATAAGAGGCATTTGCTAATCTCGTAGTACGCTTAAATTCATGCGGTCGAGTTTCCCAGGAGGGGAGTTCATTAGAACAACAGCCCTGAAAATATTTGTAGAAAAAAATTATAAGGAAGCCACGTCAGAGCGTGGAAAAGTGACTTAAGTCGAGATGCCAGGTCAAGACCGATTTGCAATCTCATCTCCCATAGTAATTCGCCAAATGACTAATACTTACTGGTTGTCTAACTACCAATGCTGTATCAAACTAAGCAAATTCGAGTAAATAATTGGGACTTAAATATAGATTGCATATTATTCAAAAGCGTCAGTAAATGGTGTAAATCAAGGTAAGTCAGGTTCACAAATGCAATTAAGTCCTCTTCAATTGAGAATATTGGAACAACGCGATATTCTTACTCCCATCCTCTCATTTAGCCTTGTGGCATACAAAAACAACAATAAATATCGAAGTAGAAGCATTAGATGTAGCAGTTATAGCAAAAAGATATTGCAAATTAACAGTAGGTCCACTATTGACATTGTTCGGACTATCATTCTCATCTTTGTTGCCATATTTATCACAACGTTTTGGCCGTTGTACGCTCCGGCCTTCTTTAGGTGGTTGGAATGTCGAACTGAACCCTTTATTTCACTCGCTGGGGTAGACTGTTCTAGTTCAACGTGCCATGTCTAATGGATGTCAGTTATCAGTTATCTCCTGTTAATTCCCCTCTCCAAGTTCTCCACTGCCTTAACCAGGTATTGAACTCACACTTTTTGTGTTCTGTCACTGGATCTAACTAACGCCTTTATCCACTGTGCCATGTGTCCTCATGGTACGTGGAACAGTCTACTCCAGCGAGCAAAATAAAGAGTTTAGTTCACATTCCAACCACCTGAAGAAGTCCGGAGCGTATCACGGCCGAAACGTTGTGATAAATATGGCAACAAAGATGAGGATGGTAGTCCGAACAATGTAAATAGTATACATAATACCTCATCTCAGAAATATAGACAGATACTAACAATAGATCACAAGAAAAAAAAAAAACGAATAAAAAAATTGCTCATCAGCAGTACACAGTGGTATCTTAAACAATGAATGATAGCTTCAAATTATGATAATTAAGAAAAATGAAAAAATAAATTGAAGATCAAAAAAGGGAGGAAGGGAAAGAATTAAAATCAGAGAAACAAAGATATTTGGTTAACAAAAAAATAGTGTTATTTGTACTCACGTAAGATGTGCTCAACCCGTCTCTCGGAGCAGGAAGGGTGTCCCTGTCGTGATTAATCTGCTGGAGTAAAGGGGAGATATAATGTCAATTAATTTGATGAGTTAATAGGGATATTGGTAGCAAACGGTAACAAACATATAAAAAAAAAATCTTATTTGCCCTACGAGAAAGAGTTGTTACCATTAGGATCAACCTTGGCGGGAAAAAAACAACTAAAATATAACTGATCGGATATCAAATACGAGAACATTGTAGATCAGATAAATTTGAATACTAGAAATAGTAAAACAATTCAAATTTATGAATGAAAAATTGCCCAAATCTTCATTTGCATATTATTCTTCATTTGCATATTATTCCTAATTTTTCTAAAAGTTTCTGGGTTATTGATCTTATTAATATTTTTGTTACTGTTGCTTTAACGTTCTGTCCTTCTTCAGCTGTGCAATCTCTACGGAAATAGAGAATACTGTAAAAATTGGCACGCAAATTATCCAGTCATTTATCTATATTATAAAAGAAAGGCTGATTTTCTGTTCATCACACACTCTCTGCGCGTGAATTTGTGTTGCCCGTATGTAATATTATCTGTGTGTTCGTGTGTGTATGTTGTGCGTAAGTAATTTATATGTGCGTGTGTCAATTCATGTACACACAAGTACACGTACAATTTGACTCAGTTTGAAATAAGTTATTCTTCTCTCACATAATCTGGAAATCTCTACCGCGGCCTGAGAAATAAAGCCATTAAGTGGGTGACAAGAAAAAAAAATTAATTTTTTTAAACCCTAAAAGAAAAAAAAAAAACATAATATTTTGTAGAAATTTTCGAAATAAATAATTTGTTTTTTAAAAAAAAATATTTAAGTTTTTTTTATAATTTGTAGAATATTTTTAGGTTTGTTATTGAATTAAACATACATGCACACACGCAAACGTGTATACACACAAAATTTGAATGAAATTAAAATGGACATATGTCTGACAAGGATTAGTTTCCCTGTTTGCCAATAACCCTGGGGTAACAGGAAAAATGTATGAGCCGGTCTATTAAAGTCATTTTATGACTTTTGTATTTCAACTCAAAATATTTTTTTAATAAATATAGTATTTCAAATGGACAAACAATTTAAATTTTAAATATTATCATTTTGCCACCAGTGAAGCGAGAGGGGCCGAACCTAGCTTTGGTGAAAAACAGTCTTACCCCGAGAGATTGCAGTTTAGGCTCCTTCAAAACACCTTTTGCAGAACTTACACACTTATCCCAGTGTCCCTTCCGCTTTTCAAAACTGACTGCAAAGTCTTCTTTCGATATCACTAGCGGTTACTACATCATGTTTAATTCTCTTTAAGTTTTAATTTCGTCCATAGTCACCTTCAATGGTGACCTTAGCTTTGGGAAGAACCAAAAGTTGCAAGGAGTCAAATGTAGGAAATCTGACAGAGCTGAGTGATGCGTTGTTTTGCCAAGCCCCTCATGTGACGTCATTGTGAATGCGACGGTCACACAGTACACCATCTCACTCAGAGATGTCTCACTATCGATTGAGTCCTCCCCACATGAGGAGTGTACACGCATGCAAAGTAAGACCCTATGTGATTGGCTACCAAGTTAGATGAAGGCCACGCAATCTAGTCTCGAGATGTTCAAAATAGCTGGATGCTTTTCGGACAGACATCGTATATAAGTTGATCCACCAATTTTCTTTTTTTCAGTATTAAAAGAGGGATGATTAGTAGATACCGCCTGAAAAAAAAATGAATGTATACACCTATTTTTCCTGGGAGTGTCTACCTACCTACGCCCACCCCTAGCCAGTGTTGATCTTTGCAATGGAAAGTCCGAAGAACGGATAGACCCAAACGTTATGGTAACAAACGAAAAGAATATCATAGACTGAAAATCTCTAGGAATGATAATGAACCCTTAAATAAAAGGTTGTTGTTTGAAAATAGTAATGTCTCTTGAGTCAACTCTCTCACTGTGTACGTGCTTATGTTTATTTTGTAAAGCTACTGATAATATTTCCGATTGTGTCTGTTGGGAATCGTTTATTTCCGTTGTTGCTGCTTATTTGCCAACAAATTTCCCTAAAGTTTTATTTGCAATGCACTTTAGTTGAGTTAATCTCAGCCCGAACCACGTGGAGATCTCAATAAATACCCGGAACCTTAATCATATAAGTTTTATTGTCTCTATACCTGTTCCCCGAGTAAAATTGGCTTTAAAAGTTGCCCGACAAGCCCTCCCCACTTGGAAGATGAGCGCAAGTCAAACTTCATTTCACTTCTTTTGACTGCTATATTAAACGAAACAAAATATATTTTAAAGTTATATCCTTACACAGTGGTATATAAAAATAATGGACACTTGCGGAATTAAATTTTACTAATGTTGAAAATGGTTTTAGGCATCTATGTGTGTGTGTATATATATATATAATGAAATGGACAAAGTCCGACAATTATTTTTTAAGACATCTTTTTTATGTTCATGCGTTCTTTTTATAGATACAAATATTCAAGTAAATGCTCTGTTTATAAACAGAGCATTTACTTAAATATATCTTCCGCTTTTCAAAACTGACTGCAAAGTCTTCTTTCGATATCACTAGCGGTTACTACATCATGTTTAATTCTCTTTAAGTTTTAATTTCGTCCATTATATATATATATATATATATATATATATATATATATATATATATATATATCTCGAGTCTAGAAGAATCCTCAACAGTATTCAGAAAGCACTGGACGGCCATTTCGTCCTATTTTGGGAATCATCAACAGTGTGCATCCACTACCGAGATTCGAAGCCGCACAGTTTCGATACAACGCAAGCGTCATACCAACTATGCCAACAGGCCTCGGTGACGAAGAAGAAACTGAATAGACTCGATATAGCGCCGCTTCTCTCAAATTCCGTGGTGATACTCATCCAAATATTCATAACTTAACGGTTTGTGCACCAAGAGCAACGTCTTTTCTTCCCTATATATATATATATATATATATATATATATATATATATATATATTCATTTCACCCTAAGTAAGTGAATAAAATAAACTAAGATGCAAGGCGTTACTGAGTGTGGGAGGATGTGATAAAAAGAAAACATTACTAAGAATAGAGAACAGTAAAAGAACAGGAACTAAAACAGAAGATAACGATTGACACTGTATTTAAATTTATGAAGAACGAAGTTAACTGAAAAGCAAGAAACTGGAGAGAAGAAACTATTAGCATAGAACTTACGGTTAAATCTAGTCTTTTCAACTCTAAGAAGATGAGACCATGCCACCAATCCTGTAGTATGTTTAAATTTATAAAGTTTGCGTTCCAAAGAGAAAAGCTCATCAGAACAATTACCATAAAACTATTTATAGAAAAGTTACAGGGAAGCTATATTACGATGGTGGAAAAGTGAGTGAAGCCGAGATATCATATCAGGACAAATAACATTGCAGATTCTTCTTTGTATTTTATCAAAACTCTCTAAATACATAGCAGAAGCACCAGACCAGATGTGACAGCAATATATTTAAGATAGATTCTGTCGAGAAAAACCGTCTAGCACAACAGTGAACCAATGTTCTTAGCATCAGACTTAACAAGATGTCACTCTCCTGGAGGTTAGCATCAGCCATATTGATAGAAGGCAAAAAAAAAAAAAATGGTTCTCTTCGACATGTAAGATAGGAGAAAGTGATAGTGATAGTGAATAGAGGAATCTCTTACTGGGGAGTGTTGGCTTTTATCGTCTGCTCGAGTGTAGCCGCAGGTAATGGGTTGATCTTTTATAGCCTCACTGGTTTCTTGCTTTGGTAGTTGAACCTCTGTACCAGCGAAAATCACCTGAGAAAAGAAACAGCAAGAAAGATGAATGAGAGACGAATTGTTGGGTTCAATTGTAAAATCACTCTCATATATATATATATATATAATATAATATATATATATATAATATAATATAATATATATATATATATATATATATAATATAATATATATATATATATATATATATATATATATATATAATATATATATATATATAAATATAATATAATTTGCTAGATAATATTGCATTTTTATTATATCGATTCATTTACAATTCTTTTTATATAGCTAAGTCACCTGCAATACTTTCGTATTTGCAATATACCTAAAATAGATTTCTCTGTTAGTGACACTCAAATTAATTTCTGAGCAATGCTAATATTGTATACCTGTAGTAAATCATTTGCATTGCAGTTAAAGCAATGCTTAATCTTCAGAAGGAGGATATTTCACCGCTATTACTGTATACTACCTTGACCTTCTCGGCAACGTTTACCGTTTTAAAACGACATTGTTTCGAATTCTAGTAACAACCAAAATGCTACACACTATTTAGTTGTTAGATTGTTTATTTACAAGATTACAAAGTTTTGTGAACCAACTATAATGCAATATTTATTTACCATTTTAATGTTTAATCAGTAGAAATTACAAACATGCTTTAATTATACGCAAGGAAAGTCTTGTCCTTTTAACGCATATGGAGATATACACAGAATATATTGTCGCCCCCTTCCGACGCAGAATATTAGCTTGTAAAATCACATCTCAGCGAGTGGTGTTCATCTGGTAAAGGATGCTTCCCTTACTGATGATCTGATTTAGCAGATCAGGCTGACTTTAATTTACCGATCGAGGAATAATCCTCAAATTCCACCCACCTGGTTACTGAAATAACAGGGCCGGGATTTGACAAGCTCCAGATTCCAACTCTAATAACCCCCTGCGTAAATACTAATTAAATACAGGATTTTGTGTATCTTGCATGTACAACGTATAGCCAATCGGGATCATCATATTGATTTATTGAAGAAAATAATTGGTTAAATATTTCGTCTTAACTGTAGAGGGTTCAGGCCGATTATCATGTGAGGTTTTGGGGTTCTGGAAAATCCTGCAAACCAGTAAAAAGATTTTCCATGTAATTTTACTGAATGATCAAGAATTTTGCAAATGCTTAAGCGTTAAAAGAAGGTTCAGAAACCTTTTCTGTTGTTTTTGTTAAAATTTGATATCGAAATTTAATTAGGATGAAAACTCTTTTTCCTTCCCCTTTTCAACGAAAATTTGACCAATACTGAGAATTAAGAAAAGGGAGACTATACCGAGAATTAAGGGATATTACCTAATGTACTAGTTACGTGGGATTGTTAAAGTAATTGTCAGAAATTTGTTATCAGTTGAATGTTTCATGTATTCCAGTACACAGGATACGAGGCGGGAGCACAAAGTTCCTGACTGTACGTGTGTTGTTACTGTTCAATGGAAATGCGCGCGCAGCTAACACTCATTGTTTCTCGGCCCATTAAGTTAGTCGGCCAATAGGCTTCGTGTTAGTTTCTCTTGTTCAATTACCACGTGAGGTTTTATAACGTTGCTTTGGGGTATTGTGCCACATTTAAGCTACGCTTAGTAAATCACTATAAAGTTATTTTGTTACTGTTCTTCTATCCTAACGATGGCTATAAAATTTAATAATAGTCTTGCATCAAATTTTGCGGGAAACTTGATAAATGCGCCGCAGAAAACCCCGAAATTCTTCGGTAGGCTATCAGTCGAAAGCAGGTTTTCAGGCCGGTTGAGTGTCGGTTCAAAATGACGAATGTTAATGGCTACAAAATGGCAGAAAATGTGGAAAATTCGCCGAGCAATCATTCAGTTAAGTCACAAGATTAAAAACTCAGTTTAAGTGAGTAACAGTGCGAAATATAATTTACAAAGATGTATTCTATCACACTCACATATGCAGGATTTTTTTTTTTTAGATTGATTTGCTTTTCTATGGCTTATCAACACATTGCAGGTTATATAAAGCCAGAAAATATTTTTAGATTGTAAGGTTTTTTATGAAATAATAATTGACTGATATAGTTCATACTAATTAACCCATAGCTAAGGGGAGAAAAAGTGGATTCATACATTGTTCTGAAATAATAACTCCCTTTACCCACTCACTTTACATTCGAGTTACTGAAGAAAAAGACGGAAAGGAATTCGCGAGCTTATGTGAAATTTTCTTTGGACCAATGAAAACCTTGTCTTCACAGAAATTAGCCATTGATTCAAGAAGAAGAAAGAAAAGAAATTAGTGATCCTATGCGAAAATCCTTTTGATATAAAATGAAGAGCAAAACTAAATTAATAAGAGAAATGTGACTGAAGTCATGTGAAAGGTTTCGCTTCAATTCCTCGCAACCAGCGTTGAAGTTCTTGTCAGTGTAAAATTATTCACCATTACATTATCTTATTTTAACCAAGCATGGGGCAATTCAAAGAATTTTCTCTCAACAGTCAAATAAAGTTAAGTATTTCTTTTGAACGTATGCAATCGTATATCCCTTCGGTGAGTAACGAACTCTCTTACCTTTGTTTTAAACATTTTTGAATATTGTTTTATGTCAGATCATTTAATCTTTTTGTATGAAAATTTGCTCTTCATGACAAATTCGTTAAAACTACGGACTTTAAAAATTCCTTATTTATTTTCCTGAAACAAACGACTGACAACTTCAAGCATATAAATTCGTAAACTCCTTATCATATTTGGTTAAAATTACCCACGTGTTTTTTCATTACCATACTTCATTAATCTTCTTGGTGTGGATAAATCAACTCTTCATTTTGACCCCTAAACCCTACACCACTATAACTTTTCCTAGTGGGTATTTTCGCGTAAGTGAAATATATATATATATATATATATATATATATATATATTTTAGTGGAGGATTGGCTTGTAAAGCTTATTTTGTCACAACGTCACTTAATCTGATGATGAGTCAAAAATCTTAGCCTTTTAACGTAACCATTACACAGACAAACGTGTGTGTGTGTGTGTGTGTGTGTGTGTGTGTATGCTGAGAATTTCTTGTCCTGGACTATTCCCAAAATCAGTATTTCAGTGAAGAAACGTCAGAATACCGATTTCGGGAAGTGGGTCAGATCAAGTAATTTTCACCCACTCATCGTAACTCCCGAAAGAAAAGGGACCGTTAGCCAAATTGAGGTGTTAGAAAGATATAGAAATTAGGATGGCCATGAGACACACCTCGTCAGCTCACCTCCGAAAATCTTTTTTTTTAAATACACCCAATTCGTATAATGAATTGCTTTGACGATTACTCTGAGAGGGAACAAAAGAGAGAAATAAACGCAATTACACTACGTTTGTCAAGAATGAAAGAATATTAAAAAGAAAGAACCTTAATATTAGATTTTAAATTGATACGACATCATCCATTGTTAAATTTGGTTGTTGTTATTAACCAATTATCAGTTTGCACAACGACTTTAGTTGATTTTATTGCAAAATTAAAGGAAATATTCCTGCTTAAAACTATTAAAAATTACTTACACAATGTGTTGCCTGACCTGTGTCTTCCCAATGCCGCACAGAGTCTTCTATAATCTCCGTCTACAAAAACAAAAGAAAGAAAAAAAAAATCGTATTTTCCCCCAAACTAGAGAATCAGAGTTATCTAACTTTATCAAAATTAATCATCTGCACAGGCTTGGCGGGCGTTTTCGTCTATTGACGAAAAGCTTAACATTTGCATCCTTCATTTAATAATAAAACAAATGTAAAAATGTATTTCTTTAGAGTTGCCTTAAACCTGTTACGAATTCAAAATCTATATGTGCCAAAAGTTATAAGTCGCATAAAGGTTAATTCAATTTTTATAAAATGTATGTCATCAGAAAGACAAAATAATTGAAGTATATTTTGAAAAAGAAATTTTCATTCAATATATAAAAACGGAGTTTGGATTTGTGTTTGGAATTTTTTCATTGTTTAAAAATAAATAAAATATCAACAGAAATTGAACGTCTGCTACAACTTCGATTTAAAAATCTATAAAAATATAAATAATTACTGAAATTTAAAACTTCCTTCCTATATTATATCAAAGACTATGGAGGGGAGGGGGTAAGAAAAATTACTGGTTCACGCGATCAAGAAGACATTAAAAAAAGAAATCTTATTTGGGCATTTGGTCAGATTTTGAGAAGCGAGTAAACTAAGAACTTTTCAGCTTCTACTCGTAGATTTCTTTGTTAAAAATAAAGATATTTATTCCTAATATAAAAATCACTTCAATCACCTTCTTTATAGAATTAGTGTAAAAATATGGTTTCAGTGTTATTACATTTTATAAGTTTTAAATTACCTGGAGAATTGTAATCTATTTATTTATTTAGGTTATAACACTTTTTTGTGAAAATCGTGTCCTGTATCGGAATATCTAAAACTAGAAAATAAAGTAAAAATTCCTTTGGTAACATTTTTTTTTATTTGTCTGTATGAAAAAAAAAGGCGGATTTTTTTTAAATTGAAGAAAAAATTAAAAAATATCAAATTATTTTTAGCTATTAATTTCTCTTGAAACGTTAAATAACAGAAATAAAAGGCGGCGTTCATTTTTTTGATCCATTCTAATATTGACATTTCTTGCTAGCTATACAGCTATTCTCTTACCAGATCATTCTTCCTTGAACATGTTGCACTGTCAGACTATGAAAAAATTTTTTAATTGTTCCAGTCATTTGAAATTTTCCGTATATTTGCTCAACCGCAGTGATACAACGGAAAAAAGAAAGATGGAGTGTTGTTGTTGAAACAAATTCATTTGAAAGCATTGAAAAGTAAATGAATAAATATTATTTCAATCTAGAAGAATCTAGGTTTGAATAAACCTGTCTCAAAGAAAATAAATCTTTCAATATAACGAAGGAGATGAAGAAGTAAAAAAATTTACAATTACACAAACTTTCATCAAAATTACGAAAAGCAAAATGTCAAAGAAACGAATAATCATAGTTCTTATTGTAGAACAAGAAAAACAAAACAGTAAGAGCAATAACATTTTCATAAGAATATAACATTTAAAAAAAAAATTATTTTACCTGTCACTTCTGTCGTTTCAAGTCGCTGATATCTGAAAAGTGAAATTCACTGAGGTTTGCTCCAATTACGTCGTGTTAGTTTAAGCGTTAGAAACACATTGACAAAGCACAACCATTTGGCACATAAATGATGTAATAAAGTCGGTATGTAATCATAATAACAAATTTCCATCGAGTTTGTGACTCAGTTCAGTAATAAAATTAATGTAGATTTAATAACAATGTCTACAGCTTTAATACGAATTCACTTTAAAAAGGATAGAAAATAGAAATGGATACTGCTTAAGCGGAAGACATCGTGACAATTGATATTTGTCCTTAATACAAGTCTTTCCTTTTACACGGATTTACATTAAAAACACACGCAAAATATTTCATTCTGTTCTTGTAAAAACTGGTCTTAATAAACAGCATTTAATTCAGACAGAACTCACTATATATTTAATCTTAATAGAATTCAGTAAGGAAGTGTTTTGTTTACAATTTTAGCGAAGATAGAATTAGTTGTGCATGAACGGAGTTACATACATATGAAATAAATAATGTTCTTTATGTTAATTTAAAATCACGTATTATTGTGTAACGAGTAAAAAGAACGCATCAATCCATGGGAAACAATAAAATACACATAGAAAATTATTAGACAAGACGTTTAAGAGAAGCAGTACATATGCTCTATTTAATCGTCTAATTAGTAGACTCGGCATAACTATCAACACTATACAAGAGCTACACATTAAGATATAACTAGTATTAGGTTTGAAGCTGGAAAATACAACTAAAGTGTTCACCGGAACTAATTCCCTGGTCTGTTGTGAAATATGTGAAAGATTTAATAGATGACTTTTATAAAAGAAGCAATTCAACTGGATATAAATTGGGTGATCGCTTTACAATGTATGTATAATGTAAATCTGGACCCTTACTTTGTGTTCCTGTTTACGACATCTGATGTTCAACCTACAAATAGAGGTTTATCTCCAGTATCCTGCTTAAGATTGGGTCTCCAGTTCCTTCTAAAGTCTACTTCGTTTGTGTCAAATTTTAAAACTAAATTTGGAAAAATCACGTTTTGGTAAGACTATCAAAATTTTACGACTTAAAAGAAATCGAGAATTATATATATATATATATATATATATATATATATATATATATATATATATATATAATTAACGTAAATCATCCTGAAGACAAAAGGACAATTATTATTACTATTATTGTCTGAAAGAGCAACAGACTGAGAAAGTGATGCTCGGGTACAAATATACGAAGTCAAATATACAAATCATGGCACCCATAAATAAACAGCCTGATGCTACACAAAGCATGGCTCTCATGGCTTCTGATATTAATTTGGCAGTATCATGAGCAGGAATAGTGGAGGAGCGTCATATTCAGTGTTGTCGTTTTAAAAATGTTTGAGGCAGCCAAGGCAACTTGGGAGCCACCTCTAGATATTTGGGAAACTGGGTTAACCGAGCGGAACTTTTTTACAGCTAGACTCCACCTGAAAATTAGGCGCTGCTGTTATTAAAACCTATCGTTCACATTTGGCTGTGTTGCATGTGTCTGGTATAGCATTATCAGGCTGGTGTCATAATGGGTATACTGAATTGAATATATTTGTACCCCAGCGTCAAATAATAATAATAATAATAATAATAAATGGTTCCCTTCCGCTTAATTGGAATTCGTTCGTGTAGAAAATATTTTAGGGATGTAAAAAAAAAAAAAAAAAAAAAAAAACATAATAAAAGTAATTTGAAATATAAATTTGGGGCGTCTAACATTGGATCAATGGTTAGTCTCATACAGTGAGTTCGATCCTCACAAATTCTCAAACTTGTGGCCTTAAGCCTGACTAAACTAAATATCAATAAGAAAAGTACCCCACAGTAAAGTAAAGGTTAAATTATGTGTGTACACCATTTCATACAGCAGTGAGTTCGTTTTTGTACTTATATCTCAGATTTGTAGATTAACCAAACTTTGTAAAAGCGAATGTGTCACTGTGGAGCAATGGTTAGCAATCTTGAGTTCGATTCCTCCTGGTTTTCCCCAGCCCGTAGCTTGGACTCCTGTAATCTTTGTGGAACAATGTAAAGCCAAAAGACGAAATTCTCTTTGCTGTTTTCCATAAGTGAAAAAAATGTGATCATATGTTTTCGTCTCTCTGTAAACAGTGAGTCAAGTCCGCCTTAAAACTGATCTGAGTCATCTCAAG
Source organism: Acanthosepion pharaonis (assembly GCA_903632075.3). Classification (NCBI taxonomy): domain Eukaryota; kingdom Metazoa; phylum Mollusca; class Cephalopoda; order Sepiida; family Sepiidae; genus Acanthosepion; species Acanthosepion pharaonis. The sequence goes on from CAHIKZ030003999.1 coordinate 462,859, forward strand.
AAACAATGAATGCAGCGAAGAGAAAATAGATAAAGATGGTTAATGATGGTATAGCTATAGGGTTAGGAGCATGCATTATATTGAATGAAGCACGAGGTTGAATTCCACGAAAATGAGAACAGTGAGAATAAAAAATATACAATAAAAAAGAAAAACAAACATAAAGCTGAAAATTATTATGATTAGATTTCATTCATCTTAATTTCAGTTGCGTTTTATTGCAACTTCACAAATTGTCATTCTGTGGTTGTCAACAAGCAGCACGGATCAGAAATAAAGAACAAGTCTTCAAGATGCAAGTACGAGTCTCCCCCCGGAGGCAGTATATAATGGATTCACAGACAACACTTCCATATAGAATTATCAGAGAATGCAGCGTTATTTTTTTCATCCCTTGAACAATTTTCACGAGCCGTTAGGTAAAAGGATCACAGACCGAATCAATAAAATAAAGATGAACTGTTTTCTGTCCTTCAACTTCCCTTTAAAACAATATTTATCATGTTAATACTTTGTGATCACTAGCCGTCATTCACAGTCTTTGAGATGCAAGTTCCACAGTCCAACAGCCTCTTCCCACGAACTGCTACTTTGTAGAACCAACACCGAAGAGGGTGCTTCCCCGATCACTAGAATCTTAACCTACTTAAGTCTAAAGATAACCGTTATCTTCCCCACATAATCTCATAAACTGTGTCTCTTACTCTGTAACCCTCTACCTCGAGTGTCTCTTGAGCCGTATATAGGCCGAACATTGTTAAGGAGATATTATGAACTAGTGATAGTGGAAAAATGAAAAGGTTGGAACCAAGCATCTCAAGGATATAGTTTCCGATTCCTTTTGGTTGAATCGTTGGGCAATATGGACAAAGGTCATTGGAAAAGAGGGCAGAGAAGTTTCCTTATATTGTTTTTTTTCCATTTAATATTATTTTCTTGATTCCGTACTTGATTTTAATTATTTAATTGTATTCACTTTTGAATGGGCGAATATCTATTTTGGCTTGTAATTGTTTTATGTTACACCGAGTGGATTGATAGATTAATATAGATTCATCATTTGGGGTCATCTAAATATATTTATATAAGTACCTCCAGGAAAACGATAAAAACATCAACATACCGTGATGAAAGCATGTTCCAAACCTAATGAAAATATAGTTTTATTGGCAAAATCTTTGTCATTATTAAGAGGAAGGATCAAAGTATTTTTTTGCTTATTCAATCAAATGTTTTACTCCTGTTTAGAACTTTCGAAATTTTGATTAAAAATCTTGTTTTTTTTTTGCGTCAGCGGTTGTACTAATTTTTAGCATAAAAAAATGTTGGCCTCTTTTTTGCACTGACAGACATGAATTTGGAAATTCTTGCAAAAAATCAAATAATTGTCAGTTTTTAATGAAATTTTCAGGACTTATTCACAAAATTATTTTTGAAATTATTTTATTAGAAAATCTTGATAAAAATATTTTTTACATGTGTTTCAGCCCCTTAATTTTATGAAAACTTGAGAAATTCAACAAGATTTAGTGATTAGTGATTATATTAATTAAAAGCAGAAATCTTTGAAGAATTTAAATGACTGAATTTTTTTCAAAAATCGGACCGGGTCTTGCCGAAAATTTGTTGTGAATCGAAAAATAAAAACGTAATAAAACTAAGACATTATTTAATTAGAGAAGCTTTTAATTGCTTTTATGGATAATATATATATATATAATTCATAAAAGCAACTAAATACAATATTGTCTGAAGAAAAAATTTCGACGAAAAATGAATTTTTACAAGATTTGTTTTCAATTTCTTATAATTTTAAATTGAATAATTTATAAAGTTTTTAATTTTTAAAAATTCATTTCCGATGTAATAATTCTCAGGAAATATTGTTATTAAAACTATATTTACTAATCATATATTGTAAAGCTTATTACTATTTGACGTCCCCAAAAAACTTTAAAAGAATTTCGATTTGTTTTTGTATGTGTGATTATGTGCAGAATTTCTGAAGTATGGATGTACAAATCGATAAAAAAGGGCACATGTTTTAAGGATTGTCCCTCACACACACTTACGGTGAAAAAAACTATCGTCTGCTTCACTATATTTAACTATGAACACTTTAGGTTGTAGATCGACTGTAAATCGATTAACATGTCAGAAAAACAAGACCCCGTAGTTAAGTAACGTTTGTGTACATTATTTCATGCTATGAGTAATATTTGTTTCAAATCAGATTAATTTTACTTTAAATTTGCTAATTTTCCTCAAATAACGTTTCAGAAATATACGTTTTATTTTTGAAAGATTTTTAAAATCGAGAATTATCTTTTGTTTACAAATCTTTCAAAAATGGCCGTTTTGGTCGATTTTACTGAAAAAAAATCGATTTCGATTAATATAATTTCTCTTTGAAATACACCACAGATTATTTGCTTTACAGGAAATAATAAATTTTAAATCCTTTAGCTTTCAATTAAAGCTAAAATGAAAGCTTCCAGAAAGCTTTTTTCATTTTGAACCTTACGTATATCGAATTAGTGAAGGTACCTATATTTATATGGGTCTGTACTATAACGGATTATGGATCTGGCTATTGTTTTAATCGGCATATCCAGAGAGTTTTCTCCATTTCCAGGACTGCCATTCTCCAATCGCAAGTTGCTTGTCTGAGGAATCATTGATCTACGGCCATTTTCTGCCTTTACCTACGATATTCATCATAACTAATTGGCATATTCTTAAGGCGAAATCAAAGAAAAATGGAACTTGTAAATATTATGACAGATATGTAATATGAATAAAAGAACAGTAAATCATTTAATATATTCAGTTTGCCTTGTATTTTTTTAAAAATATTCCCAGTGGTTGTTATAGTACTAAATATTTACAGCCACTTTAAATTATTCCTTGAATATCTTTTCGGATAATTCAGTACCATCAAAATGTAACTGTTACCAAATTTTCTTGTTCAGGTGGTGGTGGGTTTATACATCTCTTCACCTTGAACTATCCAGCTGTATTTGTTTATATTCTGACAATATAGACCTATACCGATACTTGGATTATGGGTACACATGTTTCCCGACGATTCCTTCAGTAAATACGTATTGTATGATTTAGAAATATGAATCTGCAAATTCTTTCGCGTAAAATCTCTTTTCAGGAGGCCAATGGGTAAAGGTTAATATAAGAGATTAGGTAAGATCCAATATTCCTCAGTGTTGGCTTCAAGGGGTGAAGCTGTCCAGAAGAAAGAAGGACTTTTCTTCATTGTATAAACCAATCACAATAGAATAGCCAAGTGTACAATACCAAATTATATAATATTATATATGCCCGTCTATGTGAATCAATAAACTTTGTTCCTCGTTGAAGGTATATTGTTTGTAAAGCAAGCACGACTGTTGTTTTTCTATAAGTCTCAATACGAACTCAATGCAGTTGAAGCAGAAACATCAATTTAGCATTTAAGGAAGCAACTGCTAACAAGAGAACAATGGCATAATGGTGGTCTTAGAAATTTTTATCTGAAGATGAAAATCTTTCTCGTAGAAGATGTACGGATCAAATTAAAATATTCTTTCACAATCCCACCTTATCAAAATCCAACATTTCATGTGATAAAATTGAATAGCTTTTTATTGAGGTATAATTTCTTATTTTTGCTATAGAAATATTCGGTCATTATTTCGCCAAAAATGTTTGGGTTCCGAAAATAAAACGTTATTAGAAATATCAACGATTTTATATTCAAAATGGCTGCCCACCTACAGTGATTTTAAAAACTCAAAACGTGAAACTTTTTGGTTAATTCATATTTCTTTTTATTTCGACTTTCCTATGAATTCAAGAAGCTTGTCACTTGCAATAAAATACATTTAAATTTATTTATTCTCGACACAATATATTGTTGTGCAAGGATTTATACTCTAACGTCGTAAATTATAGATGACAAGCCGTTATTTTTTATTGCAAATTCGAGTTATGCGGAAATGAGATGCAACAATTCAATCGCAATGAAAAGACATTCTTATTTATTGTTGATTTGTTCCAGATGAAGAAAACATGAGATGTTATTGGAAGAGGAGCTAATGTGATTATACTTATGCTTTATAAACAGCTAGAGTTCAGACTCGTTAGAGCTTTAGATTTTATATAAATCGTTTTATTTTCTTATCCTTCCTTATTTATATTTATATGGTATATACGTTGTTAATGACCAGTATTCTGACGCCCATGAGATCAATGCAGTCGTCCCTCAAGGCTCTCTCCCGAGTCTTTCTCTTATTTTGCTATATATTAACGATCTAACATCTTCAGATCACTAGTAAAAATATATATGCAAACAATATCTCGTTTTATGGAAGCCCTACCAAACATTTAGATGACTAGAACCTGGCAACTGATCTCCCCTTTCAGTTTGCTTGTAGAGCTCAATTGTAAAGGAACAGGCTTGTAACATTCAATACTTCGAAAACCAAACTAGTAACGTTTCATCATCAAAGAGAAAACCTGGAGTTTTCGCTAATGATGATGAACAGTTGTACTTTTAATGAGGCCTGGAACATCTATTGAATCTTAAGCTCACACTAGACTTCAAGTGGAAATAGTATATATGGCCCATTGCTAAAGACGCTGGAAAAATGGCCGGATCCTTGTACCGCTTCAGAAAGAGCAAGATCAAACCAAAAATGGATTATTGCTGTCAAATCTGGGCTGGAGCTACCAAATTCTCTCTTTCCAGCCCAGAGTTCAAAAGTAATTCCACATTTCACCTCCTTCCTCTCCTCACAGATGAAACAGTGCAAGCCTCTCGTTATTCTACCATTATTTTCAAAGATGTTCGGGTGAACAACATTCCTTGGTTTCACCAGTCCAGACCTTTACAGCTTAGATCCTTTCTTGCTAGGTACACTGAATCGACTCACACATTGTTTTCATATCACATTGCTAAGGAGGAAGTTCCAACGAAACAGCTTTTTGCCCAGAACTCCCGAGGGGATGCTGCTTTAATCATTGCAATCTTAACCTCTTCAAGTCGAGGAGCAACCCGTATCTATATATTCTAATAAATATGCAACCCTTGTCCACTATCCCTATAAACCATTACAACATTCCCATTCAGTAACCCTCTATCATGAGTCACACCGAGGCATTATAATGGTAAATAATATCTGTATCTCTGAAATGAGGTATTATGATTACTTACATTATTCGGACTTATCCTCATCTTCATTGCCATATTCACAACATTTCGGCCGTTGGTTAGATCCAGTGACTTGACTAAAAGTGTCGTGAGTTCAATACCAGGCTAGAACAGCGGTGAACAAAAACCTGGAGAGTTGAGTTAAAGGGAAATAACTGAGACATCCGGAAGAGCCATGGCACGTGGAACTAGAATAGTCTACCCCCACCCAGTGGACGAAATAAAGGGTTCGATTCGAAATTCCAATCACCTGAAGAAGGCCGGAAGGTACAACGGCCGAAACGTTGGGAATATGGCAATGAAAATGAGGATAACAATCCGAATAATGTAAATAATGTGGGTAAATAATAGTTAAAAAATAATAATTATGATGAAGATGATATGAAGAAAGCAGAGGTTTCCACCCCATTGCGGCAGTGCAAATGTCGACAAGAAAACAGATGAAGCTGCTGAAGATTTGAGAAAACTTACCTCGATCACCAGCAAGCAGAAGGTTATCTGGTGTGAATGAGCATGCAAGTTTAATAATAATAGTAATAATAACAACAATATGATGATGATGAAGATATACACAGACATTGACGTGTTAAGATTCATGCAAAATTGATAGCAATCAACAATATGGAGTACAATTGATAGGCGCATGTACAAAGATGTGTCTGTTGATGAGAGATAGAGAGAAATAAAATTAATGCAAAATGAAAATAGAGAACGGAACGGAACGAAACCGAGAATATCGTTCCGTCCGGATTGGCGACAAGAAATGAAAGCAACCGAGAAAATGCACAGAAATGATGCGTTGTGACTTATTTACCCAGGTAAGCAGAGGCAAGAGCACGCTGTCAGTTGGCACATACTTCCGTGCCTTAGATAACGCCATCTGTAGGGGAGATAAGAAACTAATAAATGAATCGGTTCTATTTCGTTGTTTTTAGTTTTATTCCCACCTGTTTTCGCCTCTGTATGTTTTGTAAGGAATTAAAAAGACTTGATTTAATCGAATAAACAGACGCTAATCAAGGGTAATTTTAAATTATAAAAACTTAGTTAAAAATAACTGAATTTTTCTCCACAATCTGGGTTTGAAGGGAAAAAAAAAAACAAAGTTTTGAAAGATCATGTAATTAAACACTGTTACTAAAACGATAATGATGTTTGGAAAGATTTGTCAAATGGTGACGTCATATTGGACAAACGTTGTTATAAAAGGAAGGACAAAACTAACGAATAAAGAAACTAAGAGAAGAGAGAAAAGACAGAAAAGGAAAAAGAGAGAAAAGTAGAAAAAGAGAAAAGTAGAAAACGTAGACAAAGAACGAAAAACTAGTTAAACATGACTTAAAAGAAAGCAAAGGTTATCTCATGATATCCGAGTGATCAACAAGCTAGTCTTGCAGACCGTTATTATAGCAGCAAGTCTGATCCTCAGTTGGCGCCTTATATTTGCGTCTTTATGCCAGAATAATTAAGGACACCTTGCTGTGGAATACTGGTTATTAATATTGTCTTGCAGACGTTAAAATTGCAGTCCTTTTGTTCTCTATAACCTTCGAAGATACAAAGCCAAAATCGTTTAGCCGTGATGCAGTGGTTATCCAAATCGTCTAGCAAGCCAAAAAATGTAGGTGGCAGTTCGATCTTCCTTCGATACCCGATACTTGTAGCCTAATGCTAGACTATTTTAAGTCACCTTTCTGTGTTGTCTTAGAGAGACAAACTTACGAACAAGTATGACAATAATAAGTTCATTTCTCACCTTGTGCTTTACACTCCTGGCCTTGTGCACTATTAAATATTTTGAGTCCTTCGAGGTTGGACAATGGGACGGAAGCTGGCCTTGCAGACTATTATTTCTATAGTGAATTAGGTCCTCACTGGGTACTCTGCACTTGACTGAACCGAACATTGTAAATAATAACGGCGTTTTTTTTTTTTTTGTTTTGTTTTTTATTAATCTCTATTATATTTCTGTTTGAATTTCCGGGACAAGGATTTATTATTTACAATATTTACACGCGGACTATGGTCCTCATTTTTGTTGTTGTTATCACAACGTTTCTGCTTTTTTCATCAGGTGTATGAGGATCCGGGTTTCAGTTCAGAATCTCCTGTAGGTTACCCGGATCGACATACACCTGATGAAGGCCGGAGGGCACTGCAGCTGAAACGTTTTGTTAGCAACAACAAAAATAAGGATTTTATTTTACTGTTTAGATGAAGCAGTCAACCATTCTTGTTCTTATTGATTTTTGACGAGAATCTTTCACCCTAATTATGAAGTTGCTTCTTGTTCCAAACTCATACAAGCCATCAAGCTACGGCAATGAATAGATTGCGCTAATCGTATGAAAGGATAAGCTGTCAGTGAGACTCAAAATCACGTCTCTTTGTCCTGTGGGGAACGGTTAAATGTGCCAACTGCTCATCTCAACTGAGCTACCAGAACACAATGGTATTGCGAAGATCAAATTTAACCTTTAAATGCACCTAAGTTCACGATCTTTTATGTCGTCATATTTGTATTTATTTATTATTATTTTTTTTTTTACACGAGGATAATTAACTCAAAATTCTGAGCGAGTCTATTGCGTTCATTTTTGCACAAATGCGCTTGGGAAAGGCATGACACCATCTCTTTCCCTCACAGTATTTGGATTAAATGACAGGGTAGAAGGAAAACTCTGAATTCCAAAACGGGGAGAAACTAACGGGAAACTACTCCACTATCTTTCCCAAGAATGAATGACAATCCACAGATGATAAAGATAAATCTGTGGAGACACAATCGCTTACATTCTGAAGGGATAAGTAACATTAATAGCAGAAGTATTATGTTTCGTTTAATTTTTTAGATGGAGTGAGACGTAATGTGAGACAAAGTAAAAAGTATGTGAATGATATTTACCGTGTCTCTCCACTGAGATGTGATGTGACACAAGGTCACGTTTATTGTGGGGAACCTGAGCGCGTACATTCGGACCAAGGACCAAAATTTCCCGCAACCGTCAGTTACGCTGGCCTCTGTGGTGAGCATCGATACCTTTCTCTAGTGCCATGAGAGGGTGCAGCCTCGGGCAGTTGTTTTGCCAAGGCTGGGCACCTCACAGTATAATTTTCCTCAGTTGCTCCCCTGTTCGACGGAGCCACACCGAGACTCAAATGAGAGATGATAAACCGTACCCGGCCAGGTAAGTATTGTAAGTGAATATGAATCTCACCGAGTACTTATCTTTTATGTTTATTCTTGTGCTCTCTACTCAGCCATCGAGCCCAAGTTACAATAAAAAGTAACTATAAAAATCAAGATGGATGAAAATAATACAGAGTGTCTCAAAAATGTATACACACTTTTACAGTGTATAGCTCAAGTCAATTTGCTTTCTTTTCAGATTTACACATTAGTACTACTAAGGTCATCCAGGTTTAATTTTGAACAAAGAAAGTTAATCCTGAAATGGCACTGGAGGTGCGAAAATGAAATTTGAAGGCGGTATCGAAGAGGGTTTCATTCAGATCCACCCACACATCTTACAATCTTACGAATTAGAGATAAGTTTGAAGCTGATGGTACTGTACACGGTGTGCAAAAGAACATTCCGGAAGACCACGGATAACAACAAGCGCCGTGGAGCAAGAAAGAGAGATAGAAGTTTTCATAGAAGTCCAAGAAACCTATCAAAATGTTGATTGCTGCTTGTGATTCCATTGCGTCATGTTGTCAGCAATGTCTGGACATCATTTTGAAAAAATGCAATGACAATCTTAAAAGCATACATTTATAATATATACTGTCTTCATATGTATTATTGAAATTAGATATAATTGATTCTAGTTGCTTGAATTATTTCTTGAAGTTTCAAAATATGTATTCATGTTTCAAGACACCCAGTAGTAAAAAATTAATAATATTAAATAATTTTTAATAATGTTGTGGGTTTGATCTTCAGAAAGCATTCCACACTTATAGCCTTGTGCGAAAGTTAAATTTAATAAATCATTTTTCAATAACTAATGAGTTTGATTCTCACTGTGTGTCGTCTATTGTAGTTTTGTGCCAGATGAAGCTAAGCTGAACTTTTCGATTGACAACATGAAGGTAAGAATGAAAATAAAGAGAAAGAATGGAAGAAAGAATGAAAACAGAAAGGAATACAAAAAAAAAATAGATGGAAATGATAAAGAAATGAAAGAAGAAGAATGCGAATGTTGAAGAAAAAAAATGAAATTGGATTACAATGGATTTGACGAGGCGAACGGGAAAAAACTTGGTAATATGTGAAAAAAACAAAAAAAACACAATGGCGTCTGCAGAAGAAACATTAAAAATAACACTAAAAATTCAATGTTATATCTTTAAAAAAAAAAAAAAAAAAGCGATAAAGAGAGAGGGAGAAAAGGAAAAAAAATCCGCATCTAGATAAAAAGTACGAAAAAAATCAATAAAAAAAATAAACACTAAAGCGGACCAATAAGCCTATAGCCTGACACATTTATGAGCAGAATTTTGATCTGAATATGTCACTGTATAATGTTCGATCTAGATGACTAATAGAAAAGCACTGGGTTAAGTGTAGTGATAACGAATAAGATTATGTTGAAAAATAAATATTTGTTGTTTAAAATAAATGCTTTTTTAAAATTATCAGACTATAGACTTATTGGTGTATCGACATAAATAAAATAAATAAAAAACAAACAGGAATTTTTTTCCGTCGAAAATACCATACGGATCGCAACAAAAATAAAATAGCATTAAAAAATGTTCGAATGCGCTAACACTTTCTTGAAAATCGATGAAAATTTGACTTAAAAAATATAGTAACAGAAGGCATAATTTTGATATTTTTTTCACAAAAATTGTAAAGGAAATGTACATTTTGATTGGTCCTCCATTTGGTTTCTTAGATTTTTTTAAGTTATACATTTGCATATATTTATCTGTCTTGGTCGTGCCATATTGCAAATCTATCGACGCCGCTCCACGCTCAACAAACGTTCATTACATTAAGAAATTTGAATCTTCCTTTCTATGTGCCGTGTCCCTTCAGGACGTAGGCGATCATGGCTCCCCCATAATTCCCTGTTCTTCGTAACTCTTAATAAATTTTGTCTTTTTGTAATTTTTCCTAAACTGTTCCAGCATCCATTTACTTAAGCTCACTAAATAGTTTATGCGTAGTTTTCGTTTATCATTGTTTTCAATCTATCCTGTAAGTATCAGAATTTCCAAGCCCCCTTTCCTCATTATGTGCCCTAGAAATTTCAATTGGCTTTTCCTTGTGTTAAATAAAAATTTCCTTTTTGTTTCTATTTTCGCTAAAACTTCGTCGTTGCTCACACGTTCGGTCCATTATATCCTCAGCATCCTTCTGCAGAACCACATTTCTGTTGCTTCAAGTCTCTTCTTCATCTGCGAGGAGATTGTCCAGTATTCACTGCCATATAGGAGAGACTTACTCTTTTTTTTTTGAAAAAAAAACGTAAATTAGATTAAAATTTATCGTATATAAAGCCATCAGGAAAGATAGATTTAATTGTTTACGAAAAATAAGTATTCAAATTATACACATCTACATACAGACAGATTATATAAGCCGTTCTATGAGAGGTGACTTTTGATTATCGGATAAGTAGAACGCTCGCCATGTCCGACATACGTCGGATATATGACAGCACTAATATAAAATCTAATTAATCTATTGGAGAGATTTTTAGGCTTAGTCAACATTCTATTTTCTAACTTAGAGACGGTATCCAGCTGATGGTTACTATCTTCAGATGAGGCAGGTTAATTATGCATTACCTAACACTAAAAAAGGACCATGTATCACATTTAGCCTTTGTCGTGTAGCAAATACTTATCGCTGTTAGACACTCATAATTATAGACTGGAATACACACAAACAAAGTTGAAAGTGGCCACCTTGACTAGGAGTTATCCTTGCAGGGCATTAATATTGTATAATGAATCTGAGTTTGAATGTGGTATTGTACCAGACTAAAGTAAGATTAAATAACTGTCGCCTCTCTTTGGGTAGTGGTTAGTGATCTATCATTAAAAGTATGTAGTAATGTCGATCTTCATGGTGTTCCCCAACATGGTTTAAATAATATTACTAACAAAATCATTATCTTACTTGTTTCTCTGAAGAATCGAATATTCGCGAGAGACTGCCATCATTAGTCACTGACGATTGGCTCTTCTGTAAAAGAAAGATGACAAAAAGATACTAAACCAATTTAACATCTGTTATAAAGAACAAAGATATCATTTTTAAAACCTATAAAGACAACATAAAATCTTGATAATTTTTTTAAAAAGAAGAGAAAATCAACATTGTGGGCATGACAAAGTGTGTTTGCCTAATTTTTTTGTTGTACTTTTCCAATTTACGAATAATATGTTGTGCATTGAGATAAAAAATATGGATAAACTATCCGAAGATCATGTTTTGTTCTGTTTGAACTGTAAGGTAGACAAGATTTTGTTGGGTATATCTTGGTGATTTTTTTGTTTTGTTTGTTTTTTTCATAGTCGTGGAATTGTAATTAATTTTGATCCTGATGTAGATGTATTCGAAAATTGGAAAATGCAACAAAAAATTGAACAAAACTTTTTATATACAACACGTACTCCGACCTGATACAGAACGCAAAACAAGGTCGCTTCTTCTACAATTGGCATTTCCCGCCCAAAGAAAAGCAAACGTTTCCTCGACGCAGACATCAACGTGTATTCCTGATCCTGCTCCTTTTACTGAAATATTGTCTATGGAGCAAATCATTCAGTCACCAAATTACTGTTGGAATCTGTGGCGGGGAGGGGGCGGTTAACAGGGCCTCGAAAATAGTAGTTTACATTGCACGCACGTAGATCGCCTTTGGATGTTCATTTTCCTCTCCATCTTACATTAAACAGGATCTACTGGTATATATGGTACGGGCAGCAGGGAGTAATTCTCGATATATTGGGAGAGGTAGATTCATGCCTTTCTCAACAGCATTCTTGTAAAATTAACACCAACTACCACGCTAGCAATTTGAACTCGGTCAGTTTATTCCGATTTTCAAGCTTGTTAACCATAACGCCAACAGCACTTTGTTGGATTTTCCCTGATATTTTCTAACTCAGTAAACATTTGCAAAATAAGGATGGTAGGGTAAAATGTTATTGGCTTGACCCATTTCCCCAAAATTTGACCAAATGATGAAACATCACATGTTTTTTTTTAATCCTTTCTAAATCGGTCTAAGTATTTTTTTCCGCACGCCTCGCCATTGTGTGTATATAGATATACACTCACCAGTAATAGCTTTCCGTATTATATTGTTGATGAACAAATATACTTTTAAGGAAGATTAATAAAACTTATAACAGAATAAAAACAACAACAGTAGTAACACTATTATAATCAGATGCATTCAAATTACAATCATGATGAAACATTTAAAATCCGCAGATAGTAACAAAAAGCCTAAAATTCATGATCTATTATAAAAATTAGAAACTTTCAACTTAGCTGTAGATAAGAAAACGTCATTAAAATCAAATCGTCTGTGTAAGACCAAAATGTTGTTGAGAAATTCAATTGTCCTATTGAGACTATCTCTGAAATTAAAAAAAAATCTTATATAGAAAATATAAACACAACACTTTCTCATAGACTCAGTTGTCACAATTGCCATCAAAGTACTCTACAGAAACACATGATACAGAAAAAATACAATTAGACAGCTACTTGTCAATGACAGAATACTCAGCAAAACAGACTATAACAATATTACAAATTTAAAAGGCATCTATATTAAGTCAAAATCAATAACCAAAATCGTTTATGACGCTGACATAGGCATTCTAAAATCTATTTAAATTTTCAGTATCCGTACAACGTCACGTTCACGTGACACCATAAAGTTTCAAGTCTGAAAAATAATATTACGGCCACGTGACATCCTAAAACATTCAAATCTTAAAATTTAGAAAGCATCAAAAAGATGTAAACGGACTGAATTTTATGTAATTTCTTTTATTCTCTTTAATTAACAAAGCCAAGCGAAAGATGGGTACCTTAAAAAAAAACAATGAACAGTTCTTACGCTTCAACATCAAAATACGGAAAATAAGCCGCCAGCAAGAAAGATTGATTAAAAATATGACTTGTCCGTTATCTTCAAGAAAACTTGTTTGAACACACGCAAACACATTCACAATTACTAAAAGGATTCATTGTATATATAAATTCAGTAAGAAAAAAAAAAGACTACGGAGCTGTCACGTGACATCTGTCCTCCTTTACGGCAGCGAATATTGGACGATTTCCTCAAAGATGAAGAAGAGACTCGAGGCGACAGAGATGTGGTTCTACAGAAGGATGCTAAGGATGTCATGGATCGTGCGTATGAGCAACGATGAGGTCTTAGAGAGGATGCAAACAAGAAAGAGGCTTATGCTTAACACCAGGAAGAGGCAGCGGAAGTTTCTGGATGACATAATGAGGAAGGAGGGTCTGGAGAATCTGATACTCACGTGTCAAATAGAGGGAAAGAGAGACAAGGGAAAACAACGAATGATATATCTAGCGGACTTAAGCAAGTGATTGACAGGACGTTGTCTGGGGGAGGTAGCACAAGGAAGGAACTTGTTGAGAGCTGCAAGGGATAGAGAGCCATGACCACGTACGTCCTGAAAGGACATGGCACATAAAAAGAAAAAGAATGATGAAAATAATTTATAAGCGATTCAGTTCATTTTAGATGACAGGAAAGACTTTTCACTGTGGCAGGCGCAATCCTGTGTTATGAGGTCAATTATTATGGTTACTCTTTAAGATTGATGTGATAGAGACAATCGTTCAGATTTCATTTTGAATTGTCTGTTATTTCGACGTCCATATTTTGTATACAATTATTGTTGTTATTTTTATTTTATTCTTTTTAATTTCGTCTGAATTCCGTTTTTTTTTGGTCTGAAAGCCATAATTTATTTATTTTTAACTTTTTTCCCCCCTTTAATTTTCCTCGTCGTTTGCTACTTTCTTCCTTTCTTGTGAGATTTGTCAGCAATTTATTTCTTTTTAATTCGTTCAAATAAAGTGCTGCCTTTTTTTCAACATTATTCCTTTCTTCCTTTTAACCTTTCTTCTTTTGTCTCTTCTTATAATGTTTATATTCTCTGTTGCCTTTCAATTTTCGCCTATTCATCATCGCATATATATTTAAAATGGATTTACATAAAATACATTTAAAGCTCTCAGACAGTCGTGACAACATAGTAGTGAGAGATTCTGCGTCTTAGAACTTGTTCGCTCTCAAGAATTATTTATGACACACACACACACATATATATATATATATATATATATATATATATATATACTCTCAGAGACACACACTAGTTGTTTAATGTAAGCCGTAACATTATAAGTAGGATTTTATAAATGAGTACATGAAAACTATCATTTGCTGTCGAACAAAGAGTAAAACCAAGTAAGAAAATATGGTGAAAATTATTTCACTACTAATTCATTTGTAGCGTCAAAAATGATGGCAATATTTAAGTAATTTTACAATTTCACCATTTATATTATCTACATGAAAAATGTAGGACATTCTTTCGCTACAATTCACTCCCCGGTCTTTTGAACAGGAGTAGAGGGTTTATCCCTTGTTTCCGAGTTAGTATTGTTTCCGGTTCCTTCTAAAGTCTTTTCATTCTCTTACACTCCCAGTAGCTCCTTGCATCTTAGTGACATTATCGCCTTACTTGAATGAATTGTTTAAAAAAAAAAAAAAAAAAAAAATATTGTCGCAGATAAGGATCCATAAGTTTTCAATGGATATACTCTCTAATGCCCTTAGAAAACGCATGAATATCTTCAACCAACTAGAGGTAAAATAGTAGTGCAGACTGGGATTTTTACCTTGATTGACAGCCAGCCTAGGAGAAGGAAGACTAAATTTAATCACTCTGTATTTTTGAAAAAAAAAAAAAAAAAAAAAAAAGCTGCTTTACACTTCACAAATCCAGTTGGAACCCATAAGGCGGATAAATGGCGATTTCTATTAGACTATCAGCACCCCTGAGAGGCAGATCTTAACATATGGACAAAGCACAATCTCCAAACATCTATAAACATCACCTCCCGAGAAGGATGAATGCCAACGCAACATAGCACTTTGAAGAAATAATTCTGTTTTCTTACATCATTAAATGTAAGAATATACATAGAACGCTATGATTAAACAGCAAGAAATAAAAAGCAATGTATTAGCAATAGGTTCTCCTTATTAATGTGATATTCCATTTCTATGGTAATATAAAGAGCGTTCGTTTAATGACATCGAATAGTACTTTTACCATTACCAATATGTCATTAGTGATTAGACGAGATCAGCTCTATTACTACACTAGCCGAGTATTAGGGGATCCTATACGATACATTGTCCAATGACTTTTGACACGTCAGTGTATATGTACTTTTTCCCATTATAATAATTTTTTTACTAGTTTTTCTCCATTTTATAATTGTTGCTTTTATCACAACACTCCTAGTCGATTACTTTTCATTATTATTTTACTACGACTTTTACTCCATCTTATTGATGGTTTTGTTATAGCACAGCGGGTCTATACAGCGCGAAAATCAGGAAAAAAAATATTAAATTCGCACACCACTACATGGGAGTCCATTTTTCATGGATGTCGGTTTCACCGCTTTGGTCACGAAAGATTCGATAATAAAACGGAACATAAATCTGCAGTAAAATTGTGCTGCTTTTACTGCCATTATTTCATAATCACGCGCCTGAAGAAGATTTCGTCCCAAGTGTTGCGAAAAAATACAACAATAAGATGAGATAATACTACACTAATAATAATAATAATAATAATAATAATAATAATAATAATAATGAGGATATTTGACGTAAAAATTTTAATAAATAACTTTCTTACTTTTCTTAAACAGTGAAATTAATAGCAACTGGTCAAGATTGCGATGACTAAAGAAAAATTGCTTTTTCCGACAGGGATTGAACCTGTATTCCTTTTCTATCAGGGAAACTGCTTTTTATAAAACATCTTCATTAACAGGTTGGCCACGGAGACCAGACTGACAGTGTATGGTTTGAATTACTTATTTAACGACTTGTACGAATCTATATCTGCTAGCTCCTGTTTCGTGATTTTCTAAGCGTAGCTTAAATGAGGTACAAGGCCTAAAACATGGGGCATCCAGTGAGAATCGAACTCACTATTCAATCGAAACTGATCTAGCTAGACAAGCTTGCTAACTATTACGCCACGTCGAGGTGCCCAGGTGATTTTCTAAGTTTAGCTTAGATGTGGCACAAGGCCGAAAGTATAGGGCACCGACTACACTTCGAACTCGTAAGTCGGAATTGATCTAGCAAGACAAGCTTGCTAACCATTGCACCACGTCTTGTGTCTGGGATATTTTCTAAGCGTAGCTTAGCTGTGGCACATGGCACATCCAGTAGGGATCGAACTTACTATTCAGACATTATTTAGCGATCGTATCAGAAACATTAGCAATTTTTGAAAGTTTTTTTTTTTATCCGATATTAATAACATTTATAGTATAAAGAAATTTTATATGACAGAATCTTGCAGTCGGCTTATTATTTATTATGCTAAAGTTGGGTGGCCATATAGCAGAGTAGACTAAACTTTGTAACTACCATATTTGATAGCAGATTGAACTAATTTTTATAAAATTACTAAGTCATAATCCTGTAAATCGATATGCGAAGAAAAGACTTCTGTAAACAGATATTTAACCTTCCCTATCGTAGACTGAAAATAGTGTCGGAATATTTCCAGCTGAAACCAGATACTCCTCTGCCTGTTTGTCTTCCATGCCATTCGTCACAGTATTTAATCGGCCTATATAAGACAGTTTAAACGGTTTTTAGACTATTCTACAGAGTAGTAAAATGAAAAGTTAATCAAACATTACATATACTCATTTACTTAGCTTATCTTAGTCTGACACAAGGTCACAACTATGGGCCTTTCAGAGAGGAGCGAACCAACGAGGGAGAATATTTCAGATAATTTGTGTATTTCATCTTTATAAAAACGATTCCTGTTTTCATAAACTCATCGATGTATTGAGCTTTGGGAAGTGCAATTAGACAAGAAATGTTGCATGCATGTGATAGTCTAAAAAGGTGAGAGGTAAGAATTTGCCATATGTGGAAGACCTTCCCATACCAACTACATACTGTGTAGTAGATATTTACTTGACCCCCCTCCCGAGTCAGTTTGTGACACGAGGTCGGTTTTTAACGTGGGAACCCTGGTCATAGCTTGTCCAGGCTGGTCTAAGCTAGTCATAGCTTGTCCTAGCTGGTCCAGGCCGGAGCCGGTCCAAGATAGTCGTAGCCGTGATACCACCAGCCCGGGGACGAGCCCTGTGCCAGGTAAGTATACTGTGTAGTATTTACAATGTGAGATTTGTCGTACAAAAAAATAAATCACCGATTGACTTCTTTGCTCAAAAGAAGGTCTTTTCTTTTCCAATGCGTCAAACGAGTCAGTTTCTTACTCTATCGTTGAGCAATAATACTTTTTCGATGCTTAATTAGATCATAATAAAAAATATTTTTTGAATTATTTTAGATAGAGATTTTCGTTAAGTAGATCCCATTTTAGGTGGGAGGTTGAAGGACGTTTTGGATCACGTCTGAATTTCACCGTAGGCTTATAAAACCACTTGCTAGAGATGATAATAAATCAATTATAAGGCCGAAGGACTTCAAGAACTCTTCTATGATTTCCCTTACATTGTGCGAAAGATGGCACCAGAAATTTGTGTAGCGGTTTAACATTTGACAAAGCTTAGTAAAGTTTCTTTCGTGGTGTACCCAGTAAAGATTGAACTCGTTACACTTGTAAAATGGTTTGTTATACGTGCTTGCTAACCAGAGCGCCATGACGCGTATCACGATATACTGTTACAGGATTACCCACACAGCACAGAAACAGATGCAACGTGGTTACGAGGATAAATTGAGAACGGGTTCTTTCATTTCAATGGGCCGCCTAAATATAGAATCCAAAAGAGTGATGGAATCGGCGTCAAGTCTTTGAGTAGGAGAGTAGATTCAACGTCTCAATGCCAGAGTCTGCGGCTGGGCTACCTGTCGAAACGCTTGTCTAAATCAGTCAAGGTCATGCAAACGCTTCTTGCTACGACCTTGCTTCTTTCTCAACAGACGCCGGCTCGTTTATGTATAAAGGTTGCATTGCAGATGATACTTGAAGCGTCAGAATGGGAGATTGGAAGAAGAAAAAAACGAAAGAAAAGTGAAGCACTGAAGGAAAGAAGTACACATCTTAACCAACAGTTTGGGTAGTTGTTAAACGAGCACAAGGACACAATAATGGGGCACTCAGTGAGGACAGAACTCATCAATAATGACTCAATAGACATGATTCTTCGACATAATAGATATTTACTAAGCTTAACTTTTTCAGGCATATCTTTACATAGGTAGAAATAGGTTCAAATGGAGACTGGCTGCTTGTTTTCAAAGTATGTATTTTAGTTCGAACAACGGCCATTAGTGCTAGCTAGTTAATAACTAAACTTAGATTTTCATGGCACAAGGCCTACATAATGAAGCACCTAAGAGACAATTTCTACCCTAGCATGGCTTGCTTGCAAACTGTAACCTTATGGCAAGCGCTTTCGATGTACCTTTACAGTTATTTATTTTTAAAAATTACTATGCTTAGTATGGACACGGATTTCAGGCGCCAAGCTCCATGGGAGACTAAGACTGGCTTGTTAACCGTTACTTCATGGCAAGATGTCCATGTGCACAGTTAAATGACTTATTAGGTTTGTGTAAAAATTTCTAGCAAAAAATCAGGCACTAGTTTTCCAAAAAGTGCCCGAGGAATTTCTCACATGCGTTATAAGAATAATAAAGAGGAAAGAAAAGAAAGGGGAAAAGAAACAGAAAAATAAAAGAAGGTAAATGAAAGAGAGGAATATAATATAAAAAGAAAAAGACAAAAAACAAAGAAAATTCGGAAAGAAAAATAGGGTGACAAAAAAGAAAAGAGAAAAAACAAAATGAAAAAAAAGAGAGAAAAATGAAGAAAGAGAGAAAGAAACGAAGAAAACAATAGAGAAACGAAGAGAGAAAGAGGGAGAAACGTAGAGAGAGAGAGAGAAAAAAAACGAAGAGAGAGAAAAAAAAAGAGAGAGAGAGAGAAACGAAGAGAGAGAGAGAAAAATGAGAGAGACAGAGAAACGAAGAAAGAAAAAGAAAATGAAGAAAGAGAAAAATGAAGAGAAAAAAGAATGTAAGAAATGAGATGAGGCTAAGAAAAGAAGAGATTAAAAATGAAGGAATAAAAAAAGAAAAAGGAGAATTTAAAGAATGAAAAAGAAAGAAAGGAAAAGGAAAGGTTAAATATGATAAAATGCAGATGACATCATGAGAAAAAAAACCCCAAAAAACAGAAATGTCGATATAGAATTCTGAAAAATCTATGTTCATTTGTGCGTTGAATATATTTAAGTCTATGGAGTTGAATGAATTAAGATGAGATTTTGTCTAGAGCGACATTTGCCAGTGGGGTCTGCTTGCAAGGTACAAGTGCGTGACATTGCAAGATGGTAGACATAACCTGAGAGGGGGGAAAAAAAAATCAATGAAAACAAGAATAGAGAGAAAGAAAGAAAGATGAGAACAAGAGGGAAGACTAATTAAGAAAAAGAGAGTAAAATAGAAAATAGCACGACGAAGAGTAGAAAAAAGACAAAAAAAAATGATAGAAAGACAAAGTGGAGAAGTGGAAAAAGAAACAGTGGTTGAGAAAATGACATAAACTTTGCAGAAAGATAATCTGAGAGAAGACCAATGAATGTTCTGGCAAATAAAGGAAAATAAAAGCTACATTAGATACAGAATATTATTATTAAGACAGTCATTGCTAACAAGCAATGACTATCTTAATTCGTGACCATTGATAATACGTTTAATTTCATTTTCAGTGCATTTATGAAACAGTCATTAACAGGGCATTCAAATTATACCTACAATAGCCCTATTCTCTCAATAATACTTGCCTTATTTTCCTATCACTGACATTCCCTTACTTCCTGATTTACCATGAATTTTTTAATAAACCCAAAAGGAATGTATTTTGAATATATGAAATGTGCTTAAAAGTTCACGGTCCGACCGACATCCTAATATATGATCAAAGATCGCTTTTTAAACCACTCTTTGGTTAGGCCGAGAACTTTCAGCAAACCCTTTTACATATAATAGCCCTATTCAGTCAGTAATACTTGCATTAATTCCTGACCCCTGACAATCCCTTTCCTTTATTTACAGTTCATTACTATAGCCACACGTCAATTTAGTGAATTCGATCCTCACTAGAGTGTCCTACACTTGTGGCGTTATGCCAAACTACAAAAAAGAGCGCTTATACTTAACATCAGAAAGAGACAATTGAAAATTCTAGGGCACATAACGTGGAAAGCGGGCTTAGATAATTTGACACTCACAGGAGAGACTGAAGGCAAGAGGAACAGAAAAATGCAGTATATGACCTACCTAATGAGATTGTGTAAATGGTTGGCAGAACAAGGCTTAGGAGAGATAGCAAAAAGACGAAATTTACCAAGAGCTCCAAAAGGACATGAAATTGTGGAAAGCCATGATCGCCAAAGTCTTTACAGGGGCACGGCGCATAGAAGAAGACTGAATAAATATTATTTGGACACCTGACGTAGTGTTCTGGTTAGTAAGCTTGTCTCGCGTGTGAATTCGTTAGTATAGTGAATTCGATGCTTACTATATGCCCTACTACTTCGTATAAGCTTTAATCAGCCTTAAATAGGTATAACGTTAGAAAGTAACCTTTAAGGAATATATACAAATGAAATAAAACAGCAAAAGAAGTCATTAATCATTGATTAATTTATTGATATTTACAAAAATCTCTAGCACACCATACATGTAGGACACACAGTGAGAATCAATCTCTATGGTAATGATAACGATTTAGCTTAGTAACCAGTGATACATGTGTCGTGTAGCCTCTAAAAAAAAATAAAATCCCTTAAACAGGGAAAGAAAATTGTCGAATGTTATCTTTCTGTAAATATCAAAACTTTTGATGTAACATTTTTAGATGCTAAACGACACATGCATCACTGGTTACTAAGCTAAATCGTTATCATTACTATAGAGATTGGTTCTCACTGTGTGTCCTACATGTATGGCGTGTTAAAGCTTTTAATAAATATCAATAAATTGAGGACACCTTGCCATAGAACAATGGTCACTAAACGAATCTGAGAATATTATTATTGTAGTAACTTCGATCCTCACTGAGTGCATCGCACTTAAACCATACGATGTTTAGTAAATATCAAGTAGATACCGTGCCGTGGAGTAAATATCACACAGTGTCGAAGATCATTATGGCAGTAGAGAGTTCGAACCTCAGTCTTCAGTAAGGCAATCCTAAGAGAAGTCCTACCAGGAATTATTATTAGCGGGCTCGATCTTAACAATATAAGATACACAGAAGACATCATGTTGATGGCAAACACTTAAGGAAATTTTCAGGAACTCCTAGACAAGGTAGTAAAGGAAAAGTAGGAAGAAACGACTAACCATCAATTGTAAGAAAACAATGTATGGTTGTCAGTAAGAGGAACAGCCCAAGATGCCAGTTAGTAATTGGAGATGTCAACATTAAAAAAAAAAATATTTGGGAAGTGTTTTAACAGATAGCATTAATTGAGATACCGAAATTCGAAGGCACAAAAGCGAAAGATGCCTTTGAAAAGCTAAAGAAATTATTAAGAAATAGGAAAATTTCGTTAGAAACAAAAAAAAAATAAATAAAAATGAGAGCAGAACTGCTATATCAATCCTATAATTTCCTCACAGATAAAAGGGAGACGTGAGGAATACAGATGTAGTTCTACAGAAGGATGCTGAGAATACTATGGGTGTAACATATAAGCAACAGGGAAGTTTTAAGGAAAATGGAAACAAAAAGGAGACTTATACTTAGAATCAGAAAGAGACATTTGAAATTTCTAGGACACAAAGTGAAGAAAGAGTGTTTGGAGAATATGACACTCACAATTCATATTGAAGGCAAGAGAAGTAAATGGGAACATCGTTCAATCTACCTAACGACTTTGACAGAACAGGGAGTGGATGAGATGAAGAGATAAACATTGCTGAGCTGCAAAAGATAGGAAACTGTGAAGAGCCATGATCACCTGAACGGACACGGCACATAGAAGAAGAGGAAAACCACAATTGTTAACATGTGCTGTACTTAGCTGCAGTGTATCAAATATTTATAGTAGACTAAGCTTAGCAAATACCAAAGGTGTTTTACCTTTCAGTTAAGTAGCATTGGTGCGGGATTCTATCAACAAATTTTAGCTTTGAGAATAGTTCTTGGAAGGAATCAGTAGAAAGGTAATGGATATCTGAGAAAAAAAAGGGGGTTAAATGTTGAGTACCTCAACTCCGAAACAGTTTATTTGTTTTATTCCCCAAATTTTTTCCTCTACTTATTTTTTTTTATCCTTATTTTATTTTAAATATCTTTATTGCTAACCTGTCGGTAATGGTTGTCGTTAATTCTTCAGAGTTAGAAGTTTCGTTTTTCACCTGTCTTACCTGCCACGGG
The DNA here is from genome assembly GCA_903632075.3 of Acanthosepion pharaonis. NCBI lineage: Eukaryota > Metazoa > Mollusca > Cephalopoda > Sepiida > Sepiidae > Acanthosepion > Acanthosepion pharaonis. Next base: position 485,775 of record CAHIKZ030003999.1, read on the forward strand.
CGGGATTTCTTCATACCTTTAGCACCGTACACGATAAGAACAGGCGTGTCTACTTAACTGGTTAGAAAAGACGAGAAAATGTTCTTTGAATAATGTTGAGAATCCTGAAAGGCGAAGAAGGGGATGATATGATTACACAAAGGTTAGAAGGTAACTAAGTTGCAGAGAATTATGCAACTGATACATATTAAGCTAACAGTTATTTTCGGTGGTAATTACCGGAATAACGATATATCGCATCAAGTTAATCAGCGACATGTTACCACAGTGAGAAACCCAATTTTATGCTTACAGGAGAGAGATGAAAATAATTTTTTCAAGTTGAAATTTAAAAGGTTTTAAATCTGTTTACGCAACACAATCTTCCTAATTCATTTGACTTTGTCCAAGGCCAAGCAAAGATGGATAAATATCTACAAGCAGCATTTAATCCGACAGCAACTTAAATAGATTTAATCTCATTTCCATTTTTTATCAATACATTGTACTTAAAAGATAGGTAAATGTATAATAAGTGGGTTAGTATTGTTATGATTATGAAATCTGTGCTCGGGAATTCTAGGACCAATAAAATCTGATAATCCGGTCCAAAGGCTAATCTGATAATCCGGTCCAAAGGATAATCTGATAATCAGACTTTTTTCCTGTCTGTACATTTGAGATGAGGTTATCCATTATCTTGGATTATTTTTTTCGTTTGTGTTGCTTTTTTCACTATTTCGACAATTGTAACGTCCAGACTTCGCCAGATATCTGCTACAGTTGGTAACCTTTCAGGCATGTTGACTGTAAACCATTATTTGATCTTTAGCAGTTCGTTGGTGTAATTCCTATACTTGAGTATTCTAGCCCAGACATCACCACGCTGTTGAGTTCGTGCTTAAAACGATATGCGTGTACATATTCTTCAATCAAATTCCCGACATTGTGTCACATCTTGACATTGTCGGGTGGTGAATAAATACCGCCTTTGGGCGCAAAAGAAATGTATCAGTAAATTTATTCTGGGCATGATGGATCCGCCTACAAGACATAATTCCCCCCCCATTGTGTAAAGAGGAGTTTTGTCAGGGACAGATGTCTGCTGAAAAATCAAGAGGACGAGTAATTAGGTAATCAAACCATTACAAGGAGGGTTTAACGCCATTCAGAAAAAAAAATCCGCTTTGGCTTGCACAATGCCACCTATCATAATAGCGTGAATAGCTGATGCATTTTGTCTATTGATTCTAACACTGAAGACTGATAAAAAAAAATAAACAGCATTTTTAGCAGATTCTCTACCATTGATTCCCATTCTGAGTTAGTGGTGAGGTTTAAAAACCCCAGTGATCCAAATAGATATACAGGCGCGAGTATTACCCCTGGTAAGCCGGGAAGGTTGGAGGATAGAGGGGTTAAATGAAATAAGAACCACAATAATCCATTGGATGTAATATGGTGGTTGTGCTGATTTGATCTCAGTCACAATCTCAACCTAAAAGTGAATCGCCCCCGCCGGTGGAAATGCCGAAATTTCTAGGATCACCTCATTCCCAAAATTACAATCATAGCATTAGTATTATAATGTTAGTATTACTGCTATGACTATAATATTAGTAAACATAGTGGGATGTGCCGCCGAAAGATTTATGACTTTGTAAACTACTAACTGCCATGAATTACCGGGAAGGATGGCCTCATGAATGTAAGCAAATTCAAGCAAGCTGAACCCTCTCTCACCACGTGCACACACATATATATATATATATATATATATATATATATATATATATATACAACAAACACACACATTACTTTGGGCCACCATCTGGATTGTGAAGAAATGATGGCTGTTTCCCTTTTTCAAAACTAATTTTCTAGCTCAGTTCGGGCCAAAAGGGACTTTCAGTTCCTGAAGGGTTTTATCATATATTCAGTAATTATATTAATAAATTATTATTGCATAAAGTTTCTTAAAAACTAGGTCTTTTTTTTCCTTATCTATCTTACTGGCTAGTGGTAATCTTGAGGGCGACGGGTTTTGAGTTTTAGGTAACTTTCTCTCTCTAAAAAATTGGGTTACATATTTTCATCGTTCTAGGTTAGTAGAAATGAATCAAACCAAAGACAGTATGAAACTTACTAATTAGAAAATCCAGAACGTTGCTCCCAATTGTTGACCTGTAGTATATAATATAATTTATTTGTTTAAACGTTATTTTATAAATGGATACTCATATTTGAGTGGATGCTCTGTTTCTATTTATTAATTAATTAAACAGTATATTTATTTATTTATTTACATCTACCGGCCTGAATTTGGTCTATTATATATATATATATATATATATATATATATATATATATGTGGGGTGGGTATTCAGGAAGAATATTTCCATTTAAGCATGTTTGGTTGAATAATCGGGACATATGTCTATTTATTTTTTATTTTAATCATCTACAAATTTTTTTGTAAATGCGCATGAAACGCACTCTGTTATAGCCAATTTTAAAAATTAACCGTTAAGCATATGTAAGGGAGATAATTTATATTAATTTATACGACATTTTTTTTTCTTTTCATATACATCTCTAACTATGGAACAAACAGACTACCAAAAGGATTACTCATCCTTGGACCGAACTGTCATCTCTACAGACAATACAATAGATTTGATAAAAAAAACAAAAAAAAAAACAAACTGAAATTGAAATGTTATATCAAAACCTAAAAAACTTAAAGAATTTTAAAAACAAAACCAGAAATTTGTCAGTTACTCAAAGCTGAAGCAATAAATGACAGACATGACAAAAGAAAAAAAAAACTTGACTAAGCTCCTAACAATTAGAAAGCTAAGGAGCTACATAACTATATTCATATAATTAAAAAAAACAAACAGATAAAACCAATATAAAAAGATAAATCCAATATATTTGTTGTACTAAATAATTTTGATTATAATTCGAAATTACAATAAATACTTGACAACTACATCAAATTTTAAAAAGTCAACAAAAATCCTCTTAACCAACTGAAATTGAAAATCAGCAAACTAATCACAGTCATCAACGCAGAACAAGACAATTTAAAATGTCCCCAAAATAACTGGCAACTAGAAACTAGGAAACATATATGGAACTCTAAAAATACATAAACTTAACTTCCATCTCCGTCCTATTATATTTCAAATCCCCACTGCAGTTTATCAATTAACCAAAATCATTAACCAACTCATTACACCAGACATATCTAATTAATACAGCATTAACTCACGAACTCTTCCAAATCTTAAAAACACAAAAACCAATAATGAAAGTATAGCGTTACTTAGTGTTGAAAGTTCATTTACCAATGTCACAGAAACGATTGACATAATTATAAAGAATATTTACAGCAATCCATCTCTCCCTCCATTAAAAATTAAACGGAAACTAGTCTTGACTTTTACTACTGAAGTTTCCTTCTATGACCATCAAAATAATATACACGTACAACTTTCTCAGACACATATGCATAAGAAAAGAATGGAGTATTTTATTTATGAATCAGACAGATTTTTATTACTCAAATGTTATTTTTAGTGGATACTCGTATTTGAGTAGACGCTCCATTTATTTATTAAACAGTTTATTTATTTATTTTTCGTCTACCGAATATTCAGGAAATCTTATTAGAAAAATATGCGCTCTCCGACAGGATTTGAACCTGCATTCCCCTAGGGGAAACCATCATTATATCTGACATGCTTTGACCTCACGGCTGTTGAGCGCATCGATGGTCAGGCAGAGTCTGGATAGTGCCATTAAACACAATTTTTTCTCCAACTCTCGAAATAAACACATCTGCTCCGTAGCCAAGATGTCAAAGCGCATCAGATCTGCTCCGTAAGCCGAGAAGCTGACAACAATCAAATGAAGACATTTAGAAAAACAAAACCAAGCAAAAAAATAAATAAATAAATAAATAAATAAATAATAAAAAAAGGAAAACAAAAGCAAATTATATGCAATGAAATACGGGAGTTCACCAATTTTCCCAAAATATTATTTACTCCAGTTGGTTAAATCATATTGATGTGTGGCATCCACATGTGTCAAACGAAAAAAAAAACTATTAGATCTTATTTCTGTTTACGATATTTGAAGAAAGAAATGTGACTTACAATGCAAAAAAGTTACCTTACTACAAAGTGAAACAAGAAATCGTGGGCCAAGTGAAACGAATCATGACCAATCATACAAAAAGCCGACACACACACACACACACACACACATATATATATATATATATATATATAAAAGCGTGTGTGTATTTATTCCCATTACACTGAATAAGGCCATGTATATACCTTAAAGTCTACAGAAAATATCGATAAATGCCGTTATTTCTGCCAACTACTCACATTAAAAAGCCCCTGTGTCATAAGTTACATCTGTGACTATGAAATATAGTTACCGTAAAAATCATACCTATCAAATTCTAAGCTGGCGATCATTAAACAGGTAATTAATAAATCTTTCAAACGGATTGCGACAAGACTGTAACACAAATGAAACATGATTCCTGACAGACAATAGCGGCGGAACGTAAGAATACAAGTGAATCGTGTTACAATGTAAGTCGATAGCACCAAAGGCATCCGATCACAATAGACTTCCTCGACAGTTAAATAGAAACAGAAAGTCTGCACTTTTTTGTACCGGATAGAAATCCTTAGAGAATCCAGAAGTATATCATTCTGGTTTAATAAATGTGTACATACTTGTGTTGGATTATATTTTGCTTTACTGTGATATGTACGAAGCAGAGTAAATGCTTACGAAAACCATCGACGAGAAGCAAATTTATGCAAACCTTTAGTAGTAAAGCTGATTAGAATAATAAATATATTAGTAGGAGCCGTGAAAATTTCATGGTTTTGCTATTTGAATTTTCTTATTAATTAAGGATTGAATAAGCCATAAAATACCCGTGGAATTTCCGCAATTAAATATTTAAGTTAACAAAATATTCAAATAACAATCATAAGTATAAATGCAGATCATTATTTAAAGAAGTAAGAGGGTACAAATGAAAATGTTTAAAATTGACATGGTTCTCTTGGTCTGAAGCAGACGTTAAACACAGAACGTTATCCCCTCCTCTATCTTCTCTCTTTTTTTCCCGCTGAAACCAACATCGTCTCTGATATGTTTTTTCATCTTTCGATGTGATCAAAGCATAACAGTCCATTATTTAAGAGGTATTGACGTTCTGAAATCAAGGACGTGTTTTGTTATTTTTGTTTTTTTGAAGCTCAAAAAAAAAAAAAAAAAAAAAAAAAAAAAAAAAAATTCTAATTTAACTGAAAAACTTAAATATTGCTTAAAAGAAACATAATTTAATTCGCAATTATTATTTTTTCTGTTTCATTTATTACATACTAGCAGTAGAGCCCGGTGTTGCCCGGGGATGTAACAGTAAGAGATAGATCAAGTATCGACCATCATAAAGACTGAAAAATAAAATTGACAAAGATTATTGTTTAAGGTTGACGGACACGCATGTCTTAATTAGCTTTTTGTTTTTTTTGTTTTGCGAATTGGTCAAACCCAAACAAAAACATTGTTTTCAATCGTTATGAGTCTACCGATTGAATAGAATTTTATTATAAACAATTGTAAATGGAATTTTTAAAGCATTCTGAATGTAAAAATAAAGAAAAAAGTGTGCAAGACAATAAGAAACACTACCCGCCAAAAAAAAGTGAAGTTTTGTTGAAATCGGTTGAAAAATTTAGGAAATCCGATCCCATATATAAACGAACACACACACACACACACACAAACAAACAACCTAGGTTTTATAATAAGTATAACTCGATATGAGTTGTCCCCCTTTCATTCTCGTGATGCCTCTTAATCGTGTTTTCAAATTGATTTTGTGCAAAAACAATTGTGTTTTTTCAATTTTTGGTGCTGTTAGAACCACCGCAATGTAATTTTACGTAGTCCTGTGAAGTTTTGTTGAAATCGGTTGAAAAATGTAGGAAATCCTATCCAATATATAAACGTACAGACACACACACACACAATCTGCGTTTTATAATAAGATATTATGATTATCATATTTATTAAGAGTTATATATGTATTGTTTATTATAATTTCTTTCAATTTTTTCCATAGTTAACGCGTTTTTCTGTATTCGTATTTGTACAAGTGAACCAGAAGATCTTTTCTAAGAAAATAAAACATAAAATGTCAAATACTCTACAGATACTCAAATACAGCATACCAATACAAGGCCCAAGAGCTACTAAATATAGAGGGTTACTGTGTGTTGTTTTAAGAAAGAAGTCTTACGATGAAGCTAAATGCTGATAATCGACGCGGAGTCGCTCCGCAATCAATATCAATACGCCCAGTTGGTCTGAATTAATCGATAAAAATACGCTTGACTTAGAAAAAAAATTAGTAACAGGTATTGTTTGATTCTTTTTTGTTTTCTCCATGGAGTTCATGGGGCGCCTGTTTTACTATCGTGAAACTTTTCCTAGTGCAAGACAGAGTCTCATTGCTAGCGCTGAATCTTAATCAAACGTCTGACACATCTGAAAAGAATGCAATACAAATCCTCAGTTCCTCATCATTAATACTTACTGGCAATCCTTTATGAGCCGACTCACTTTTAATATCACTATGGCCATTAACTTCATCTTTAATAACCACTCTACATATTCTATAAGTTGCTTTTGTCTCAAGTTTACAATTGTACAGTAGGTAAAAATCACAGAATCAGATTGTGGGCCGCCATCTCTGATTTCATTCGTTACTACAGTAGCTATACTTTGTCATAATTTTATGTGCTAGTAAAAGTTATGTGGATATTTTAAGTTGTTTATTGTTGCCATTTGAAGGATTTATGATTTTTAAGACTGATAAAAAGAACATTTGAAACTGCACGAACCATTTAGGCTACCTGAATAATAATAATAATAATAATAATAATAAATGTAGGCTGTGTAGAAGTAAAGATGAGATAATCAACCACGTAATGCAGAAAATTGATCAAGAGGTATTACAAGAATAGATACGATAGGATGAGAAGGTGAACCACTGGAGATTGTGCATCGACTGCATTTTGACCATTCTGGGCCAATGTTACACGTAGAGCAGAATCTATCTTAAAATTGAAACATAAAATAATCAGGGATTTTGAGATTCAAACGGATCAACCAATCCAGGTCAGAATACTGGATCTGGCCGTCGTAAACAAAAAAAGAAGAAAAAAAAATCATGCTAAATAGTGTATTTCATGGTTTCGTCAGCATCTCTGAAAGAAAATGAAACGTAACTCCACTTTGTCAGATAGATGAGAAAGTTGTAGAACATGAAGGTTACAGTTGCTATCGTGTGCTGGGAGCCTTCCCGAGGAAACTATGCAAAAAAGTAGAACTGGAAATCAAGGGAAAACAGAATACCAAGAAGAGATCTGGTGTATCAGAAGTGCTATCTGATAACCTCTAGTATAAACTACTATTGAATAAAAAAATAAGTGAATATAATAGATTTAAAAAATATTGAAGAATAAAACATCATGATGAGCATGTCTCAAAATCAACACTTATATCCTTGTAAAATCAGTAATACTCAACGAAAAGAAATATTAAAAAGCTCAAAACCAGGTAAATTCCTGCTATCCTCGTTACATCTCAGTATCTTTTGAAATCCACTAAAAAGAGAAGCAGCTTTCGTAGACTTGGGTTAAATATCATTGGTCTATAGAAAAATGCGAAATATTCCAGTTACGTTCAATATCCTTTTCTCATCATAAAGTATTTTTATGCTCTGACAAGTACTGCAATTGAGATCTTGCTCTTGTTTCTGGGGAAGAAACATTTTCGTTAGTATCAACAACAACTTTATTTAACAGAAATAGTCACTAAAGCAATCTTTCATTTCATCAACATATCGTCCAACAAATAACCCCATACACACATACTATATATATATATATATAATATAATATATATATATATATATATATATATATATATATATATATATATATATATATATATATATATATATATAATATAATATATATATATATATATATATATATATATATATATATATATATATATAATATATATATATATAATATATATATATAATATATATATATATATATATATATAATATATATATATATAATATATAATATATATATGTGTATATGATAGGAGAGTATGTGTATATGGGTTTATTTGGTTAGGAACCTTTCTTTCAAACGTTTAGTTGAATATGACAGACAAGAAAAAAATTGATAAACTTATTTTATTGAGTTTTTCTAGTATTCATTTTTTTTTTTCGTTTCTTGGGGGTGTAAAAATTGTCCGTAGTGTCTATTGTCCCAAGCGCTTTCGGTCACTTCTTGATACATTTTCACGGGGTTTGTTGTTAATTTCTTTTTATGGTTGTCTGTTAAGATGTATTCTGTGATACATAGTGTATAGTGTAGTAGCATTTATTCCGATATTATATATATATATATAGGATTTTTTTTACCAGGAAGGAAATAAAGACAAATATATGTAAAATTTAAATATTAATTGTTAAAAATGTAACCATCCTCATCTTCAACTATTGTAGCCTAACAGGAAGGCATGTTTACGATTCCACATGAGAGCATTCACGATTCCAAACGGGGTTTTTCTGAAACATTTGAAAGACCGTTTTCAACTTTTTTGTTTCTGAATACTTTGCCACTTATGAAATGTTATATTGATCGAAATAAATGAAAATCAGTAGATTCAAAACAGGACACTTTCAGCGTAAGGTTTCATTTACATGCTCAAAATGCTGGCAATATATATTTTTTAAATCATATAACACCATGCAAGGTAGTTAAAGTCACTAAGACACAAAGGTTTACTTAGTGTGAAATAATAAATAAAAAAGAGAAACATTGTTAAACAGCGAGAACAGTAGAAGAGCAGTCTGGAATACAATAGATGACGATTGACTTTGCATTTAAACTTTTGAAGATCAAAATTAGCTGATGGACCCGGAAGAGAGTTCAATAAACAAGAAGTGCGAGAAAAGAAACCGTTAGCATAGAACTTATAGTTATATTCTGCCAATTCAACTGTGAATAGATGGGACCTTGCCGCCAATCTTGTACTGCGTTTAAATTCATAAATCCTATGTACCATAGCGAAGAGTTCATCCGGACAATTACCATTAGAGTATTTCTAGAAAAGAAACAGGGAGGCTACATTACGGCGGCGGGAAAGTGACTGAAGTCGAGATGCCAGATTAGGACCGATAATATTGTTGATTCTTCGGATTTTATGAAGAATCTCTAAATATAAAGCAGGAGCACCGGATGTTTCAGAAATGGTCCTTCTATGTTCCAGTAGATCGTAATGGACGACACATTTCAAATTCCACCAGAAACAAAGCAAGCACTTCTATGAATAGAGTATTTGTTTTGGTGTTATTTATCTTGTTTTTTTGTTTGTTTGTTTGTTTGTTTTTAAGATAAGGAATTTTCAATATTCCTTGATTTATTCCCGATCTCAAGATTGAAACAAAACAATCAGAAAACGGCACGAATCCGCTATGATAATTTAATGTCAAATCCATTTGACATTGGATTAAAGAATAATTCCCAAAATGGATTAATCAGATGCTACTTTTTACCTTGTAGTTTTGAGTTCAATCCCTGTTTCAGGAAGCAACATCCATATCTTCAAGTTTAGCGAGAACGAATAAGAAACGGGATTTCATGGGCAAAAATAACAATTTGCTCATACATGATATATCCTATCAGTTCAAATAATATATAGTTGAAGATGACCAGTGCATACTTCACCGAAACGTTGTATATACCATAACATGTACAACAATAAAAAATGAGAATACTATGTATGTTATTATTTTGTTTCATATATTATTCTTAAAAGTATCTGAAACGTATTAAAGAGTTTAAACAAAGCTGTTGGCCTTGTGCCACAATTGCTGTATTTTCGAGCAATAAATCTCGAGTTTAAACAGAGCTTTATTTTCAGACTATTAATCACAAAACACAGGTCGTTTTGTATTCCACTACCATTAAGTCAGCAGCATATATAGGAAATAAAGAAGTAACTTGCAGGTTGTGAGTTCAAATCTTATCAAAGTTTATTCTTTTCTTCCAATCCATACTGTTGATGTCGTAGAATATAAAACGACCTCGCGTTACGATTAAAAACAAATGAAGATAAGATAAAGAAAATGAACGATATACTAATCTGAAATTAAAACTCAATGCAATATGATTATTTCTTTATATTATGTAAGTGTTTTGAAAACTATGGATTTTCAGTCGTCAGGATGTAATTTTTTTTTTATCCAGCCTCAAATGTGCTTAACAGGATTTTTTTAATATGTATGCAAAGACACATGACTTCAGATTTCCGGTTCAAATGGTTCTTTGGATCCAGAAATGTCATTATTGCTAATTTTTCCTGTTGGCAGAGGTTGCAAATATTACTGTGGTTGTTATAATGTTTATAAAAATGTACATTTCAATTAACTCCCACCGATACATTTATAATACCCTTGCTATTCTTCCCTTCCCTCTTCTTTTTCTTGTTCCTTGTTCGCATCCTCCTCCTCCTCCCCTTCTATCACATCCAACATCGTGCGTTTGTTTATTTATTTTTAAAAATAATATAGTGATCATTAGTTTTTTTTGTTTTTTTTTAATAAAGCGTTGGGAGGTCAAGTGATAAAAATCGCCTTAAGGTTGAAACCAAGGTAGCGGTTTCAACTGATCTAATTTTCATATTATATATATTATATATATATATATATATATATATATATATATATATATATATATAGTAAATTATTTTTCTGAAGATATCTTGGTTAGTTTCAATTTATTACTAGATTTTTCGAAACGCAAAAATATTTAAATTTTCCACAGCATCAAATGCTAAAAAAAAAAAAGTTTTAAAAGTAAAAACAGACGAGCCTCGCCCTAGAGTTAAAAAAAAAATACTGATTGCAACAGTTGCTTTCATGAGTCATGTCATAGCTTTGCAAATGAAAAGTTAAGAGGGTCATTCTCCTCACTGATCATGACTCTTCACAACTTCCAATCGTTTGTCACTCTAATAATTGTCTCTTTACTATCGCTTCCAGTCCCTGTTGTGCCCACCCATTTACACGAACACGTTAGAAAAGATACTCAGTGTTTCCGTAAACTCTTCAATATGTCATTTGAGTGTCAAATTATCTAAGCCTTCTCTCCTCAATATGTGTCCCAAAAAAGTACAAGTGTCCTTTTTGTTTCTATTTTCTTTAAAACTTTCTTTTGCTTACAAATTCCGTCCATGGTATTCTCAGCATGCTTCTGTAGAACCACATCGCTTTTGCCTCAAGTCTCTTCTTCATCTGCGAGGGAGAATGAGTGAAGGAACTTTAGAGGAAGTTTGGTTTCATTTACACTCCAGCGGTAACCGACACAAGTGGGAAGAAATTATAAATAGGTGAGAGAGAGAGAGAGCGAGAGAGGCGGGGATGGGAAGAATAACGATTTAGGTAATGTGGCAAAGGTCAATGAGATAAGGTAGTCGATAAAAGCAAGAAGAAATGACTAACCACTAATTGAAAAAAAAGACGAATTGCATGGTTGTCAGCAAAAGGGACAATCGAAAGTGTTGGTTACAAATCGGGTCATCAAAATCAAACAATTATGGAAATCTAATTATCTTGGCAGTCTAATAATATACAGGCGCATATAAACAGTGAAAGATGCTTCTCAGAAACTGAGTAAGGTACTAAGGAAAGGAAATGCATTTGAATAAAGAAAAGAATACTAGACTTATGTATTATCTACCAACCTTTTTGGCAACTGAAAATTGTTCAAGACTTGAAGCGATCAAGATATGGTTCTACTGACGCATGCTGAGAATACCATGGACAGAGCATGTGACAAAGGAAAAACTTTTAAGATGAATAGGAACTACGAAGAAACTTTTACTAACAATCAGAAAGTGACAACTGAAATTTCTGGGACATATGAGGAAAGAAGGCTCGGAAAATATAACATTCGCGGGACACGTAGAAGGCAACAAGCAGGAGAAAGCAATGAGTGATACACTTAAGTTTGAGTAAATGGACGAGGAGACAGGAACCATAACGATAAAAGGGAATTGTAAAGAAGGAAGTATCACTGAAAGAAACAACATAGGATGCTGTGGAGAAGTAAAGAGACATGAAAGAGAAAGAGAAAGATAGAGAGTCTATGACACGGTGAGTCGTGTTTTGTAACTTAAAAGAATTAGAAACAGTCCTGATCATTCTAAGAGAAGACAAGAACGTATAGAGATCTTAAATCATATCTTTAAAATATCTTATATAAAAATAACGTCGAAAGGCATGAATCCACATCCTTGAGCTCGGTTCCATCAACCGGTAACTTGACAAAAAATCTCATCACTTAGCAGGTTATGGATAGGGGAGAAGAAAATGGAGGAGTAAGCACTTTGATGAAAACCACTCTCCAATAAATGACCGCCCAAACAGAAATTACTGCACAAAGTGCTGCACCTATAGTTAATCCTGATAGAGACCAACCTTATCATGTGTGAGTGAGTGAGTGAGTGAGAGAGAGGTGTTAACAAAATACTTAGGCTTTTCTTACCTGTTACTGGCACAGATGTTCTTTCTGGATCACGTGTTTCGGAAATTAGCCAAACTTTCGAGACTGGATTTTTCCCGCCAAAACGGCAAAAAGAAACTAACCCCGTCTTTTTCTTTTTATCTTGTAATGTTCCTTCTCTGTTTTTTTTTGTTTTTTTTTCTCTAACTGAAGAGAAGTATCATTCCCATCACCGATTCTCGGCCTTCCATAACGCAGTCTTGTTTGATTGGTTGACTGCGTTTAATATTTTCGGTTTTTTTTTGTTTTTTTTTAAACCAATGCAGTTTTCAGTTACAAGTAGATACAGTCTCTTATTTTATTATTTTTTTAGTTTTTTGAGTCCTGTAAAAATCTTTTCGTTTTTTACATCAGACTAATATAAAAAGCATACTGTCTGAATATTTCTATAAACGAAACGCTCGTTATATTTTCAAATAACAATCTTCTTTTATTTTACTTTATGACTTCATTGTTTAAGCGATATTGCTTTTACATTTTTCCACGAAGATATTTGAACAAAGATGTAAAAAATAATCTTCAAACATTTAAGAAAAAAATTAAAAAGATCGATAAAAGGTGAGAATCAGCTGATAAAACAAAAATTTACCCTGATTCCAAACGAGTATTCGCGACCCTTAAAAGAGCAAAGCAAAACAACGAAGCAAGTCCCTTAAAATATTTCTTTCTTTTTGCCTTCGACAGGGGAGGAAATTTGCTGCTGCTGTATGATAGACGGGGTACGTTTTCTTCTCTTTCTTTTTCAAGTAATCGGCGAGGGAGATAAAAGCTCAGGGACCCTTACATGTTTGCTTTTTTAATTCTTTGCACAGGCGATGCCAGCAGCCGCAATGGACGTCGTGCAAGAAGAAGTAGCCGAGTTGTTTTGATCTGCCGTGTATCGCTTTACCTTCGTTCTGCTCCTCCCCCTTAAATAATAAAGCCAGCTCCCAAAACAGTCAGTAATAACAAGAGACAATTCAGGTGTTAAGGGAGCACAAACTGAGAGAAAAAAAATATGTACAAGCACCTACATATTTATTCTCTGCTCCATACATGTATTTTGGGAACAGAAAGATATGCCAAACGAAGATAGGCTTAGTAAATGACTTATATATATGTTCCAGTGAGTTCTAGCTCAATGTAAGCATAGTACACATGACAGCACATATGTGAGACTAGTATATCTGAATTCTAGCTTTACAAAAATGTTAGGATGGAGACAACGAAACTGTGTTGTCTACCATACTGGCAATGTCCATTTCTTGATAATGACTGAACCGAAAACAGCAAAAAAGAAAAAAAAAAAAAAAAAAAAAAAAAACAAAAAAAAAAAAAAAACAAAACAAAAAAAACAGAAACTTTGGTCAGTTTGTTAACAATTTTGATTCCGATGTACTAGGACTTATTGAAATATTAGTAAAATATGAATATGAAATAGACTGAAAAACCTTAGCGGTTGAATTTAACAGAACTTGTTTGAATGAATTCTTGCTAACTAAATATATATATATATATAAGTAGCGCACGGTTGTTCTTATTATAACTATTAAATACACTCATACTCTCTCATTATTCCTTTTCTTTCTTTACTTTATCTTTTGGTTCTGTCAAAAGTTAATGTAACGAAGTTATTTCCGGAGTCAGAGAAAACTTAAAAATTAGGCTAATATTCCAGAATATTCTGGGGTTTTCTAATTATAGGTGTATACTGTTTTTTTGTTTAAGTAATTAAAGAAATGAATGCTTAAATGGCAAAAGGCATTATATATATATATATATATATATATGTAATGTATAAAATGCTCGATGTATAATAACAAGGCTATAATTTATATTAATAACAAATATGTTTTTTTTCCTAACCGATACCACAATTCCAAGTTTCATGCACAACGCAGTCGTCAAGAGGTGATTGAACACTCTTCAATCAGCACCTGACGATTGCGTTGTTCATGTAACTCAGACTTTTGCTATCGGTGAGGAAAAAATGAATATCATATATGTAAATCTGGAGATCGCATGAAAGTGACAGTCATCATACACACACACATATATATATATATATATATATATGAGAGAGAGAGAGGTATCTTCATGAGATCGCTAAAAACAGAGCATAGCATGATGAAAAAGACGCCAAACTTGAAAACAAAATTTTATCGTTTAAATGTTTATGTTATTATTGAGAGGAAAGATCACATTATTTTTTAATTATTTTAAAAAAAATTTCCCTTTTTAGAACATTCTAAATTTTGATTAAAAAAAACTTGTTTCTCTTTGTGTCACCGGAACTAGTAAAATAACATATAAAACTTTAGCGCATTTTTTTCTATATAACAGACATTAATTTTGAAAATCTTGCAAAAATAAAAATAATTGTCGAATTTTAACGAAATTTTCAGAAACTATTTGCAAATGATGGAACTTATTATAAACATGATTTTCTTTTTTTAAAGTCATGGTAAATTTTTTTTTTCATATGTATTCTGATTTTCTTAAAATAAGTTTTGAAAAAATTATAATTGATTTTTAAAAGAATTTCAAACTTTACATTTTCATTTTTTTTATAAATTGGGAAAAATGTCTGACATGATCGATTATCTGTCAATTTTTTTTTTTTGTTGACTAAAAAAAAAAAAAAAAAAAAAAAAATTTTAACGAAAGTTTTGGACATGCTAGGAACGATTAAAAAATGTAAAAAAAATACTCCAAAAATACTTTGATCTTTCCTCTCAATAATAACAAACATTTAGATGATAAAGTTTTGTTTTCGTCAAGTTTGGCGTCTTTTTCGTCATGCTATACTCTTTTTTAGCGATCTCATGAAGGTACATATATATATATATATATATATATATATATATATATATATATATGTACTAGCAGTAGAGCCCGGCGTTGCTCGGGGATGTAACAGTAAGAGATAGATCAAGTATCGACTATCATAAAGACTGAAAAATAAAATTGACAAAGATTATTGTTTAAGGTTGACGGACACGCATGTCTTAACTAGTTTTTTTTTTTTTTTTACGAATTGGTCAAACCCAAACTCAAACAAAAAAACATTTTACCATCGTTATGAGTCTATCGATTGGTGAATAGAATTTTATTATAAAAAAATTGTCTTGTAAATGGAATTTTAAAGCATTCTGAATGTAAATAAAGAAAAAAAGTGTGCAAGACAATAACAAATACTAACTGCAAAAAAAAAAAAAAAAAAAAAGTGGATGTTTGTTTTATCGGCTGAAAATGTAAGAAATCCGATCCCATATATAAAGGAAACACACACACACACACACACACACACACACACAACCTGGGTTTTTTAACCTAAGTCACTCCACTGAATCGCTAAAACATAGAGCATAGTCTGATGAAAAAGACGCTAAAGTTTATGAAAACAAAATTTTATCGTCAAAATGCTTATGTTTTTATGAAGAGGATAGACTAAATTTTTTTAATTATTTTAAAAAAAATTTTCCATCTTTTAGAATATTCTAAATTTTGATTTAAAAACCTTGTTTCTCTTTGTCGCAACAAGGGGTAATAAATAACATAGATAATTTTTAGCGCGTTTTTTGTATTTACACACATTAATTTGGAAAATCTTGCAAAAATAAAAATAATTGTCAGATGTTAATGAAACTTTCATAAACTATTCACAAATGATCGAAATTATTATAAATATGTTTTTTTTTATTAAAGTCATGGCAGAAATATTTTTTTTATATTTATTAACACCCCCATAACTAATTTTATGAAAAACTCTAGAAATTCGAGACCATCGGTTTTTAGTGATTAAAAAAAGGACAAGGCTTTGAAGAATGCAAATGATGTTTTTTGGGTTTTTTTTTTTTTGGCCAACGTACCTGAAAATCAGCTGTGAATTGTAACATACAAAACTCAATAAAACAAATATATTATTTAGTTTCAAATGCTTTTATTTGTTTTAATTTGTTTTTATGAATATGGACAATATTTTCTGAAAGCAAAAATTTTTTTGAATTTTTAATACAATTATTTCTTATTTTTTTATTTTAAAAAGATTTTTAAAAAATGTTTAAATTGAATTTTAAAAAATATTTTAACATTAGTTAAATGCAACATCAACCTTTCAAAATGTCCGTGTGAGATTGTCTAGCGCTTTGAAAATTGTATAATTTGGACCAATCAGATTAGCCATGGTAATTAAGAAATGTAATTTTTGTGTTTATAGTCGGACAGTAATCATCAAGTACGGAAGACCAACCAGAATACAATTTAGTTGCATTATTTGAGTTCAGCATTGTTCTCCGCTGTTAAGCCCTTTACTTTTGCGAAACACGTATGGAGAAGTTAATTTGAGTTTTCAATTTCAACTGAGAAGGGTACCTACAAGTAACAGTATCATCTTATGAAATTTAACTACTGCTAAACTTTAATTTATATGATCTTATTTTTATATTAATCACAGTTATGACATTTTTCCATAAATGAAATATCAAAATTAATAATAAAATGAATGGAAATACAAATAACACAGTAAAATGTAATAAATGTACATAAAATTATAGTATTTTATGTACACTTCTGATAAAATTTTATAAGAAAGGTACCTAAATTAATTAGATACCTTTTTCTTATGAAATTTAATCTCACTATTAACAGTTTTATTTTTTAATTTCTTTATATTTTCCATAAAGCATCGTAAACGTAAAAATGAAAGCTAAGTACAAAAAAAAATAAAAAATAAAAATAAAAAATTAGAGCGCTGAAAGTTTTCCTTAAAAGTAACGAGGTAAATAATTTGTTCACTTAAATAATTTCACTTCCTTTCATCCGTAGAAAGAATTACCCTCCCGTAAGTTATCTAAACGTCATGAATGTGCCTTTCGTCAATCGTCAAGCGACGCGAAAGGTTATGACCTGCTTTGTTTTATTTTCAAATTACATTTTTTTCGGTGCAGAAGCTAAGTTAAGCTTGGTTCAAAATATTATAAATAAACAGTATAATATCTGTTTTTATTAAAATCAGTTTTGAAAAAATGATAATTGACTTTTAAAAAGAATATCAAAGTAAGATTTTAATCTTTTTATCAAATCGAAAAAATGATTGAAAATGATTATCTGTCCATTTTTTTACCAAAAAAAAAAAATATTTTAACGAAAATTTCAGACGTGCTAGGAACGATTAAAAATGTAAAAAAACCCCCAAAAAAATACTTTGATCTTTTCTCTTTAATAATAATATGAACATTAGACGATAAAATTTTGTTTTCGTCAAGTTCGGCGTCTTTTTTCATCATGCTATGCTCTTTTGTTTACATTTTCCTGGGTGAGTTGTCCCCCTTTCATTCTCATGATGTGTCTTAATCGTGTTTTCAAATTGATTTTCTTAAAAACAACTGTGTTTTTCCCATTTTCGGCGCCGTTAGAACCACCAAAAGGTAATTTTATGTAGTCCTGTGAAGTTTTGTTGAAATCGGCTAAAAAATGTAGGAAATTCGATCCAACATATAAACGTTACAGACACACACACAACCTGCGTTTTATAATAAGTAAGATATATCTCGGAGATAGTTTATAAATAATAAACACTATCAATTTTCTTCCATAAAAATAGCAAATTTTAATTTATGTATCTAAATCTCAAGAAATATGAATCAAAAGCCATATGAACATTTAAATCAAACCTTAAATAAAATTATGAATTAAAAAAAAGCAGATAAGTAAATAATGATATAAAAATAAAATCTGGTGGCCTTGTTGAACAGTGAATGGAATCTACTTGATTTCATCTGTCAGACCCAAAGCAATCAAGAAAAAAATAACTCGGCTCCAAATTGCTTTGTCAGCAAAACTTTAAATAACAATAAAAACGGAAAGTCAAGAGACAATTAATTCGATCGATAGGATATTTAACTGCATCGTCTTATACTTTTCATTTAATCTGGTCAATAGAACACTTTCGAAGTGGCAAAGCCTTAAAAATTCGGAAAGTAATCAATTTACTATTAACAGAATTCTTTTTGTTACGAATCTTTTATTCTTTCAACAATAACAAATGTATAGACTGAGCTTTTGATTTTGCTGATGATCTTAGAGAAAATGAAAACAAAAAAGACACTTAACAACAGAAAGAGACAGTTGAAGGCCCATAAATAAGGAAAGGGGGCTTTGGAAATTTGACACAGAACAGATTGAAGTCAAGAGGGACAGAGGAAAGCAACGCATAACCTATCTAACGAACTTGTGTAAATGATTGCCAGAACAGGGATTAAGAGAGATAGCAAAAAGACAAAGTTTAATAAGAGCTACAAAGGACAGGAAATCGTGGAGAACCATGATCGTCCACATACGGTGCATAGAAGTCCAAGAAGGTGCAATTAGTGGAGTGAAAAAAATTGACGGAGCTGCTTTCTCAAAAGTTGCTAAGTGTGGCAACCCTACTTAAAACTTTTCTTATATGGATATATACAGGTCAGCTAACGTAAAAAAAAAAAATTGGAGATTTGTTTATGATTCGGATGTAAAAAACAAAAAAACAAACAAACAACTAATCCCCACTTAATATCCACTTGTTTGTTAATCAAATATTGATATCTACATACAGGGTTGCTCGATTGGTCTAAAAATAACGAATTGAGCCACATTTGAAAGCCCAGCTCCTCAAAATTTTGGATTGACTTTAATATAATTAGTAGCCTTAGTTGTTCCACAATCTTTTAGAAAAAAACGCAAAATGTCTCAAGAAGCGAAAGAAAATGTTTAATAGCGCTGATCTTTCAAAAGTATTTCACTCTGGCAAAACCGACCTATAAACAAATTTTCGAGTAAGGAAAAGCTACATACAAATTACTACGGGACGTCTGTTTATGAATTACTTGTAGAACAAAAGTGATCTCCCACTTTATATACAATCGATTTTTTTATCAAATATTGATCTACATTTGAATGCTAGGCAACACTAAATTTTCAATTTGACTTTCTTCTGTATAGCCCCAGTCAGTGTAACGTTTTCTTTTTAATTGTAGCACCAAAAGTCATAAGCAGAGAAATTCAAAATTTAGTAGTCCAGTTTAGTAACCCTTACACACACGCATATATATATATATAACACAACTATACACATACGGCTGGCTTAGTTGCGTATTTCCCACTCATGCAAAAAGAAATGATATCTAATGTAGATTTTAAAAGCAGAGAGTTCAACACGATCTTTCTATCCTCAGTTGACCAGGTGTTGCATATAAACTAAGTACCGTATATACGTTTATAAGACGACTTCATGCATATTACGTCCGCTGATCTTTTTGCATGAATTTTAATCCCTCTAGAAAAAGTATATTGAGAATGCATAATTCATAACCTCTTCAAAAGATTACCTGTGTATAGTGCGATCCCCTCTATTTTTTGCGTACCCCCCCAAAAAAAACTGATCATAAACTCGTACTATACACCAATATATACGTTAAATATCTGTAAACCTTATTAGAATGTTGAACGATTTGAGGAAATTAACTTGAAATCGTTAAGTCGATATATCATCAGTTCAGCATAGTCTTTAGCACAATAGCGAAGTATCCAGTGATGGTATACATTGCTAGATTAATAAATGGTTAACGAAATTAATTTAAGGTCCACTGTTTAAGACAGGATACTGTTATATTTACACCAAATCAAATATGAAATATTGTAGAATATACTACTAATAATTTGTGCGTGTAGCGTAGCAGTTATCAGCAAAGAAAATGAGAATGGCGTGCCGAGTTCAAATTCCGGTCGAGGTCGTTGCGTTCGCACAAATACCTATGATAAGATTAGCAACTATTCTAAGAGAGATAAAACTTTTAATTTCAAAACAGGCTGAGCGTGCGTCTAGCAACTGCACCCCGTAAAAACAACATCGAGTATGGCGATCCTGTAGCCCTATACTCTACGATAGAGTCTACAGGATAAAAAAAAAAAAATCGTACTACGAATAAAAAAGATAACATTGGCGACAATCCTAAAGTTTTCAGGAAAACTGTTTCTTTTTGATACTTAACGAAATTCAGTGATTACGACGAGTACGATAAATGGCCGCTTGAAATTCCCGAACGCGATTCCATAAATCAGAATGAAATGATGAGAAAACAAAGAAAGGAATAACTTAGGGAAAGTGTTTCCGTTCTGCCATCCATTCACTAGGTACTTTACTCGTTGACCCCCTTTCGCCATTTCTACCTTCAATATAGCCTGTGAGCATTAAGTTCTCTAGTCCATCTTGCCTCATTATGTGTTCCCCCACTCCCAAAAAGCTCGCGTTCCGATTTTAAGTATTACTGACTTTTCAGGTCCCATTTTCTTTAAAAAGTTTTGAAAAAAAAAAAAAAAAAAAGAGTCAAAATAAAAGGAATTAATACGTATCGGTCATGATGATGGGTGTAAGACACGAGCTCCCTTCTCATGTTGAACAAGAGATAAACTGGACTGTGTAGCAACCGACCCTGGCAGTTATTGGTTCTGTTCTAGGCGCTGCACACCAGAAACAACACAGACATACTTTTGTTTCAGTTTAATTTATCATAGGACTAAATGACACAGTGTGATTTTATTGTGCCAATTTAAAAAAAAATCAGCATTCGAGCTAATGGTTATTTAAAATACAATAACTTTTATTCAAATTTATAAGTACCTTTCCTCAAGATTTTTTCCATAGATGTTAAATCTATTTGTAATTGAAACAAACAAACAAACAATACATATTCATCGGTCACGCAGCAGGATCTTCTCTTTTTAATAATAGGATATTCCGTTGCTATGTTAACAGGATACGTTATTTGACGCCAATAATCTAATATAGCCCATGTTACCATGGCAATCGAATATCTCGTTAGTAAATAGGGGACATAAGGTTGTTAATTCATTGAGTTTTTTCTTTGTGTGTAATGAACGAAATTGAAAGAAAGAGAGGATGAGGAGGGACGAAAGAGAGGAGGAGGAGGAACTGTTGAAAATAGAAAGTGGTTGTTGGTGTTGATATTGGAGGGTAAAACTTTCTGGATGTGAAGCTGAAACAAAAGGGAGAATAAACGTTATGTAAACAGAAATAAGACACCTCGACGTGTCCCTTCTGTTATTTGGCATTTCTTCCTTTTTTTCTTTCGCGGTACGCCAAGCATTCAGAGAGGGGAGGGTACTTGTGTTCGTACATACTTCCACTGCCAATTAGTTATTTATATTTCGGGTGTCAAGGATTTTTCAAGTATGATAATGCTTAATGAAAAGAGTATTGTTTGAGATACGAAAACCAGATGCTATTACATTTAACTTCTTTTATTTTGTATAAAGTATTAACTTTAGAAATAAGTTTGGCTGTTTTATGGAAATCTTTTGAGAGAGTTGTGTATTTGGGCAGTAATCCCTTTCTGATACAAGTTTCGGTAAAATGACTAACAAGATACTTCTAATTTTTTTTTAAATTGTGTTTTTCATGCATACTAACAAGGGATTTCGTTTATGGATTTACTATATGTAGACATTTCCAAATGACTTCACTCCTTGTGCTTTCGGCTAATCGATTAATCATTTTCAAGGATTTTGTGTGTACTATTATAAATAACGTGTAAGTGCTATTGTAAACAGTTGCTGAACTGTTGACATTTTTAATTCTCGAATACAGCCAGTACATTGTGACCGTGTTCATAGTTGATGCAGAAAAGGGTGTTTTTTTTTTTTTTTGTTGGCAGGGTGGTTTGTGATAAAGCCATCTATTACTTTTAGACGCCTTTTTCAGTTTGAGATGCGTATCCTATTTGTGTTCTTCACAAATGTTGCGCATCAAGGGTTGGTACATTTTAATTCTGATTTAAATTGTTCCTTATGGAGCTCCATTCTGAGAGATGTAAGGTCAACCTTGATAAGCGAGTGATGGCATAACCAACGTAATTATATATGAATTTATTTTCGTCAGGGACGCCGTTCCCTGTGAGATATTTGAATTCATGAACAATGTTGGTTATTACATCGTTTTCATCTCGCGGGAGAGTTGTCGTTGTTGATGAAAAGTTCGTTGTTTAAGTTTTTTTTTTTAAGATAATTGACTTGAGATTCCAGGTTGTTCAACTGGAGTGATAGAATTCCTTAAAACGAATTAGTTTTGTTGGCAATTTTTGTCCAGTTGATTTCCATAAAAATATTATTGATATTATGTAAAACGTGTTATTACTTAATTTAAAAAACAAAAAAAAATCATTTGATTTTGCTGTCTATAATGCAGTTGGGGGGAAACTGTTATTGATTAGTATTTGTTTTAGGCAACTGAGGATGAAACTACGTGCGCTCTCACGATGTTTTTTTTTTTTTTCTACCATTAATTTGTATTTAAGTAAACGTTTGTCATTATAATTGAAATAGCAATAATTTTTACCTGTGGGTTTCTTATATCGCAAAATAGGAAATGCATTATTACATTCTACGATAACGTCTAGGAATGAAATTTTCGTGTTACTGCTAAATTCGTAAGTAAATTTTAGAATGGAGTCTCCACCACCAATGAAGTGTTAAAGTCTTCAATTTCTTAAATCCAGATTAGCCGAAAGCACCTGGCACAAACAATCATTTGTACAATTTCTACACACGCACTAAGTCCCCAAAAGAAATTTCTTGTTCGCATACAAGAAAAATAAAATTAAAAAAAAATTAATAAAATTACCTTTTAATGAAACTTATATATGATGGCCTCTTCCACCGTTTTCGGTGTATAAGAGTTCAACAGTTCCATGTTTCATATACTTGTTTCTGCCTTCCATGACTTTTATGGTCATCATGAGATCCACACAACATTCCACGAACAGGACAAAGAACAACAGCCTCTGTAATATGATGCCTATCACATTATTAGCCACTTCATGTTTTATCAATATATAAAATACTCATTGGAATCTAACAGCTTATTTACTGAATGCTGGCAACATCGACCTGCGCAGATATAAACAAACAGCACTCATGAATTTCAGTTTAATAGTCACTTTGAAGCTTTAAACGCGACATAAGCCTGAATTGTCAACCTAAGTTTTCGGCCTGAGCCAAGAATCCTTTAAAAATCCTGATGTTTGGTCATTTGGTTACACTTTGGGAAGCGGATTGGCAGTAGAACGTTTCAGCAACACCTACGTATACAGATAACGGTAGATCAATAAGTCCACAGCCCAATAGAAAAAAGTCAGTCAGTTGTGCCATACGTGATACACGTTTAGGCGATCATGTATCTTTCGAAACATGATTGACGAAGCAGATTTTTCCCCCGCAGTAGGTTGCCATTTCTTTCTTCGGTAGGCCAGTTGCCATCCAAGGCTATAGAACTCGGTCTGTCGTGCTACTTACCCAGAGTGGGAGAGGAGAAGAAGAGGATTCATATCTTTCCCAAGGGTATTAGTACGTAAGTGAATGTAATGGATTCGACTGGAATTCGAACTCGGCTCTTCGATTCCTCAATTCGAGCCACTATCCATTACTCCACCGTAATACTCCTTTCATAAAAAAATATTTTTAACTCCTGTGCACTGACAAGGAGAGAGTTAATTCAGTGGCGAATATTGATCGCACAGAGCTAAAAATTATACAGTGATATATTCACTGAATTTAATCTGAAAATCTCCATATCAGACTTCGGATTTACTAATTAAACCTCGCATATATATCTCGAATACAAGGTTGGTATAAATGGAATAAAATTCCAATAACTAGAATCACTATTTTTTTAAAAAGTGCTCAATACAAAGTAGAGCGAATAATATTTATTTAAAAATTATAACATAAGTATATTTTATCACTACACAAATTGCAGGGCGAGATTTAGTTTTTGAACTAAAAAACTATTTATTTTGCAATCAACACCATCACTTGACAAGACACCAGTAGCGTTAAAACAAAATGGCTATATTTTTAATGATGTTATAACATGCTTATGTTATGAGATATATAACAATACAAGGCCATACATTTGGTGTGGTTCTGTCTTTAAAAATCAATATTGAAAACTTATATAAACTCGAACACCGACCACTGGCGTTAATAGGGAACAATTACTTAAAGCACGAAGGATATAGTTTTTAAACAATACTTAACATTTTAGTGAGACTGAAAAGAACATTTTTTAAGAACAGGTTAGTGTTAACTATATTGGAGAATATTCAAAATTATAAGTGCATCTATTTTTATCACTTAAGCATTATTTTTAGTGGCTACTAAAATATGCGCCCTCCGGCAAGAGAAACAGTCATTAGATCCGCCGAGGGGAAAGCAGGTTCGAATTCGGTTGGAGAGTGCATACTTATCTTTATTAAGATTTCTCAAATATTCAGGCCTGTAAATATACTGTTTAAAAATATTTTAAAAAACGGCGTCTACTCAAATATGTGTATCCACTAAAAATAACGCTTAAGTGATACAAATATGTCGAATTAATAAACAGAAAGGCCATTACTTTATAAGTAAATTTATTCAAAATATATAGACAGTTTATCAGAACAAATGCACTTTAATTCAAATTTACAAATATCTTTATGCAAGATATTTTCTATAAATGTTAAATCTTCTATATATAAAAGAATAGAAAGTGACTTTATATAATTATTTGTCACAGTCTTATCTCACTTTCTTGATAATGGGGCATTCTTTTAAGCAGGATACGTCATTTGACTCTAATAAGCTAACATACTATGTATTATCATAACAATGGAATATTTCATTAGTAAATAGGTGTTAACAGTCTGACGTTTTGTTAAAGTTTTATATGTGAAAACCTAATAATCGTAAGGACTTTTGACGGCAGAAGTAAAATGTTTTTTTATTGGCCCATTCAAATCCATTGTAATTTATTTTTGTAATTTATCTTTTTACTTTTTAAAAAAATGTCTTTCTTTAGATTTATTTAAGCACATGTATTCAAAACAAAAATTTTATCTTTCAAGAGTTCAGCGCTTTCAGAAAGCAAAAACCTAATCTAATTGATTTGTTTTCTCTCTCACCTTAAGACCCCATCTCATCCTCAACAGCCTGTGTAAGAGAAAAAATCTAACTCCTGTGAAATGGGTAAAAAGGAACAACATAATTTTAAGGGACGAAAACGTAAAAAAATACCACAATTTATCTGGTCAAGAAAACCTTTCAATACAAGAATAAACATTGTATATTATTCGAATTCATTTCCTCTTTTTCTTTTCACGGCGCTTCGGCCATATTTCCTCTCACCTTCTTCAGGTGTATTATTCTGCAGGAGCATGCGCATCCGCTCTCATACACGGTGCGACCAATTTTATAACTGACTTCCGTACTAACCTCGTGATCATATGTTTCGTACGCGTTCCTTTCTCTCGGACCATGCCTGTGGAACCCGAAGTCTATAGTGTGCCTCCTTTTTGTTTAATGGTTCTTACAAGCGACTGACGTCAACACTTGGTTTGCTTATTGGGTTGTCTGAGCATAGTATCTGGGTAGATTAATTCGGTCTTATTCGCCAGTGCTTCTCTTAGTATTATTTTGATCGTATTCTATAAAGGTTGATATCTCGTTCTACCTCAAATCGCATATAAGGATTAAAACACCCTGTATAATAAATTCCTAGACTGGAATTTATCAAAAACGTTAAACCCAGTCGACAATGAGACTTGGCTTCTACAAATTAATACCAATGAAATAAAGATTGAAATTGCCACAAAATAAAAATAATTTCAAATTGAATTAAAATATAAAGCCTATAAAATATAAATTAGATTAAAGATAATTGGAATAAGTAATGAGGTCCACAGTGTTGTAGTGCGAGACATACCAGAAGACGAATACAAGAGTGGATCGTACGGGACACAATTGTAGTTTAATGTAGCCTACAGGCTTGATTTTTGCCGAAACATGTTGAAATAGCGAATGATGTTTTCAGGAACTAAGGAAAGAAAGATTGAAAAATATTTTTAGAAACCAAGAAAGGCGTGCTGAACTGCTATGTAATATATAATCTCCTGTTTGGCAGATGAAGAAGAGACTTAAAGTAAGAGAGAATACCATAGACAGAACAGGTGAGTAATAAGGAAGATTTAAGGAAACACAAAGAAACTAACAATTAGAAAGAAACAGCTGAAATTCCTAGAACAACTGATTAGGAAAGCAAACTTTAATACCCACGGGGAATACTGAAGGCAAGTGAAAAGGGTTACCAGCGAATAAGCTACATTATGTGTCTGAATTAAATAATGGCAGAACAAAGAAAAGTAGCAAAGGGGCAAGAGATACTTAATTTATGTACATTCGAATTATCTTCATTTTTGCCGTTGTACCCTCTGAGGTTCATCAGGTGTCTATCGATCCAAGTAACCTACAGGGAATTCCAAACTGAACACTTTATTTAATCTACGGAGGTCGATTGTTCTCTTTCCACTGCCCACGTCTAGGGATATCTCGTCATGAAAGTTGTAGAGAACAATGATCGCCCACGTCCTGACAGAATATAGAAGAAAAAGATATAAAGTATGTAAATGTTTAAAAATGTGATGCCTCTTTCGTCATTTTTCTTTTCTTACTGATTTTATTTGAGCAGAAGGTGGAATTAAATCTTTTGCAAGTGTTTTGGACGATGGAATAAAAGCCGAGATATTTCATTAAGTATTTGCTAGGCGATAAAACTCAATTAAGGCTGTTCTTGATATGGAATGAAATCTGAACGCGAGCAGAATATTTTTTGAGTCGAAAAATGATACTAAAAGCCAACGGCAACCTTAAAAGTAATTGAATTGTTCGTACCATCGAGTAAATTTCAAAGCAGTCTTCTAACATTTCCCACTTTTTAAAAAATCAACACTTTGTACTAACGGTGCAAATTACATAAAGAATTTACTTTGCAACCAGCTGAATTTATCTCTTAAATATGGAAAACTGTGTGGGTGTGCGTTAGTGTTAGACAACATAGACAGTAAAATTACTGGACGACTAAAAATTGGCATACGTTCACAATTTGTCTAAAGTACGCCTACTAGTGTCGTACTAATTTCTTACTGAAAAGAAGAACGATATTTTAAGAGGTATCTGACAGTTATCCTTCACCATAACAGTCGGATTTACTTGCCCTTGCCATTTGTGTTATAGTATAAAAATATATTCATTTCGACCTCATTCGGATAGTCAGACATATACTGTGATTTTCTAAGCTTAGTTTAGATATAGCACAAGGTCAAAAGTATGGGACACTTAGTGAGAAACGAAATGGAGAATCCGGGGATTGATCCCGAGACCCTTCACATATGAATCGACCGCTCTACTTCTCATAAGATAGTTATATATGACTCACATCAAATTATTTCAGAAATCATAGCCATGTCTACAGTGGTCCACATAAAGAGAAATGCGTTACATTCTTTTTCAAATTTGCAATTAACCAATATAATTAATTGTAGATTATTAAAACATTCTCTATGAGCCGTGTCTATTCAGGACGTTGGCGATCATGGCTTTCCATAATTTCCTTTTTTTTGTAGCTTTTAATACATTTTTTTCTTTTTATCTCTCCTAAACCTTGTTCCACCATCCATTTACTCAGGCTCCCTAGATTGATTATGCGTTGTTTTCATTTGTCTCGCTTGCATTAATTGTCATGTGAACTTCAAATTTTCCAAACCCTCTTTCCTCATTATGTGCCTAGAAATTTCAATTGTCTCTTGTTTTTAAGTATAAGGTCCTTTTGTTTCCATTTTCTCTAAAACGACGTCGTTGCTCACATGTTTGATTTATGATAACCTCAGCATCCTTCTGTTGAACCACATTTCTGTTACTTCAAGTACTTTCATCTGTGAGGAGAGTGTCCAGCATTCAATGCAATATAGGAGGATTTATATTGCACACAGATTAAGTACTCTACTTTTTTTTTCTAACAATATTTTGGTGTTATTACTCTGCTTGGCTTTTGAAAGGCATATTTCGATATCCCAATATGTCTTCGGATTTCAGTGTCACACTTTCTGTCCTGTGTTATAACACTTCCCAGATATGTAAATTGTTGTATTTGTTTCATTTTGGTATCTCCAATTTGTAATTTGCATGTTGGGTTTTTCCTTTTCCTAACAACCATATATTCCGTCTTGTAATGAAGTAGTTTCTTGCTCCCTTCAGCATAATTTTGAATTCATAATCGTTCTTCTAAACATATTGCCAGCCTATGTGAGAAGAAATTTCTCAGGGTCATTATTGCAAAAGTAAATGCAATGGATTAAGTTTTAATTTGATTTCCACTCTTCGTGCGGATAACCGTACGGTACACGAATATGTATGTGTGTGTGCGTGTGTGTGTGTATTTGGGAAGAAAACCCCGCTTTATACAAGTTTATCGAAGACGACTGACAAGAAACTGAGATTAAACTTTTTATTAATTTTTTCTCTTGCATTCATACAAGTGATTTATTTTCTAAACATAGACGTGTAAAATCTGTCCAAATGATTTGTAGATCCGAGAGATTTCGGCTAATGTATTAGCCATTATCAAGGAAGTCGGATTTGTTTTTCGTTTAACTGAATATGTAGATTCATACCTCCTGACGAGTGGATCGAATGATTACAAAAAGATTTGTCTCTGGAGTCGAAGTACTGATTTTTTATATATATATATATATATATATATATATATATATATATATATATATATAAATATATAAATATATAAATATATATATATATATATATAAATATATAAATAAATATATATATATATATAAATATAATATATATATATATATATATAAAATATATATATATATATATATATAAATATATATATATATATATATATATATAAAATATATATAAAAAAAATATAATATATATATATATATATATTATAGCGGAAATTGTGAAATATTGAAGATCTCTTATATCGAGATACACAAGACGATAAAAAATAAAATTAAGAAAATAATTCAGTTACAGTTTGAATTAATTATTTACACACACACACACATATATATATATATATATATATATATATATATATATATATATATCTAAACAAACAGTATTTAAAAAAACATACTTTCAAAACAATTTTGAAATTACCAGCGTCTCTCGTTTCGTGCGCATGTTTAAGCGTGGCAACATCAGTCCGATGAAATCAGTCACAAGAAATTTTCCTGTTTGTCATATTATAAATAAAATACAAGTAAAAGGTTTGTCGCTTAACTGATTGATGTTACCTTCAGCATATCGACCCCAGAGTTTCGTAGACGCACCCTCCGCAAATCACTCGTCGTGTGGTATCAGTAACTGACTGTTCATATTTCTCATTTTTTTTCTTTTTATATGCATTTTTCATTGGTGCAATATTTTTCCCATATTGCGCGTGAGCGTTCGTGCACGTATGGGGTAAAAATCAGACTAAAAATAAGAAAATTAATGGCAAATGTCAAAAAAAGTTTCGTTCCTAGGAAGGACGTCTTCAGACTAATAAAACCATTATTAATCTGAAGAAGTCATTTTTAGGGACGAAACGTGTTTTATTTATTTTATTTTGACTTTCAGTTACCCGTTATATATGCATTTTAGATATTATTTAAATAGGTATATTTAGAGGGTACGAGTACTCAATAATAAGAATAGATCGTTTATACATGCATATTATATATTCGCCAATATTACTAGTTTCATATTTGATGGTGTGATTTAGTTTTGAGAAGTAATTTTAGTTGTGGTTATTGCCTCTGGTTCTGCAACGATTCGTGATATTAGCAAATTGACATTATATTGATTCGAAAATAGGTAAACATGGCCGATTTGTGTCAGGAGATGGTGACAATGATTTACAAAAAGGGAGAAAAATACTAGAAATAAACAGAAATAGAAAAAAAAGCAAGAAAAGAGGAGTGCTTGCTTATGATGCATTGATTAGTATACTAGTCTCGCAGACCATTAATAGCGAGTTCGATCTACACTAGGTTCTCTACACCAGTAGCATAATGCCAGGCTAAGCTTGGTATCTACCTATGTAGGTGTATTGACGTAATGTTTAGCAAGTGGTTACAAGTTTCTTTGGCGCAGTGATTACTTCATTTTAGAGTTTGATCACCACTAAAGATGCCACAGTTTGGGCTTTGTGTTAGAATTTGATGAATACGAATTTGAATTTTGGTATACGAATTTAAATTTATATATTATTAGGGGCACACAATTTAATAATTGCAATAAAGACGGACATGTTAAAATCAAACAAGAAGAAAGAAAAATGTTCTTGCTAGAGTAAAGATAAGTACCTCCATGAGATCACTAAAAATGAGTATAGCATGAATAAAAAGGGCTTTAAACTTGATTAAATTTTTTTTATTGTCTAAATGTTTATGTCATTATTAAAAGATAAGATCAAAGTATTTTGGGGGTACTTTTTTTTACAGTTTTTAATCGTTCCTAACACGTCCGAAATTTTCGTTAAAAATCTTTTTTTTTTTTGAGTCAACAAAATTGACAGATAATCGATCATCTCAACCATTTTTCCCCATTTTATAAATAATGAAAATCCCAGTTTCAAATTCTTTTAAAAATCAATCATATTTTTTCAAAATTTATTTCTAAAAAATTATAAAGTTTATTTAAAATATTTTGAAACAAACATTACTTTCTGCGTTGAAAAAATGTAGTTTAAAAATAAGACAAAGTAGGTCTTAACATTTGGTGACACTTGGTGGGTGATGAGTGACGATTTCATCACGTATTGAAAGCTTACGTAAGGGAAAGTTACCGTGCGGAAGGACAGAAGTGACGTTATTTAGTTTTGCATGAACCAACTTATTTACCTCGTTATTTTTAAGGAAAATTTTCAGCGCTCTAATTATTATTATTATTTTTTTATACTTAGCTTTCACCTTTATGTTTACGATTCTTTATGCAATTATATAAAAAAAATAAAATAAGACTGTTGAGAGTGAGATTAAATTTCATAAGAAAGGTATCTAATTAATTTAGGTACCTTTCTTATGAAATTTTATCAGAAGTGTACATAAAATACTATAATTTTATGTACGTTTATTACATTTTACTGTGTTATTTGTATTTCCGTTCATTTATTATTAATTTTGATATTTCATTTATGGAAAAATATCATAACTGAGATAATATAAAAATAAGATCATATAAATTTAATAAGATGATACTAATATTTGTAGGCACCCTTCTCAGTTGAAACTGAAAAATCAAACTAACTTTTCCACATGTGTTTCGCACGAACAGTTCGCAAAAATAAAGGCCGTTACAACGGAGAACAACACTTAACTCAAAGATATTTTTTATTGTATTTTTGCTGGTCTTCAGTAAATTTGAATTGAGTTTTATGGACACAAAAGCCATATGAAATTAGTTTTTTATACAATGTGGCTTTTCTGGTTGTTATAAGCTATACAACTTATAATGCTAAAAGATAGATCTACTTGACTAAAATGAACAGTGTTTTCACTAATTTTATTTAACAACTTTAATGTAAAAATAATAAAACAATTTAAAGAATAACAAATAATTGTTTTTAAAATTCATTTTTCATCGAAAAAGTTTTTTTTTTTTTTTTGCTTTCAGACAATATTTTCCATATAAAAACAACTAAAAGCATTTGAAATTAAATAATATCTTTGTTTTATTGAGTTTTGCATGTTACAATTCAGAGCTGATTTTCAGGTAGGAGGTTCAAATTTAAAAAAAAAGAAAAAAAAAAGATTTGCTTTCCTCAAAGCCTTGTGCTTTTAACTAATATAATCATTAATCTGCGCAGAATTGAATTCCTAATAATAATAATTTCCATCAGTTTTGAATAGTTTCTGAGTTTTATTAACATCCGACAATTATTTTTATTTTTGCAAGATTTTCCAAATTAATGTTTGTCATGCAAAAAAAAAAAAAAAAAGTGCTAAAATTTTATATCTTATTTAGTAGTTCCGCTGATACAAAGATAAACGTTTTTACATTCAAAGTTAGAATGTTCTAAAAAGAAGCAATTTTTTTAAAAAATAATTAAAAAAATACTTTGTTCTTTCCTCTTAATAATAACAAACATTTTGACGATAAAATTTTGTTTTCATCAAGTTTGGCGTCTTTTTCATCATGCTATGCTCTTTTTTAGCGATTTCATGGAGGTACCTACGTAAAGATATTAACAGAAAAAAAAAAAAAAAAAAAAAAGAAAGAGAACAAGAAAAGCTTAACCTGATTTCATTCTTTTCTAGTCAAAGTTCTATTGACGACTAAAAAAAAGGCACAGCGAATACGGCAGCGTTCTATATAATGTCATCAAATGAAGGACAGTTTTCTACGTTTAGCCTTGCTTAGAAAAGGACGTTGTAATTATGAACAGAGATGATCCAAATCCCAGCTTTTACTCTGGATTCGAACATTGACCTCTGGGGCCAATAAGTTCAGGTAATCGTAATAATATAGAAACAATTTTTATTCTTTTCATTTCTTTTTAAAATTAATATTTCCATAAATATTTTTGATAAATTTTTCTAGCACTTTTCTGTGCTTATTCGTATCAACTTTATAATGTCTACTCTTCTTCCTTTTGATCCAAATTGAATAAAAAAAGTTGATTTCAAATCACACAGGTAAACAGATTTACTTCTGCCACAAAAATATGGTCGAAGGGTATTTTTATATCAACTGTTTACATAACTCTTGATATAATAGGTAGTGGTTATTAAAGTTGAAGTTTAGATTCCTTTCCTTGAAAATTCTGATAGTAACGAAACAATAATTGTAATAAAACAGACGTATTAAAAGCAAACATCAAGAAAGAATAACAAAATAGGTAAATGGAAAAACAAAAACAGAACACAGAAAAACGCAACTGTTTTCTACGTTTAGCCTCACTTGTAACAAAGCCATGGTAATATGGACAGAGAAACAACGAACGTTAGCTTTGGATATTGATTCGAAAACTGACCTCTGGAACGAATGTGAAATATGTAACTATCTTAGCTACAATGTAGAGTAATTAATTTCTTGAGTAATCAGTCATTTTTCTGAGTGATAAACCTTTTTCATTTGATATTACATTTATTAAAACTGATACTTACCTCTTGTTCTTGTAGTTCTGTGAGGCATGGGTTATCGTCATCACCAGCAACCGAAGTCTTGAAATTAAAAAATGAATTAAATCGATAAATAATACAAAATTATGTAATTGGAAGTAAAATACTAGAAATAAAGATAAAAAAAATCAAACAGAAAGCAAAAAATAACAGCTTTATCAATCTGAAAACTAAATGGGAAGAAAATCCTTTAAATGACCGATATCCATTGCGATCAAAAAAAATTTGATATTGACAAAAATCTTAGCCATAAGTGATTGGAGAGCTCTGGGTAAAACCAGAAACAGAGTTATTATTCATCATAGCCGCTCAAGATCAAATCTTGCTGCTTGGAACATATTTTAAGGAAATCGATAGATTGAAAATGCCACTTTTGTACACTGAGGAAACTATTGATCATCAAGTATTTAGGCGCTTTACCCAAACTCCAAATGAATTTAAAATTAAGACATTATAGAGTAGGTAAATACCGGCAATAGAACATATGCCAACATTATATTTTTTCCCTATACAAAATGGTATGAACAGCGCTGGAAGGTGATGAAAATGTTACAATACTCTGCTGGGACTATATATATAGGATTAATGTGAGTCAATGTTTGTCACTGAGCTGATTGATGTTACCTACAATATCCAGATTCCAGAGTTTCGTAGGCGGGCCTGTCCATCCGCTCTTTAGTGGGTATTAGCAATTGTATAATAGAGAGAGAGAGAGAGAGAGAGAGAGAGAGAGAGAGACCGAGACAGATCTATACATGCCATTAACCTGGGTATACTGATAAAAAAATCCGTGAGTGCTATTTCAGAGATATGGCCATTTCGTGTGATAACATTAGTCTTTCTGCTGATAAAAATATCACTAAGAATAATTTAAAAGAATACTGATACATTTTCTTTAAAAATCCCAGCACATCAATCACTGGCATTCAAAAGATTGTTCTCATCAGCACCGTTCACGTACGCAGAAAAAATGTTCTCAGTGTAATATGGTTAATAACTTAACGAAAATCTTCCTTTACTACAGGTTTTGGTTCACTACAGGTCTTGGTAAAGGATTGTGTCAAACAGTAAATCAGGAACACTGGAAATAATAATAATAATAATAATAATAATGATAATAATAGTATCAACAACAACTAGCCTAAAACCTGACTTGCAAACATTTTTAATATTGACAACTTTTTCCATTTCACTGAAACAGACGTTAAACACTTCCCTTCTCTCTTTTTGTTTTCTCACTGAAACGAAGTAGCGTCTCTGATATGTCAGTTCCGTGTTTTTACGCGATCAAAACGGATTAGTCCATTATTTATGAGGTATTAGCAGGACGAAACGGTCGTGCTAACTAACAAACGAAGGGAGGGACAAGCAGAATTATAATAAATATAATAGTGTAGAGCTCTCATAATAAAAGAATATAAACAAAGATATGAAAGTATGAAGACTGGGATACACTGGGAGTCGGAATTTATTATGTCAATAAATGCTGTGTCCTAGAAATTAGCAAAATATTCCAGGAGGCAGGAATCCAGAGCAACTTCTCATTGGACTGTTAAAGTCGAAGAATGCGTTCGACTGGAGAAGGAGTTCTATCATTAGACTTCAATGTGATGACGTCATTAAACGAAACAAGCCAGGAACTTGAATAGCAATGGAAGTTGTGGAAGATAAAGGTTAAGATCGTGCAGATCAGAACTGGCGTACTTGAAATCGAACAATAACCACTGCAAAAAATTTGAACAAGTCTAGGGCAAATGAAAATTTGAGTAAAGATTGAGATTATCAAACCACTAGCATTATAACCCGTCTTCGACCGGGTCTTTCATTACTGGGAATTTTTTTTTTGCCGTTCAATTGGAGCAGTTTAAGAGTCAGCCCACCCGAAAATCAATATTAGCAACAACAATTGGGTGCAACTGAAGCACATCCCTAAATGGAGGGGGGTAACAATTTGAATGTAGGGGCCTGAAAAGCGCCGTTTTTGCGTCCTCAATCTTGCAAGGAAGGAACCTCCATAATAATATACGATAATTTTTATTTATAATGTATTTTTTTTATAATTCTATTAATTATTCGCGTTAGATTTCAACTCTCTAAATTGATTGTACGCTGTCATTTTACAGACATTAAATTTTGTCTTTGAGTTTTGCACAAAGTGTAAAAAATCAGTTTTTTCGATTTTTCACCTTCAAGGTTGCAATTTTTTCCAGTCAATTTGGACTCAAAACCGGCACTGAAGAATTATCTATCAAACAAAAAAATTTCATCGAAATCGGATGAAAACTGTGGAAACGCATAAACAATATCCGATCACACACACATACAAACATATTTTGAGAATTATAGATATAGATACCAGTGGTGGGGTCTGTCAGTATAAGAAGATGCTGGAGATGTGGAGGCCACTTGCTGTCACACAATTGCTAGTGACAATAACCTTAGACCTGCATGAAATAAAAACAAGAATTGAAATAATTTCACTGAAATTAACTCCATCGGTTTCAATCGCAATAAGCAGAAGGACATTGAGCGAGGAAAAACGTAATTTTCAAATCGACGTCACGCAACGAATATTGAAAAGGGACGAAGTTAGTAAAAATAATGTGTGCGGTCACAAAACGCATGCAAAGCAAGCAAACAGATTTTCCGACAGGGAAAATAGAACGTAAATCTATTCTTACTCATTACAAGCACAAGTGACACACGATTGTAAACATTTCCCCCAAAACAGTTCATGTACTGAGAAGTCTTATTTGAAAAGTGCATATCCTGTTTTTGTTTTTTTTCGGACTTGCTGTTTCGGAAAACATCAGCCAGTCACGTGTCTGTGTAATTACGTCTTAACTGAAAACGTTGACTAGAAACCTTGGTTTCCTTGACAACTGCATCTGCAAGTGCTTCCTGGTTATGGATTCTTTTTTATGCCTAATGTATAAAACTGGAATAAAGTTAATTTTCAAATCTGGCTTTTCGCTTTTTCCTGCCTTGGTCATGAAATCTAGTCACCTTCTGCCAATTCTAGAAATAATACCTAAGTATATCAATTTAAAGATAGCTGATTTTCAAGGTTGACAGACCCGGCCGACCTTACCCTATACAATCTTCCTATCTTTATTTCTCAACCATTTGGCCATGTACTGAACAAAGTTAAACTTAATAAATATCAATTATTGATATTTACTAAAGTTTGAAATCACATAAAAATGATTGCAATGGTTTGTTATAAATAGCCAACCCCAGTAATAAAAAATATGTGCAACTCTTACTTCATAATCAAATTGTAGTGGTGCTGGCAGTTTGGATATACGTGGGTCATTTTGCGATGGAACCCACAGAACCATTGCCATTATGATCAATTTGATCTTCATTGGCTGCTCTAAACGTGTGGCCTTGTGCTAGAGATAAGCGTATTAAATACACACATGTAATACGTGTGTGGATGCTAGCATTAATCACTAGACCCGTGTCACTTTACCAAATTAAACTCATTGAAGCACAAGATCATGGATGTGCTCATAGTGTAACGGCTATCGGTGCGTAGGATGGAATTGTCGATCCGAGTTCAATTTTCGGCCTAACCTGTTCGGTTCAATTCGCTCGATATCACCCCCTTATGGTATTTTACATATTACATATCCCCCCACACACACTCATGGTAATCACATATATTAAAGAAAATGAAATTGTGGGGAGCCACCATTGCCTACATCCTGAAGAGAGATGGTATTAAAAAATATAGAATATTATATTGCACCAATTCTTGGATGGGAAAGACCCTACCATAAAAAAATTATTATTTGAAATTCTGTGATTTTATTTGGACTCGAACACCAACCACTATTACTGGGAAGAAGAACGTAACTATCTTAGCCACGAAACAGGCCCCGTCTTAAGTTTTATAAAAAAGAATTTTTTTTCTGTATGAATTTCTGGATGAGGAGTTATTTACACTATTTGCATTCAAAATATTGTCCTCATCTTTGTTGTTATTGCGTTTAAGCGTTGGTTCGTAAACTTTGACATACTAATTGTTAGTTTAATCTGCTCGTGTGGTATGTACGTGGACTCAATGGAAACAGAGTGAGTAACAATTTAGGAGTACTAAAAATGAGAACTAGACGAGATAACCCTAGACATGGTCAGTGGAACAAGAACCCTATCACCCGTAGATTAAATAACGGGTTCAGTTCGGAATTCTCTGTAGATTACTCGGTTCCGCATAAACCTGACGAAGGCTGGAAGGTACAACGACCGAAACGTTGTGACAACAACAGCAAAGATGAAGGCAATAGTCCGAATGTAAATAGTGAAAATAAAAAAAGAAGTTTTATCGCTAAAATACTCCATTGTGATGTTGCGATCTTACAAAAGACAGTAAAAGAAGTAAATGTCAGTGGATCCCATAAAAATCCTTTTTAATCGGCCTTCTTTTATTTTTTATTTATTTATGGCCTTCTGTTAATCGTTAACACTGTTGACTTTCTGTAGCATAACATACGAGATTGACATCTACTCAAAAGGTGTATTCTCTGGCCACCAAGTTCCAATTTAAGTACTTAAATTGCTTGGTTATTAAAACCTCTGTCAATTATTGGTGGTAGTTAATTTGATATTGCATTTAGTGGAAAGAAAGAATCAGTACACAATCAGAGTGACAGAATTTCATTGCATATCATGTTCTAAATAACATTTTCATTTTCCTCGGGTGAGAATTATTAATTTGTTATTGCTTGTTTAACGACTGGAACAGCAGGATATCATCACCGGATATGACCTAAGTACAAGTGTAACTTTAAAAAACTATAACAATTTAAACTGAAACGAACTAATGACATCAACCGGATGCATATTTGCGCATGACAGACAGAAATTATTTTTAATATAATGGAGGTGAAAAAAAAAAAAAAAAAAAAAAAGTATAATTCGTTTTTTCAGGTTACTTCAAATATTTGACAAAAGCTTATTATCAGACATCCACTCATTCAACTCTGTATTTCACTGCGGTTACTATTAAATCACTCCATTCGTGCTGTACAAATGAATCAATCTCTTTATTTTGGAAAGAGTTCTCGTCAGAAATATTAGAAAAACAATTTTTAAGTGCAATTAAATATATTTTTTATCATTAAACAATAAGACATTTGATAATCGTCACGTAATTTAAATAATTTAGAACGTTTTTTTTTATCACGAAATCGTGTCAGATCTTAGTTTTAAGGCGATGTTTTGACAGTGTGCATGTCAGAGAAAAAGAGCTCAGTTCGCAACATCAAGTAACTCCAGCTACTCTCTGTGTGTGTGTGTGTGTGTGTGTGTTATTGTTGGCTTTCTCTTGTCAAATCAAGACCTGAGATGGTCGACTTTTGTTGCTGGCGCACTTCTAATTGAACATACCAATACGGTTGGTATCTACTTGTCACGATACAATGGCAAGATGTCACACGTGGTTACTTTTTAATAGTAGGACAATCCGTATGTCTATCTGATACGGATTTTTTTGTGAGTGAATTTCTGAAGTGAAGTATTGTCATTAGTTGATAAATTATTTGATCCTGGTCCTCATCTTTGATGTGTCAGTCATTAGACAGGAAATATGGTATTGAGCTCTGAGGAGAAATGTCATTAGTTGATAAATTATGTGGACGACTATTCTCATCTTTGTTGATTATCATGACATTTAAGTCAGTAATAAGCTCTCCAGTCGTTTTCTTGCTGACAGAAACTCACGGGCGAAGTACTGGCATTATTTATTCAATTTAGTATTCTTTCTTTGATTGTTTTGATTATGACCTTTCGGTTGATAAGCTCTCGAGACTTTCATAAAAAATATTTTTTTTTTTTATCATATGCAACTTAAAGGATCTAAACGACAGAAATAATCATACAAGTATGAATAATTAATAAATGAATTTTTTTACAGTAATATAAAAGAACAACTAAAACTTTTGGAAATCTCTCATCTGCTAAAATCTCATCATTTGAAAGACGCTTTACTTTGACGACTGACACATTTCGTTCTTTTAATTCTAGCGTAGTCATCCGAATTTTCAAGTATCAATTTCTTATTTTTTTAGAAATTTCATTAACCAACTTAAACACAGTGTAAATTTAATTTTCATTTATAGAAAGTGAGGATCTTTATTACTTGGATTGACTTCAAGAAATGTGTGAACTGTTAATTTAAATACGAAAATAAAGTAGATTAATTCGACAGGTAGAAACTTCCTTCACTGTGTATGTTTTGTTTTTATCAGAAATTATGAATATTTTAAAACCCGGCCTGACGACGAAGAGGAAGAAGAAGAAAAAGAATCGATATTATCGTAAATATTTTAATTAACGCAACACAACGCTAACAAGCGGGGTTAAGGAGACAATGCTAAGTAAAATTTCAAAAGGAGAGAGTGTTTAAAATTTCAGAATCCTTTTGGGTAGCCTCGTGTTTTCTTTCCCTCAGATGTTTGTGTTGACAGATTATGTTGGCAGACGTCATCGCAATGGAAGTGAAAAATTTACTTGTCAGACTTTTTACGACTGAACGTGAAAAAAAAAATGGTGCCTCGTATGTTTCTTATGCATACTCGTGGAAAGGGAGAAAGAGTTTTCTCTAGTGGCAGAGTGAAAATACAATTAATTTAGATTTATTGTATTTTGCAGAGGACACAAATCTACGCTCATTGAACAAGCTTAATATTATTTTTATTTCTTGTTTATTTTCTATATCAAATTCTCCCTTGCTTTTCAACGTTCATTTAATTCCTATTTTTCGACTTCACAATTTTTATCTTAGTCTATTTATGTCTATCTATGTATGTTCTTACCTGTCAGTTTCAGTGGAAGTCAGGTTATTCATATCCATGTCATTTATTTCTGTCTCAGTCTGCTTATATCTAAGTGTGTTATTTCTTTCTCTCTCATATATATATATATATATATATATATATATATATATATAAAAAGAAAGAACAGTAAGATATATAATCCGGTGTTCTTATAGATATTTTTATTTTTACAAAATAGTGCTCAATGTAAATTTACAGAGCATTAATATTATAAATTAATTGATTTAAAATATGTTTTTTTTCGCTACACAGTTCTAACCATGTTTCAAAAATGGAAGCTAAAAGCCCCGAATTTAATTTTGTGATTAAATTAAAGACATTAGTTCCATTCGCTTGAGGATGAAATGGAACTAATGTCTTTAATTTAATCTCAAAATTAAATTCGGGGCTTTAGCTTCCATTTTTGAAACATGGTTAGAACTGTATAGCGAAAAAAACATATTTTAAATCAATTAATTTATAATATTATATATATGTCAGTCGAATCCATTACATTCACTTACGTGCTAATACTCTTGGGAAAGGTATGTATCTTCCTCTTCTCCATCCAGCTATGGGTAAATAGTAGAACAGATTGGGCTCTATAGCCTTGGATGGCAATTGGTCTATGACAACTCTGAATTCAAAACTTGCGGAGGGTTGTTTGGAGACTTCGTGGCACCAGGTCTCTTTATTCGGCTCTTCAAAAAGTGTGGTTGGTTCTGCACAAATCCTTCACCACTATAATCGAATCATCTGTCTAAGTGTTTGACTGTCGGTTCCTAGGAACTGAGTTACTTCACCCTCATACGTCGAAAACTACGGCAGAGCTCAGTATATATATGATTATTTTTTTTAAAAATATGATTCCTTCGCTACATAAGAGTTCTCATGTTTCAAAAACGACAGCCGAAACCCTCAATATAACTATTAAAATTAAATTGAATTAAAGTAACAAGCCCTGTTTCATCCTCAAGCGAAAATTTAGGAATAACCAATTTTGAAATTTACGTATCTTTATAAGCATGTTCATTCGTTACTATGGAAAAAATGGTGCCTCTATAGAAACGGTTGGGGCGACCATATTTGATAAGGGGCCTAAGAGTTAATTTTTATCCACATATCAGTCACCTTCAGGAAGAGGTCAAGTTGAGGTAGGGTTGGGTGTCTATTTCAAAGCGAATGATGGCATTCATGTACGCGCATCGTCTGGTCAGTCACAGAGAAAGATAGATTTTGGCACCATGGCATGTTGTTAAGTGTCTAATATATAATCCATCTCACCTTGTTCACATCTATTCCTTTTTGTATTTATTGTTGTTTATCTTAAATTTTTCTCGAAATCTCATGTCTGCCCAGTTTCATATCTAAATGAGGAAGTGTGCTTTCCTTAAAAGAAAAAATAGCTTTGCCGGACAGTGACGCTCTCTGTAGCCGAGTATTAAAGCACACGGATCAGTAATTTCTCGTACAAAGTTGAACGCAAGTTCGATCCCTGATAGAGATCACATTTTCTAAATTAAGATTTCACAAGTGCACAGATCGATAAACGTAATACACACCATAAAAAAGAAAAAAAAATGGAACATCTATTTTAAATATGAATATTCACTATAATAAGGTTTGAATAATAAAAATGTCGGATAAAATATAATTCCATTAATTCCTTGAAAATTATATATAAGGTAAATGTTATTGAAGACAACTGACGTTTATGTCTATTAATTTTATTGATCGACTTTTCCAAATGACGAATAATCCTTCTCAGATAAGGAGAAAATTCCCTCAGAAATTTCCAAAGTTCCTTTTTGGAAGAAATATGGTTCAAGCTTTTGGTTAAGACATCATCAGGGTA
This sequence comes from Acanthosepion pharaonis, assembly GCA_903632075.3. Lineage (NCBI taxonomy): Eukaryota > Metazoa > Mollusca > Cephalopoda > Sepiida > Sepiidae > Acanthosepion > Acanthosepion pharaonis. The sequence goes on from CAHIKZ030003999.1 coordinate 528,175, forward strand.
GGTAGAGTCAAACGGTGAGTTTCGTAGAACTGGTGAGTGTAGTGACGTAGGCAAAGAGTGTCGTGACGTAGTGTTGTGAGGTAGGCTAGGCGCACTTCCGCTTTATTTCTTTTTTCATTTTATATACATTTGAGGGTGTAGGTTCTTAAATTAAAATTCTATTTATTTACCGATTGTTGTTTTTGTTATATGAGTATTAATTCGAGGATAAAGCCTAATATTACTATGATCCTTATGTTGCTTAAGGTATTGTCTTATGACACTCTAGTCCGATAGATGTCAAGTGTGTCTCCGTGCGAGTTTGGTTGTAGTATATCCTATGCAAGACGTTTTGGGTTTTTATTTACAGAGAAACATTCTCCTAGTGGCCAAGTATACTCATGAACAACATGCAGAGGGGTTTGGAATATATTATTTTTAATAACTAGATTATTAGTTTTTTGTAGTAAATAATGAATCTGATATTTGTTTTTATCGGCTGGTTTTATATATCTGTGTATGATGTGTGTGTGTGTGTGTTTTTTTATTGCGGCTTTGTTTTTTGTACTTGGGATATATTTGCCTTTGTTAATTTATTTTAATTCAATTTTTTCGGCACAATTTTAATTAAGATTCACAAAATAGCGTTGCATTTGTTCGTTTCTTTCTTTTACAACCCTTCTTTCTGCATATATTCCTGGAATAGTTTTACTTCTAACTCGACCCAGGATTTCCACTTACGTTAACTTGTATGAAGCATCGAGAAGGCACTACCTTTGTTATTGTTGTACACTGAACAAGAAAATGTCCAAAACAGACATAATCGCTCTGGGTACATTTATAGAAAATAAATTAGTCTCTAAAAGCGGCGCTAACCAAAATGAAAAGGCATGTAAATTATATGTTAATCATGTGTAACCGTATTTGGAACCAAAATTAGCAGAAACGGTAAGGGGAACAGAATTTCTTTGGACATCATAAGACCAACTTAAATTAATTGTGTGTACATCAGACAATAGAAGGATTTTGAATTCTCTTTTTAGAGGTACGCTAAAAACGAGGATATCTGCATACACATATTTATTCGCGCTTCAGTAGAGAAATACTGAGGCACGGAAGGTTGTACACCACGAAAGAAAAGCAGGTAAGAAGAGATTGAGGGAATTCTTGAAAGGAAAAAAAAAAAGGGAAAAAAAGAAAAAGAAAGAAAAAAGAAAAAGAAAAGGAAATGAAAAAGCAAAAGAAAAAACAAAGAAAAGAAAAAAGTAAAAAAAAGAAAAAATCGGACAATAGAAAGAAGAACTAACAAAGAAAGCGTAAAGAATTGAAAAAAAAAAAGAATTAAAAAAGAAACAAAGAAAAGGAAAAAAAAAATTAGGAAGGAAAAAATAATGGAGAGTGAGAAAGAATTGAAGAATGGACAGAAGATTTATACAAAACTAGAAAATGGTGGACTTAGCCATAGAAGAGGTAAAAGAAAGGAAAATAAAATGGCTATTGGCAAATAGAATTTTATGCTATATAAACTGCTATATGGGGCATACACAGCAAAGCCTGAACTGAGAAGATGCTTTTGCAATCTTTTACAAACCTAAGGGACAATATGGATGTCCTGTGCTTGATTCTAACTATGCAAAAAGGGACATTAAATGGAAAGCATGGTCAGTTGTTTTGGTGATGATAACAATAGCCTTGTGAACGCCATCTTAGATTAATTAAATTAAGAAATTATATTAAACAGTTATTGAATTATATTAAGCAATTATTATTATTAAGTTTTATTAAATAATAGCCATGTGACTGTCATTAATACCGAATAAGTTTTTTTTCTTAATTTTTTCTATCGCCCCACTTCATTTTTCTTTCTTACTTTTAGGAAAAGATAAAGAATATCAGGAAAACAAGAAAAAGAAAACAACTAAAAATAATAGTCTCACAAACAAACATTGAAAGCTGACATATTTTTCAAAAAGGACTTACGTGTCTACATTCTGTGACAATGACAAGAAGAATTTTTAGTAAGCGTTGAGAATGCAATATCTGTTGTACTGTGTCGTCAGGAGAGTGAGCAAGTAGGTTTGGCATTTACAATTTCATCCTTAATTATCTCTGACATTGCTCCCCTATTGCGGAATTCAAATAACAAGACATGATACTAATGATTAGGAATAACTCGTGTTGAAAGTGAATTCGTACGTCGGTTGTGTGATGTTTATGTCATTTGAAACGTACTTTGGTATTCTCCAAAACTTAACTATTTTTGAGATTGTTCTAATATTTTTTTTAATGTTCACCCAATACAAGACGCAAGAGTCACTTAAGAGCATGTCAGTCATGCGTGATACACGCTGTGGCAGATTTTTTCCCGCAGTAGGTTGCCGTTTCTTTCTGCGGTAGACCAGTTAGCATCCAAGGCTATAGAACCCGGTCTGTCCTGCTATTTACCTATATTTACCCACTGGAAAAAGAAGAGGAGGCTTCATGCCTTTCCCAAGGGTATTAGCACGAAAGTGAATGTAATGGATTCGACTGGAATTCGAACTTTGATTCCTCAATCCGAGCCGCTATCCATTACTCCACCTTGCCTCCAGTTAAACATGTGGAGTTGTATAAGCGTAAGAAAAGACAAGAAGGGAAGTTCATGGGGCTGAGACTTGAATAGGTTAAGACTGTAGTGATTGGCGAAGAAGCTGTCCCAATTTAATTTACTTCTTACTAACAGAATATCCTGGTGTGTGTAGATCAGTAGTGGTGACACTAAGGAATACTGTTTGTCAGAAGATATGGTATGGTAGTAGCGATAGGGTTGCGAAAGGTTCCCAATCTGAGTGAAAAAAAACAAACAAAAAAACAATGGCAATTGTCCAATATATAGTTGAATTTTAGCTTAGCAAGATAAGCCAGTTATCAATCAGTTAAATGCCATATGTAATACACGCTTAGGTGATCATGTATATTTTGATACAGTACTAACGAAGCAGATTTTTTTCCCGCAGTAGGCTGCCATTTCTTTCTGCGGTAGACTTGTTGCCAACAAAGGCTAAAGAAACCAGTCTGTTCTGCTATTCAACCTATAGCTGGGGGAAGGGATGGGTTCATGCCTTTCCCAATGATATTTGTGCGAATCTAACGAACCTGACTGGACTACGAACTCGGTGAGCCGAGTTCTCAGTCCGAGCCGGTATCAACGCACACTATGTTATTATAGTGAATCTGATTCTCATTAGGTTTCTCAAAGCTGTGGCATTGCGCCTGTTTAAGCCCAATTTAGTTTATATCTGTAAAAATAATATAAATTTTCAAATCGCCTCAAAACGCATGAAACTAATTCCTTTATTCCTTCATTAACAATCTTAACTAGTTTCCTTCCATCTTATTATTGTTACTTTTTTATTCCCATGCTAAGATCTTGTCACACTCTACGATTGCAAATAAAAAGCATTGATTGAAAATAAAGACGTTACTTCAGACAAGATTTATAACTGAACCCAACACCTTTATATGTAAAACAAGGATCTATTCATGTAAAATCTTGATGCACAATGGGTGGAATATGGTAATTATCGACCTCGGAGAATGAGGTAAGGCAATAATAGCAGATTGTTATTGTGAAGAATGTGTGAAAGTGAAAGCTTACACTCAATACACTGATTATGACAAAAGAATGTCTTTCATAGCTCAAAATCATAACGCAATCTCATCAGCAGTCCTATGACCGGTTTTGGTCGTAGGGTCGCTGCGCAACTGACCATCTGACCAGTTCCCTCCACATATTAGTGTTAGAAACCGGAAACGTATTCATTTGTGCGTAGTATAGCTTGTGAAAACAGACATGATAGAGACTATTTTTCTCTTCAGGTCAAACTACAGACGATATCATCCAACTTGAAGGCTTGCCTCAGTCAGGCGGTCACTGATTCCATGAGCCATTGCCTTCAGTCTATGAAGCCGCCGTTTTCCCAGCGATGCTGTGTCATCACCGCACTGGCCACATACATAGTCAAGTCTATCATTTTGTGCAAGATGGCCGTTGATTCTACAAGAATGTTCATCCACCCTTTAATAGATCTTGTTTTTGTAATCCCATGAGATGTCTTGCCACTTGAGATTAACAACAAAAACCAAAGGTAGGAAATATCTTTCTGAGGTAGCCAGAAAAAATAAAATAAAAGAACATCTATCCTAAAATTATATTTACAAAATTTCTTTAAAGAAACATGGACAATCCAATATATATGATTGGTTGTTGAAAAATCCTCGGTATTTCCACTTTCCAAAATCTGACCAAAAAGCCAGAATTTTTTAGAATCCTTTTTTGGTCCGGTCAGTAACTTTTCAACATCTCGTAAAGGAGTCAATCAAAAAAATCTGTCGACTGACACGCAGTTATTGGCTAACTTTTGTGCTAAATAATGGGCTAGTGGATTAGAGTATTGGTTTGTGAATTTAATGATATAGTGATTATGAGTTCAATTCCTGGGTCGGGCAGTGGGTACTTGCACTCTGTGGAAATGGGCGAGCAATAACTGAGCATTACTAAATAAGAACTAGACTATATATCCCTAGACAGAAGAAATGGAACATGAACAGCCTACCCCCGGAAAATAAATAATGGGGTTCAGTTCGGAATTTTTGGTAGTTACCCAGATCGATATAAACCTAAGTCCGAATATAAATAGTGTAAATAATCATCCAAGAAAGATCTCTTCTTGGTATCCAATTGAGTAACTATGTGTATATAATTGCTATCAACTGCAGTCATCGGGGAATGAATGGACCATTTCTTCCTCGATAAATTTCGTTAAAAGTGTTTACCTATTTTTGAAAACTGTCTTGATTTAATTAAATTCAAGTGTATCCCATTTTTTAAATTTGAACACAGTCACTTTGTATTCAAATTTTTTTTTTTTTTTTATTTGGTCATAATTTTGGACGCCCCCTATGTTCACTAAAATGCATCTAGAGTAAAATATAAAAATGTCTGATACGATCCACGTCTTTCAAATCAGCGATGGCTTCGGACTGCCATATCCAATCCCTTCTGCTGGAGGATAACTACTTCAACAATCATTCGATAAAAAATAATTTCGTCGTCAGATTTCCAATGATGAAGTTTGGGATTCGATACAAAAGACGACGCCTTGCACGTTTAATTGGTTTATGAATTTATAACATTTCACTTCAACTTTCTGATTTTATTTCTTCTTGCATACAAACGTTACGCTTTCATTGTATCTCCCAGTATTTTGTCTACTCACTGTTAAACAGGAGCATGTATTTATTTTACATTTATATTTAATTGATGATACGTTATCGTTAGCAAATACTCTATCCTACTTTGATGCGTCATTATTCCATTAAACAAAGGGAGACAATTAGTGAAAGGAAGGGAAATAGAAAGGATTATATTTTTTTAAAGCTGAGAAAGAAGAATGAAAAGAGAAATAAATAAATAAAAAATAGGAAGCAAGAAAGGAAACAATGATCGAATATATATTTTTTAAAAATATCAAAAGTTGGAGAAAGCGGGAGAAAAAAATGTAAAAATTACGGAAGAGAAAATAATATCTGTAAAAATTACGGAAAAAAATAAGGATAAAAAAAAGCAAATAACGCAAACTGACGAGATGTGGGGAATGCTAAAAGAGAGAAAGGATAAAAAAAAGACGGAATGAAAAAAAAAAGAAAAAGCATGAAAGAAAAAAGTTTTAAAAAATAAAAATAAGACACAAAAAGAATTTATCAAGCAAATAAACAAACGACACAGTGCGGCCTTCTTTAAAAGAAATTCATAAAGAATCTGAATAGAGCCAATAGTTTCTTTAAAATCATGTAAAAACGGAAGCCCAACACCGAATGATGACAGGAAGCCATCTGCAATTTCGATAGTAGAGGGATTGGATTTCCAAACGCAAACGAGAAATTTTACCGCTCAGGTAAGATGAACGGCGGAAGAATGTGAAGGAGGTCAATACAAAAATAGAAGTTTTACGTCACAGGAATCTGTACAATCAAGTTCTTTGGGTTCCCATAAAATCATAAAAATCAACAAATGAGGTGATTCTTTATTTAGGGATTTATTTCGTTTAGTTTAATCAGACACAATGTTGCAGTCGCAGAACATCCAGTAAGTGTGCCACTCGGGGCACCAACTGGAGAACTCGCAGTAAGTGTGCCACTCGGGGCGCTAGCTGGAGTACTTCCAGTAAGTGTGCCACTGCAGACACCAATTGGTTTAAAACACGCCATCGCTTAACGGCTTACTGCCTGATGTGTCCAAATAGTATTTACTAGTCTAAGGTTAATTTGGCATAAGTTCTCTGTATGACACACGAGTGACGGTTGGTTTCACTATCATATATTAAATTTAACCGAATGGAGAGACAATATGTAACACGACACATGATCAATTTAATGTGTAGTGCACATATACACATGCGAAAATCGCCCTGATCCCGCTACCACTGTCACGCAGGTGTCAGACTACTCTAACTTTGTACAATGGAGCAGCTGTTACAGGGCCTAGAATATTCGGGGTGCAGCCCTCTTTCGCATTCAGACACACACACTATATATATATATATATATATATTATACACGCACTACAGTACAGTTCAAAAGTTTGAAGGAAACCCCAGAACTATCATGAGATGAACTTGGTTGAAGAGTGAAACCTTTCCATCCAAAACATGAAAAAGAGGTAACAGAGTCATTGAAAAAATAATGGAATCAATTTTCAAACTTATAGTTTGAGAAACTTTTGCAACGACTTTGTGCTGTAGTAATCAAGGCTAAAGGATATTTTGACGAGAGCAAAATTTAATCAAAAAGTGCTTTTTGTTTACGTCATAAATTTTATAACAAAAAATCATGTCTGACTTTTTTTAGCCATGTATAATAATTTTCATTTATTTAAAGTACAAAACAACTACTTTTGGCGCCAATTTAAAACATTACCAAGGGTCTCCTCAAATTTTTGAACTGTAATGCATATTCGTATGTATATATATATATATATATATATGTATGTGTGTGTGTGTGTCTTAGGATATAGAAATCCCGACACCTTTTAAATTAGACAAATGGGAATGTTTCATGAAAATCTATCTATATCTATCTGTTTATCTCTCTCTCCTTCTCTTACACACACACACACACACATATATATATATTCATATGTGTGTGTGTGTGTGTGTGATTTTTAATCAATTAATGGATTCTTTAATCTGACATTGTTTCTAGCTTCAAAGTGGTTTCCCCGGTTGATAAAGGGAGTACAGATTCGATTCTGGTCGAAAGTCACATTTTCTCGTTCTCTAGTCCGGTAGACATTAATTTCCCTGGTTAAAAAAAAAAACGGTACGCCAATTCAAACATGTGTAGCACCTCTCTTTTTAACAAGTGTATTTAATGTCTACTGGTCTCGAATTTGAGAGTCCTACAAATTAAAATAGGCCTCTCGAGCGGAATCGAACCTGTACTTCTATTTTTCAATCCGGGAAACCTCTTTTAAGTTAAACGTACCTTAACATTAGAAATAATGTCAGTTTAAAAACCCAGTAATTGATTAAAAATTTAATTCGCGCACGCGAGTGAGATTTACTTTGATTATATTGTTCGCTGTAAGACAACATTTTGTGTAAACCATTGAAGATTTTATAATCCTTGAATTTTAAGTAATTTGGTTAAAAAAATTCCATTTTTGCCAATCATTTGGTTTCCAACCTCGAAGTCTGGGACTGACAAACCAGTAGTCTACACCGTACCTTGGCCAGCAAATGCGATTGCAGATAATCAGTTGAATCAGCAGGGGAATGCAGAAGGATGCAATACGCCCAAATAAGACGCTACAATTTATAAACGCCGCTTACAGAAGATGCGATTACGATTTTTGTGGGCGAGGTGGTAAAGTACATGTAACACTGCATCTTGACACACACCTTATTTGAATGAAAGGAAATGAGGCAAAGGCGTATTAAATATATTGCAGTTTGTGCACTGCAGAGACCAGGTGCAGTAAACATGCAACCGACACGTGTTAAAAAGATGTTCCACTTGACGTATGCAGAAATCTGTTTTTCTTTGGAGAACACATATGTCTACTTGGATTCATATATGGTTATTTATTAGGCATAACTTAGCTGGTACAAGGCCAAATAGCCTGAGCAGTCAATGAAGATTGGGCTTGCTACATTAAGAATGTTTTCTGTACAATTAATTTGTTAACAATCATCTTACAGTAGACGCTTAAATATTTATTAAGCTTACATTAGTCTGGCATAAGGCTACAGTATTGGAACATCTGGTGATAATCAAACGTTCGTGCAAACATGGCCTCCTCTTATTTATAAAGATGCCCGTGTGATTTACCTTGTAAGTAATCTCGTTAACACTGGTGCCAGAGATCAGTGGTCGAGTTGCTGCTAGTATTTCAAACACTTATTTTTAACATACCAGACAACCCCACCCAGTGATTGAAGAACTTTTCAATACAATATTCCCCCCTCCGTTTCTAAACATTTGCTTTAATAAGGAAAAACAAAAACAAACAAAATATCAGTGCTTTCTCAACTTGCTATGTAGCACTTGTTAATAAACTATTGTATTTAAACGTTTAATAATGAGCTTGATCCACACTGGGTACTTAAATTATATGGCCTTGTGCCAGACAAGGCTGAGTTACCCTAAGTATCCATCTTAAGTCTTAGTGGCTTTATCGCCTTGCTTGGGGTGAAATTATTTAAGAAGTATATCATGTGACGGTCATTAAACTGGTTTCGAAAACCATTTCACTATTGTAAAGAAGTCAAGCCTCATTGGGAGGCCTACTGACCCAGGTTTAGTGAATAAACAAATATAGTTAGATACAGTAATATGCCCGTAGCGAAATGAAGAAAACTATTGATTTTACACCACGAATTAATTTTTCAACATAATATCTCCACTTGCTTAATGTTACTTTCAACAAAACTTAGCTGAATATATAGCGAGACAAATTTCTTGTTTATATTTGTTTGATTTGGTTATAGCGTCTTTACTTAACCAGATGCTTCTCTATTAACAAGAGAAATCTAACATTAGATATAGGGTAGATGCCATATTAAACATCTGTTGTCTGGTTACAGATTTACTAATCCGCATAAGAGCCTTCATACGTGGAGAATAGGATAAGAACACGTTTCTATTTATATAAAATATATGCACGCATGCATGCATAAACACATACATTCATTCATTTTATATATATATATATATATATATATATATATATATATATTACTTAAACTCTAAATTGTTATTAATTTGTCATTAAAAAAAAAAATCAAAAGGTATGCATTTTCGTTACCCAAATTATTTTTTTAATCATTTCGCCCCAAGTAAGGTGATAAAGTCACTATTAAGGGTTTTACTGACTGAGAATATGAGAAAAATACTAATACTGAGAATATGAGAAAAATACGAAAAGAACAGGAATTAAGAAGATAGAAGACAACGATTGACATTACATTTAAATTCTGGAAGGTTAAATCTGACCAGAAAGTATGAAACCGGAAAAGTGTTCCACCAGCGAGTAGTGCAAGAGAAGAAAATCTTATCATAAAACTTACGGTTACATCTAGTAACTTCAGCTGTCAAATGAGGAGACCTAAATGCCAAAATAGTACTGCGCTTAAATTCATAAAGTGGAGTTACCAAAAAGGGAAGCTTTAGAATGTAGAAAAAAATTTACGCAATTTTTTTCACGATCTGCAGAACTGAGAATTTTAATTTTCAATCTCTCGTTCTCTATTATTGGACGCTACTTGTGTGTGTTTGTGTGTGTGTGTGTGTGTGTGTGTGTGTGTGTATGTGTGCGTGTGCGTGATGTTCTACTCAGCAAATGTTCGTTCGCACTTTTTCTTTTTGGTAGATAACAGAGATGTCTATTATATTTTTTTTAAATAAATCTGGCCACCAAGATACGGAAATTAATTCGGCACCAAAAAAAATTTATTGAAAAAATACGACAACTTAATGTTACTTTCAACAAAACTTAGCTGAATATATAGCGAGACAAATTTCTTGTTTATATTTGTTTGATTTGGTTATAGTGTCTTCCTGTCGCATCTTTTGTTGAGTAATGAAATCTCGTTTATTTTTTGCGAGATTCTGTAGGCAGATTATCATCTTGAAACCGACTGGATTTTTGCTGACTGGATTTTCGAAATTGGCCATTGAATCTTTTTTTGTTTTTGTTTTTGTATCATTTTATATATTTTCTATTATTTCATCTCGTTTCTTCTTTAAGTATCTGATTTTTTAAAATTCTTTCCTTCGATTATGTTGCTTTTTTCACATTCTTTCTTTGTTTCTTGATTACGGATTATTCGGTTCGAATCATTTTCTTTTTGCTTGCTTTCTTCCTCTTCATTCATTCATTCATTTGCTCTCTCTTTCTAACTGAAGTAAAATAAAATTGCAACATATTGAAAAACGACTATTTACATTATTCGGACTATTGTCCTCATCTTTGTCGCCATATTTATTACAACGTTTCGGCCGTTGTACGCTCCGGGCTTCTTCAGGTGGTTGGAATGTCGAACTGAACCTTTTATTTCGCTCACTGGGGTAGACTGTTCAAGTTCCACGTGCCATGTTTAATGGATGCCAGTTATCAGTTATCTCCTGTTAATTCCCCTCTGCAAGTTCTCCACTGCCTTAACCAGGTCAAGAACACATGACAGTGGATAAAGGCGTTGGTTCACCTAGTTTTTATATCTGTATATATATATTCGATGTATATATTGGTGGTCATGTTTAGCTATTAGGGGTGAGTAGTCTGGAATTGCGAGCTCATATAGTGGGATAGAGTTACTTGACTTATTCAGTTATCCAACCTACAATACCTGTACTGAGTCAGTCAGTACATGCAAAATCTATAGCAGAGATATCGAGCCGGATCGTATTCACGTGAGAACACAGGCCTTTATTAACACACCTACAGTTAATACGTTGTATTAATATGGAATCTTAGTTATTTCGATACATCCCTTATGTCATGTAGACGTATAGATCTGCATATTTTATCATTTATTGTAACCCAACTATATTACCAGTGCATTTAATCTTGTGTAAATTGAAACACATACTCAAGGAGTTTCATGTTTATTTTCTGTAAATAAATATAAGAAAAAAAAAAAAAAAGGAAAACGTGTCTTTATCAACGCATTTCCTCCTAGGAAAAGTAAATTAACTATTTTTTTTTTCCCAAAACAATAAACATCTATAAAAATTGAAGAAAACGGTAAACACAAGTCGTCTAAATATTTGAAATAAACAAATTAATACATGCGTATGTATGGGAAATTCAAATAATGAATAATAATTGCATTAAAAAATGAATATTCAGCAAAAACTTGAACATTCTCACTTTCGTTTAATAGGCAATGAATTGCATCGTTTAACAGACACGAAGGTTTATCTTGCCTCAGAGCATGAACAATTTTAACATTTGAAAACTTAACCATATATTTCTACATTTTACATATGTGTATAAAGAAAAGTTGCAAAATGAAATTTCCATATTTATACGGGAAAAAATCCTCAGGTGAGAAAATTTGTCTTTTACAAATATATTTCATTTAAATCTGAATTTTTGCACGCACACACAAACGAAATTGGCGGACAGCCATGATTGGGCTTGTGTGGCATGGTGCAGAGTCTTGTTGTCAGACAAAGGATCTTCCAGTAGCAACCTCCTTGATACAGGACAGCACTACCTCCTCAAGGCATTTGATGTAAGTGCCTGAGACCTTGTGAGAAGATGAATGGGGGCATAACGTCGCCATCACTAGTGATCACTCCAAACACCTTCGTAATCACCATTAGACTCATCTAACTCTTTCAGAATCCTCTGCATTGTCCTCAGATTGACACCCAAACACTCTGAAATGTTCGTATTGAAGCTTCTGCCATAAAGACAATAGTTACAGTAACTGCCTGCCCGAGCAGGGTTAGAGAGCGAACTTCAAGAGCACGAGTGGAAATAGAGCCGACCCTGCACTTATCACCCCCGGAGCTTATATTCTGTCTAACAAGGTGTTAGACAATTTTTCGGCTTAAAAATGAACATATGTAACCATGGTTATTAAATCTCACTCCAGGGATATTAATATAGTGTTGAGTAGTTTTCACAGTGGAGGCTTGTATTTCACTAAGTCGGTCCTAAACTAGGTTCGACGTACAAAACGTTAGGAACTTGAAAATAATAGTTAATGACGCAGCAATCTAGTTGTGGTGGTTGATACGTCAATGTCCGACATCAACTGACTCACTCAACTCCACTGAGCCCCCTGGCGACTGCTACTACTACTACTTATTATCTGTGGGAGAGTCTATTAACAATAGAATAGGTATGTTCCGGTATAACATATAGTCTGGTGGATTTTATGACTTATCAAACTTTATTGGCTATTTAATGTTGAAATCACTTCACTGTGTGTTTTTTTTAATACTTTAGTTTTTATAAACACTAGTCGCAGGCTGTGTAATTTAGGTCCCGGCGATCGAGTTACGTATTCCGAGTTTTTAATACTTATTTATTAAGGTTAGAAATAACTATTTATCAGGCAGATCCTGAGGAATAACAACGACAACACTAATCGCACATAAACTGCAAAAAAACGACTACAATTACTCGAGGTATTGAGTCTAAAAAGCAAGCAACCAAACATCAACAGCACTACATAAACCCAACATATTAAATATATTTAATTATAAAGTAATTAGAACGTGACTATGAGCAACGCCAGAAGGACCAACATGAGACACGCAATGTTTAAACAATTAAAACAAATAACGAACGTTTTGAAAATGGCTAATGGTGTTAGCCGAAAGTACTCACATGTGGGTAATTTCATATTCCAGTACGAACCGGAATTCGGAAAAAAATTATTAGAAATGATAAATAAATAAAAAAGCAAGCAACCAAAGATCAACAAAATTACATCAAACTTTGGACCCAAAATATTATATGAAATATTTGAGAGCAAATAATACAAAGATATCCAAAATTTCTGCTGTAAACGTTGTATCTCTACGACCCCAAAGTGTTACGAGGTTCATGACGTGATGTGATACATATTCAGTTTAGAAAAACAGTAAAATGTCATTCAGTAAAACCGCCCTGAGCCTCGAGGGTGGTCTTGAGACGTCGTCCGTAGTATTCATTCATTGTTACCATTATGTCTACAGTGGCAACCTCCAACGAGTCGTTAGTCTGGTTGTGGGTTCGTTTCTTTTATCAACCACATTACGCTGGGATAATAGATCAGGAAGATGCTCATCAGGAGAGTTAGGATTAAGGGTAGCATGGTCTTCAAAAATTTCGGCTCGCTACTGGAACACGTACGGCCTGTTTTCAAAAGCTTGGCCACCATATCCGGCCCATCGATGTAGGCGGTGTCATTGATCCCGCAGTCATGGGGGTAGGAATAAGGCTGCATAAAACATATCCCTTGTCCCTCACGACAACACAGACGAAATGAACTTTGTGTGCATGCATCTCCTTTGGTATCACCGCGTTCCTCCCCTTTACCTGGACACTTGAAAGAAGCCGCTGAGGGTGAAAACTTAATACAAACACTGAGTGTCTTTTCACTTTCTGTGCCAATTTGGACATTGCTATGTTAATACTATCGATAAGTTTGAGCGAAATAAAAACGCATACCGCATGAGATTACATTAGGCGATTTTCAAATTTATGGTCGCTAAAACTGCGTTCTGAAATACCTGAACCATAATATATATATATATATATATATATATATATAAGCAACACTCCGAATGTAATGCTTCCTTTTTATATTAACAGAAATTACATCTGATACAGGGAGCACAATAACACCGTTGGTTAGAGTAAGTTCTCAGCAAATAAAAGTCTATTTTTCACGGAGTCACCACTATTGATTACGCATTTTTGCTAGCAATAAACAATGCTGCGGTAGGAAAAAAAAACTTCATCAGCGGAGGCAACGTACTATTCAACGCAGTGATGTATAAAAGCACCAACCACCGTTCAACTTTGATTATGTCCACCTTTTTGTCTCCGTAAATGCCCTAAAAGGGTCGATTAATGTTAATAGGTGAACTTTTTCTTCGCGTGAAGGAATTCAGTGACACACGATTGCTTTGTGCACACATTTATGTCAGCTGAGATCTGGAAAAAGGCAAATTATTGGCAGAAAAGATTAACCTCGCCTGTCATACCCCTAACATCTGTGTGAGCCAAGATTATAATAAAATTAAAATTGAAGGTATTACCTTCGGAACGACCGTCGTATATATATATATATAATGCTCAATTCATACAAGTGCATAAGCATACCTTGCAAATATATACATTGGTAATAGTACATACAGATATATATTATAGAAAGAGAAAATATTTCTAAACATATTAACAAACAGATGAAAAGTAATTGTAAACGAGAATGATAATAAATGAGACGTGGTTGTATGCTGTACTGTCATTATAATTAGAGTTACCTCCCCTTGATGTGTGTTGCTATATTTCAATTGCTGACTGAATATAAACATTCCTTTCATGAAGAGCTTTTTTCTCAAATTTCATTCAACTCTGGCGAAGACTGCTGATTTAGTAGTAGTGGTTGAAACCAATTCTTACTTTTGCAATCTCTCTCCCTCTCTCCATCTATCTATAATCACAGAACTTGCTATTAATTCAATCTTCTCTTGACTTCGCTAAAAATACATTGTAATAAAACGTCTAAGTCATATACTCTAAATCAGTTGAAGAGACAGACAAGAAAGACATGAATTAAGGTTTAAGTTTCTGCTTACCGATTCTTCTATTGTAGTATTGTGCCTACCAAAGCTAACCTTAGCATACCCTCAACGGGGTTTACACTACTGTGACCATGTTCCATACAAAGATCAGCAAATATTTTAGACAATCAACTGTGTAGCAACGGTTACCAAGCTAGTCTCGTAAAGTTCGATCTTAAGAGCAGTGATTGGCAACTCTAATGTCCCAATTTAGCTCCCCCGTACACTAGTCTTGCAGGAGATTGGTACTGTAGTGAGTTCGATCCTAACTTAGGTGCTTTACACTTGTGCAACATCCATCCAAGCTTCGTAAATCTCGATATTCGCTAAATGAGACCTTTATTTAGTATTTAATTCCAGAGATTAGTAATTGTCAATAAACTTTTATTATTTGAACAATTGTTCTCATTTTGAGTGATATAAATGTTATTATAGACACAACGTTTCCACCAAGTACATTCTTATCATCATCATTAATTACCAGTATTCATCTCTGAAATGAAATACTAAATTATGAAAACTGGTACGAACCGCCATCATAGCCAAATGTCAGAAACCATCCAACATTGAATATAAAAGGCTCCCAAACCAAAGCCCCTAATGTTCTTCGAGACGGATATACAAGTTATACATATGTTATTGTCAACTTGTGGTAGTGAGTTCAATCACCGATTCAACAGGAATATAACAGGGCCAAAATATCAAAATAATCAACAGATATCCCATGTCAGCGAATCAATGGACTCCTGATGATGAGAAGAGGGTAATTGATCGAAATATTGTGTCTATAATAATAATAATAACAACAACAACATCTACCAAACAATACTCCGAAATAATACAATAGGTGAGTATTTGCCAAATTGAACCGAAGCAAATTGCCGGCCCAAGAATTGAGATTTCGTTTTCCAGTCGGTGATTCCTCATACCATCAAGTGGATGACTGATGTTTGTGTAATCAAGTTGTAAAGGAGTGTTTTGAGGTTGTTTCGCTGGTGATAAATTAATCATATTTTTTTATATATATATATATATATATATATATATATATATATATATATATATATGTGTGTGTGTGTGTGTGTGTGTGTGTGTGTGTGTGTGTGTGGACATAACTGAAGGTATATTAATAAATCTGAAACAGTTATTAGCTGAATTCTGGAAGATCAAAATTTGTACTTCTACAAATCTAGGTTGTTGAATCTGGAGACGCATTAAGCTGCATTCCGAAATGCCCGCAATCATTGCAAGAGAATTCTAGAAAATGCAAGAAACATTCAGTCCAAGCCATGGTTGAAAACAAACGACTTGCTTCGTGTGAGTTTTGGAAAATCTTGAATAACATTTTCAATAGATGCAAAGCGTCAGTGTCGGCTACTATAAATGGCTCTGAAGTTATTACATCCTTACACGTGTCAAGGCTAGTCTCTTTGCAATTAACTTTGCCCCTAATTTTACGTTAGATAAGAATCATCACTTCCGGCATGGGAAATTTCCAGACCTACCAAAAGCCCTGACTAAGAAGGCTACCGATCCGGATAAAATCCCTGTGGTTGTTCTTAAGAATATCAGCCCATTGTTATCACTGATCTTGGCAAAACTTTAACTGCTGTCTAAAGAGATGCTTCACCTATCATTATAGATGGCTTTTCTCTCAAGGTTTCTTGCCTTGAAATCTTATCGGTACCCTAGCAATAATTCGTATATACGTTCCACTTGGGGTCTGGAGTATGAGATACTTGGAAAATGGTCAGTTCATTGTGTCGCTCTAGATTTTTTTGATTTGATTTCACTTTCTATACAAGAACCAGACCAAATCAAAAATAAAGTATTGCTGGTATATCTGACCTGGAGCTGCTAAGCCCTCACTTATCACTCTGGATAGATTTCAAAACCGTCTACGAAGGCCTGTGGGTGTTTTTTCCCACCCTATATCCCTTTCCTCACAGAGGAAACGTCACAAGCCTATGACTATTCCGTGGCATGTGTTCTGACGAGTGACATTCCTAGGTCTCACATGTCCTGACCTTTGGTGTTGGGACCCGCCATACTATCTACGCGAAGGTAAATCATCCTTTCCCTTTGTATTTCATTAGTAAGAACTGCTTTTTTTTTGTGGAACAGACTCCAAGTAGGATGTTTTCCCCGATTACTAAAATCTTAGTCTATTCAAGTCTAGGGTCAACCGTTATCTTCCTTACTTAACTTCATAAGTCTCACTTCTTGCTTTCTATTACGATTATGTTAGAAAAAATCTTATTAGTCAAAATAAACACATTTCTAGGGTTCTCTGGCCTGATTAGCGATATTACACGAAACTCCGGATTCCATTAAGAAATAAGTTAATTGAAAATTTAGCAATTAACTAACATTAGCGTCTTATAAATACAGCAAATTTTAAACAAACATTAAAATTTGTATGTGGTGTTTCTGGAAAGTATGAAGCCATTTTTGAATATTTCGAGAACAAGCTGAGCGATCTTCATGTAACTTGGCAACCAATTAAAGTAGACTTCACGGTACAATGTATGAACACTTTTATGAGGTGGCATTAAGTCAGCATGCATATTATGTGGCTGTTCACAGCGAATATATATCAAGTTCTGCTTTTAACTTGAAGATTACTTCGCGGAAACTATTCGAATCATTAAGAAAGCTTTCGGGTTTGATTCAATCAACGTAACGCAGATAAAAGTTTTGGTGCTGACGTTTCAAACTTCGCCAGAAAGGCATCCACATTTAAGAAAGCCTTCAACAAGCATGAAAGCTACATCCAAGCAAAATGGCCGATTGCCATTGTTAGAGTTAGATCATCTAGGGTTCCTACGGCGTGTCCGGAAAGTATCCAGGCGTTTTGAATATCACTCGAATAATTTTTCGCGTTTCTTATAGGTTTCTTTTTGGGTGGGGAATGTAAAACCTCACTTCACCCAGGTATGTAGCAGCCCACGCTAAATTTCAAATTTAATATTGCCGTTGATGGGCATGATTAAGACGAACTCAACGAAGCAACTGATGACAATCCCGAAAGGGGACGTGCCAATTATTTCGAAAAGCTGAAATGACGCCGGGAAAATTGTGTAAACACCCAAGGACTTATTTTAAAGATATAAAGGCACCATTTCCATAAAGGTGGCTACATTCTATTCCAGTGAAGGTGTAATATCAAAAACAAAATTAACAAAAAACAGCTTGCTCGGTTTATTGATATGCTTTCATCAGCGCTCAACGAAGAACGAGTAATGTACAGAGCGACCAAAATGAAAAAAAAAAAAAAAAAAAAAAGGTCGGATGTTATATAAACATCAATTATTATATTAAAACTTAACAACCACTACTGCTTATAGAGTGATGGATAGCAGGACTTAATATAAATCGACTCGGAGTTAATTTCTAATAAGTCAATTTATATTAAGTCCTGTCAGCCATATGTAAGCAAGAGTGACTTTTAGGCTTAAATATAATCAATTTTTGAGGTTTATATATGGTTATTATTATAGATTCCAGTTTTATTGTTTTTCTTTTTAGTCACTGTGCACACTGCTTGTCTTCGATTGAGCTTTGATGAGAGAGAATCGATAAACCAGTTAAGCTGCTTTTTATTCATTTTGTTATTATATTTCAGTATTACCGCGTTACGGTAATGTAAACTGTTTTAATTGTTGGTATGAAGATTATCGTTTAAATAATACATGGAAAAATGAAAATGTGGTGGCCATTCAAAACATTAAACAATGATTAGCGTCAAATAATATACAAAATGATGTGTCAATAAAAAAAGGTGAGCCATTGTATTTTGTTTAATTCAGACAAATAACCTTTTTTAAACTATGTTTCGTATAATTTGCTCAGCTGTCTGCTGCCTTTTGAAATGTTGAACCTTGACACCCGAAGAAGCCCGGAGAATCTAGCAGCAGCCTAAACGTTATTTAGAACAACAAAAATTAATGAGGGAATTAGTTTATACGAAACAAAATACATTAATTAAAGCCCCTCGTCTAAAAGAGTTCAAAGAAGATAATAACAAAAAGTGAAAAGAATGATGAAAAGATAAATTTTTATCTGTGCAGCGAATAGTATTAATTTTCGCTAGTAGTTTTCACTGATAAGACACGAGATAAATCTATTGTCTAGAAAGTATAAGATACGAAACAAGGTTGATTGAATCAATTGTAATGACTGTGTAGTACAAGCAAGACTAAATAGTTAACAATTCGACTGAAGCGAAAAAGAAATTTTAAACCAACGACTAATAACGGAATTGAGCGATAAGGTGCTGGATAGTCTTCTTCGACATGACGTGTCCCTTTATGACTTTGGTGATAATGACTCTCCACAATTTCCCGTGTTCTTAATCTGTGTTCTACCAACCATTTAAACAAACTTGTTAGGTAGGTTAATCGCTGATTTCCCCTTTTGCGCTTGCTTTCAATAGGTCCAGAGAGTATTAAATTTTCTAATCCCTCTTTCCTCACTATGTACCCTAGAAATTTAAATTGTCTCTTTCTGATTCTAAGAGTAATTTTATTTTCATTTTTTCTTAAAGCTCATTCAGTCCATGGGATTCTCATCGTCCTTCTGTAGAACTACATTTCTGTTGACTCAAGTCTCCTCTTCACTTGTGAGGAGACTATCCCGCATTTGCTGCCATATAGGAATACCAATGTTAAATAACAGTTCCCTCTTTTCGTCTAACGAAATTTTACAATTTCATAGTACTTTTCTTAGCCCTGGGAATGCATATATCTCTATTCAAATGCGTCTTCGGATTTTCGTATAACATTCTTTGTTTTCTGTTGAAACACTTCGTAGATATTTCAATTTTTGTAATGGCTTGATTTCGGTATCTCTGATTTGTAGTTTGAAACTTGGGCTGTTTCTTTTTCGGACACCCATACATTCTGTATTCTTAAAATTGATGATTAGTCCTTTTTTCTCGCTTTCCTTTAATACTTCTGTAGGAGTTCATACGGTTTTCTTTCTGTACCTGCTATCAACACTGCGACATGTCTTATGTTGCTAAGATTATGACTGCCAATATTGAATCATGGTAGGACATCCAATTCTCTTAGGATCGCTACACCGTAATGGTTAAAAATAGCACATCTTTGCGACACCTTGGTCTCACACTGTCCGCTGACCTGAGATGGAACAACTACAATGAATCAATAGCTTCATCTACTGCAAGGAAAGTTGGTTCTCTATGTTACGCCAGAAAGTTTTTCTGTGCCAACCTTTCACTGTTGAAACGGTTAAATGTAGCCGTCTCTTCTACTCCAATAGCTTCATGTGCCGCACTTCCCGTCTGTGCAATTCCCTTCCTCTTACTTGCTTCCCTGATAGCTATAATCTCCAACTATTCAAATGCAATGTCAATCGACATCTCCTTGATGCCTTGTTCTATTCCCCATCCTTCTCTTCATCCTTTCCTCTTTCATGTCTCTTTACTCCTGCTCCCACTCTCTATAACCACTTGTGTTCTAGTGGCACTCCCACCTTGCTTGGGGTGAAAAGCTTTTAAAAAAAAGGACATATCCTTGTCTTACGCCCCGTTCTATTTTTATGTACTCACTGTATTCGTTTTCTATTCGAATACAGGTATTTAGCTCCCAATGCAGTTCTGGATTATTCTAATATCTTTCCCCAATAAACCACGCTTACCTAGCAGTTCAAAGATCCCTTTTGTGTTGTGCTTGATCAAAGCGTTTTTGCATCATCTATATATCATTCCGCATTTGTATTACAGATTCTGATATCTTATCAGAGCCATTTTTGAGTATCCCCCATATTTATCATATTTGGCAAGAGGCTTTTTTTTTCAATGACAAGAGAAGATGCGAATCGACTTCCAAACGTCCAAAGATGTCAAGATTTCAGTTTGAAAGTCATGTAAAGAAAGTAAAGAGCTAGGAGAACAGGATTTTATTTTATTTTATTTTTTAATACGCTAGTGACAGTCGATAAAAACATAGATTTATTAAGGGAAACCAAAATGAATAAAATCGTGAAGAGATCCCAGACATTTTTCAGTCTATTAACTTAAGTAGAATCTATTCGAAAAAAAAAAAAAAGTTCTGGGTGTGACAAACTACTTACGGCAGCAAGGCCACTGATCAGGAGGTTTTGAAGAGCGTGGAACCACCTCTTAATTGCTGTGGTTACCAAGTACACGTTGACCCAGAGTGGTAGCACCTGTAAGGGTCCCAACTATGGGAAAATAGTTCATGCTTGAAAATAGATCAAAACACTATGAAAGTATAAACATTTTAAAAGTAAAAATACTAGCAATATATTTTTTTAAAATAAATCAAAAAATAAAATTACTATCAAGCACTGTAAAAAAAAAAAAAAAAAAAAAAAAAAAAAGAAAAATTACTAATACTCCAAAGAAAGCTAAATTTCGGCATTAAATGACCCATAAGGAGTTGATATGCCGCTAAACAAACAAATGTAAATGAATTTTGAATGAGAAATTGCTGGAAATCGAACTTGTTACTGTTCAACGATTTAATGAGCAATTGACTTGTGTGAAAAATGTATTGAAGCAAAAAAGTACTTTTTTTAGGATAAAGTAATTCATTGTTGATTTTACTTCAGGCCAATAACTGTTCTTGTGTTACATTGCAGCACAACAATCGCTCGTAGATATAGTGATTTTCCAAGCGTAGCTTAGATGTGGCACAAGGCCTAAAGTATGAGGCACCCGCTGAGGATCGAACTCACTACTCAGTCGTAATTGCTCTAGAGAGACAAGTTTGCTAACCATTACACCGCCTCAAGATGCCCTAATCACTCGTAGATATAGGATGGGAAGTTCTTCTACATGACACATGATTCCGATCCCTCACTTTCAAGCCATCACATATAATACTCCGTGTTTCACTCCTTATCTATTCAAAATTCTAACAATTTTAAGATATCGAAAAATTCCTCGAATCAAAATTCTTATTGTTCTTTTATGAGGAAATACACATTTTTTGTAACAGTTGGCATCATGTTAGGAAAACATCTCGTAAAATACAGAGATGATCGACTAATGAGGTTGCGAATTTCTCTAAATAAAATAGCAAAAAAAAAAAAAATACTGAAAACTTTTGATTTAATTTCATGTGCATATTTACACCAATAAGTTCGTTGTGTAATGATAAAAAAAAAACATTTATTTTATACAAATATTTTGACAATATCCTTCCTCAGCAGTCTTATATATAACAATCTATTCTATAAGATTTCTCCTTTATTATAAAAGTGATTTTGGAGACTCCCTCTATTCTATAATATTTATTATTTATTATGAAAAGGTTTATTTACTTAGTTAAGACCCAGACCTACTATTAAACAAAACGTGTATATATATTTCGGGAACTACTTGTATTCTGTGCTACAACATTTAGTTTTCATTATGAAAGGGTTTAAGTAACTTTCAGGTAAGAACCAAAGATGCTATTAACAAAAAGTATATATATATATATATATATATATATATATATATATATATATATATATATGTGTGTGTGTGTGTGTGTGTGTGTGTGTAAGATAGCATTTATTATATAACATTCTTTCTTGGTTTAATTAACTTTCAGATAAGAAGCAAAGCTGCTATTAATGAGGTCTAGATACACAAACCTGATATTCTTCAGAAATTGTAATTTGAGAGAAAAAGGATTTTGTTTAATATTGTTAAAAAAGCGGGACTAAAACTCTCGCTTCCAAACTGAGAATGAGAAAAGCAGAACTAGCATAATAATCACCTTCTGAGAACAAGATAAACAAAAGAACAGAACTAATTTACAAGTACAGCTACGAAAACTAATACCACAACGCTATCTGCAACCACACCAGAACTCAAAAGACTAAAGAAAATCCCATAACATAAATCTAATAAATTTTATTTCTAATTCAAAGATTTAAAACCGAAGAAAAAAAAAACACCCACACAGGTGTGTGTGTGTGTGTGTGTGTGTGTGTGTGTGTGTGTGTGTGTGATACATAAAATAAATACTGTAAAAATTACTGACTAAATAAAGTAAAGCATTAATCCTAAACAAAAAATTTGAAAAGTACTGGCTTTCTTCAGTTCCCTAGTAGCCTCTTTATAGAGCGTGCGAAAGAGGTTGTGGCACATGGCCTGAAGATCGTTTGAGGTGGAAAACTGACAGTCATTATGCAGTGTGGATTCTTATGTTCACGCGGTCTATCTACAAACGCTCTATCACTAATATTAAGTAGTCTTCTTTTAGAAACATAGCAAGTTTCTGACATTCTATGAGTGACTATTTAATTTTCTATAAACTAGAAGCCACATCTTTGTTGTTTCTATTAAAACGAAGAGTTATTCATAAAAAGGAAGAACAAATGGATAACACCTGCATTAGGAAGCCCGAAGAATTACATCGGCTGGAACATTCTGATAAAAACAACTAAATGCACATACTAGCTTGAATATTTCTGAAATTGTGTGTGAGGGTTTTACAACTCACGTTTCAAAAATAACAGACGTGCTCTCAATAGAGCAATACATAGATAATGATCAGTCATTCAGTTCTGTACCATGCTTGATACACGATTAGGTGATCATGTATCTCTCGATACATCACTGACGAGACAGTTTTTTTCTCGCAGTAGGTTGTCATTTCTTTCTGCGGTAGACCAGTTGCCATCCAAGGCTATAGAATCTGGTATGTCCTGCTATTTACCTATAGCTGGGGGGGGGGGACAATTCATACCTTTCCCAAAGGTATTAGCACGTAAGTGAATGTAATGGATTCAACTGTAATTCGAACTCGGCTCTCCGATTCCTCAATCCGAGTCGCTATCCATTACTCCACCCCACCGTGATAATGATATTGGGTTCATTAATTCAGTGCACCCCAGCAATACATGGCGATATCACCAGCCTTTTCTGTTAAAGAATACTAAATCCATAAAGATTAAGCCTTTGCACAATCTTAAAGCCTCTTTATACATTTCCTTTTCTCGAAGGTGGATATTTTGTTACTACCAGAAAAGAGAAAATATAAACGGGGGCGTTAATATTTACAGTTGAACTAATGTTATTATCATTATTACTTTTATCGCGCAGTTTCGGTCTTTTTCTCAGATTGTTCTCGTTCGGATGTCCAGTCTTACTCTTCTTTTTTTTATTTTTTTTAGTACTGACCGAGATGATAGCCTAGAAGTTTGGAGCGTTGTTCGTGAATTTGGTGACTTAGGAATTCTGAGCTCAATACCTTGGCCGGGTATTACAGAATTCGACTCATTGGAAACAAGGCGAGCAGTAACTACACAGTACTAAATAAAAACAAGACGAGGTATCCCTAAACATAGACAGCGGGACGAGAACAATCTACCGTAGGTTATCCAGTTCGAGAGATATATGAAGAAAGCCAGACGACACAGAGGCCGAAACGTAATGATAAAAGCAACAAAGATGAGGATATTAGCTCGACTAATTTTAAGTATTTGTCGCTCATTTTATCCAATTTACTTTATAACATTTTTTCTTTACTATAATTAAACTGAAATCAGGTCACTGACTTATGCAATAAGTGGATGACAGAACGTGGTCTGGGGGAGATGGCAGAAGGAAGGAACATGTTAAGAGCTGCAAGGGATAGAGGGAGGTGGAGAGAGCCATGATCGCCTATGTCCTGAAAGGACATGACACATAAAAATAAAAAGAAAGAGCTTAACTGTTCATTTTCATTTCCATATATTTTTTGTGGCCCTTTTTTGACTATTATTCCACACAGACCGGAAATAAGATAGAATGCTTCCGGTTTCTTGTATGAATTTAAAACATACTATAGCAGATTAGTGACAATTCATAATATTGAGCAATCAAAATGGAAGTAAGCCAGTCTGTATTTTGTTCTTTTGTAAATCTCTCTATTCTGCTGTCGTACCTCATTTTTCACTTGGTTTCGGTTCTTATACAAATAGTTTTTGAAAATATCATGTCTGTGAAGCAAAAACAATCTTTTGTTAATTTTGTGATGTCAATAAATACTCGTTGTCACTTTCGTAATGCTCATTGTAGTAGAGACTTTATAATCGAAGATATAACTATAGTACACCATTGAACAACGCTAGTGTCAGACGTCTTCGAATATCACTCGCACTAATAGTACTTGCTCGATAATACTCGCTTGAATAGTAATCCGTATAGAAATCCGAATAGAGAAATAGTATAGTGAATAGAGTAGAGAATAGTGGTCCGTATAGTAATAGAGGATAGACTAGAAATGGGGATCCGATTAATAATAGAAGATGGACTAAAATTGGAGATCAATTTAGATGTCACGCGACTTCTTATATATGCGTTTCCTCTATGGTCGCGTGATCTATTTAATTCAATAATGGGATCACCTGTGTTTGCTTCCTGGCGATCTATGTTCAAACTCAAGTTTCGGTAGCGATACTTTATTCCTATATAACAGTTAAGTTTCGATTGAGACAATGAAACTGAAGCTGAAAGAAAAAAGCAATTTGGCATTTGAAAGAATTCTATTTAGCAAACAAGTAGCTTCAGAAATTTTGTGCTGAAGATGAAAATATTCAAAAATGACAACACAATGAGAACAATTGTGTTTGCAGGGAACTATTTTGCTAAAACTTTCAATAAACTTTAGAGTTTTTTCTATGGTTGCTTCCTATCATATGGCAAGGATAAGGAAAAAAAGAAAATAATTGAAATCCGCATAAATTTATAGGAAATTAGAAATTGCGTTGTTTTGAGAGATGCTCATCACTGCATAGTCGCAAGAGGAGCGGTCATTTTTTGAAACGTGACATCACTTGTGACAAAAAAAAAGAAAAAAATGTCCTTTACAATAATTGTAAATGTATAGTTTTCGATAAAAAAATATTTTTGGCGATCATACAAAAAATAAAGTTTTGACATGAAACAACAAAAGGCTGACACATATTTTAGATCTCCATATGAGAGAGAGAGAGAGACTTCCGTAATCTCATTTAAATGCCTTACATACCTAAAGTCACAGCAAAGATCTGTTACACCTATTGTAAACAGTGACTGAAACTATAATGTAGAATACTTCAGTTACAAATATACGTATTATGCATATTAAATAAGTTTGAATTTTATCGCTAGAAGGATTGATTTCGTTATACATAGACATCAGTTATGTCTGGGTTCATAAAAAATACACATATTCACACGCAAGTAAATAAATCGTTAGACATACACACCAGACAGAAAGTACCAGATAGGTTATATATCGGTGCCATAAACGTTTCTAAATGTCAACAAAAAAGGAAATTTATACGTAGCATCAGAAAGAGATAGTTGAAATTTCTAGGGCACATAATGAGGAAAGTGGGCTTAGAAAATTTGACACTCACAGGACATACTGAAGGCAAGAGGGATAGAGAAAAGCAGCGCATAACCTATTTAAAGAGCTTGTGTAAAAATGGTTGGCAGAACAAAGATTATGAGATAGCAAAAAAGACAAACTTTACTAAGAGCTGGAAAGTACGGGGAAATTGAAGAGGGCTATGATCGGCCACAGCCTGACGTGACGCGGCACATAGAACAAAAAAAATTTTTTTTTTTTTTAAAAAGCATCCGTTAAAATATCCAAACAGTTTACAAGCAAATAAACAAAATATCCTCTGTAAACAAAATATCCTCTGGTTATATTCAAGGTAAAAACAAACTTGAAGAATATTAACCAGAAAAAAAAAAAAAAGGCAAAGAAAAAATACTCTCTAAATTCCAGAATAATCAAAAGCTATCAATTGAAATATTCCAAGATAATTTCGCTTACCGTTTTTTTTTTTTCCCTTAAGTTTTTAACTCATACTGGAATCGGCGGTTAAATTCATTGCACCTCAAACACAGGAAAAAAGATTGTCTTCGTCTTTATGTAATATGCTCTTCATTTTATTCTCTATTTCACTCTTCACCCCCTCTTTCTATTTTCCCTTTCTTTTTATTTTCTCTTTCTATCAATTTTAGCCATTGTGATTTTTGGGGGGTTTATTGCCCCCCTTCTTTTACTGTTCATTCTTTTGTTCGTTATTTGTGTTTAATGTTGCTTTCTTCTCTTCTAATTTTATCCTGCCTTTCTTTCTGTTTCTAAATCTTTTGTCTTTCAATTTAATATTCTTTTTCGTTATTACGCCCTCTCTCTTTTTGTTCATAATACTTCTTTTCTACCATCATTTCTACATCCCACTTTTCTCTTCTTTCTCTGTATATCGACTTCACTCTTTCTTTTTTACGCCTCCCTTGCTTTCTTTATTTTCTACTGTTTTCTTCTTATTATTCTCTTCCTTCGAGTTTGTTTCATATCTTCGACTTTCTACTGCAAGGTAGGTACTTACCACCTCCACTCACACAAGAAATGAAAGTGACGACGTAATCAAAGTCAAGAAAAAAGGGCTCTGCAAGAGAAGACGCAATCAAAGAAAGAAGGGGTCGTGAAAAAAAAGGGGTAAATTTTTGACTCCTACCCACCGGCTCTGGAATGCTAGGCGTTAGTGCTGATGAGCTAAGCATTACCTTCTCAGGCAATCTCACATTATTCGCTTACAACTGACTAAAAACAGTGGCCCGTCAAAAGGCGACACGTGGACGCCAGAAATATGTAATCCAGGTGAGTTCCAAAGAAGCCCCCAAAGCCGCCCATATTAGTCTTGATCCTTTTTACATCATTTTATGTTCTTGTCTTTCTTTCTATCTCTCGTTTTCATCTGCTATTTACATTCTGTAGTCTGCTGTACACGGTGGAGTAATGGATAGCGGCTCGGAATGATGAATCGGAGAGCAGAGTTCGAATTCCAGTTGAATCCAATACATTCACTTTCGTGCTAATAATTTTGGGAAAGGTATGAATCCTCTTCTCCTCCTTCTATCTAGACAGGCTGGGTTCTATAGCCTTGGATGTCAACTGGTCTACCGTCTCGTCAGTGAAGTATCGAAAGATACATGATCGCCTCAGCGTGTATCACGCATGGCACATAACTGACTGTCTGCTGTATTTTTTCTCAGTAGAGAGGTAACTGAAAAGGAGTGATGGCTTATGAGTTTGGAACTCCATGCCTTCAACAGTATCCTCACCGACTCGGATTCGCTAACGGACCTACTTGCAAATCATTCGAACAATAGGCGACTCAGACCATTGAAACTCAATAGTATTTTTGACTGATTTTTTTTTAAACGGTTTATGTGAATGTAGATTATTTTGAAGATAATAATTATTTACTGATACAAATAATAGTAATCAACCCATACCTTTCATACATCTGGATTCATACCTTTCATAAGGGTATTTGAGCGTAAGTGAATATAACGAGCCGGACTGGAATTGGAACTCTGCTCTCTGATTTGTAATTCCGAGCTATTATCCATTACATCAGCCGCACATCCAAGGTTACAACACCTGGTATTCTCAAGCGGTCACTCACCTAGGCACTGAACAGATTCGTCGTTGCCTAACTTCGGTGATCGTACGAAAAGCGGTATATCAACGTGATATAGCTGTAAGCCTGTACTCAATAATAGAATACAACAGCAAAGTCAACTGAATACATTAGAATTAAATAGAAAACTCACGTGTGGCATTCAAGGCTATCATCACGCCCAGTATAATCGTTTGAACGGACTCAATATTCGAACTAATCCAAAGTTTACATGTAGAATCAATTAAAGTTACACTTGACATTCCTCATTCTT
The DNA here is from genome assembly GCA_903632075.3 of Acanthosepion pharaonis. Taxonomy (NCBI): domain Eukaryota; kingdom Metazoa; phylum Mollusca; class Cephalopoda; order Sepiida; family Sepiidae; genus Acanthosepion; species Acanthosepion pharaonis. Next base: position 556,682 of record CAHIKZ030003999.1, read on the forward strand.
GATCCCCGCATGGGATTGTACGTACGTTCTCTCAGGGAAGCCTCATGTGCTGAATGCTTATTGGTAAAGCTCAATCCAGACCTCAAGTGCAATTCGTACATAGGATCCACCGCTAAAGGTGAAAGAAAATGGTCGGTTTTCTGTACCGCTGAAGCAAGTACCTGACTCCACCTGCAATCTTCTACCTTTGAAAGAACCGGATCAGGCAGAAAATGAAATATTGCAGCAATATATGGACAGGAGCTGCTTAGTTTTCACTTTCCAGTTTCAACTGGGATCAAAAGCGTCTCCGCGTTGTTGTGGGTGACTATTTCCCGCTCTACAACCTCTTTTCCACAAACAAAACGTTGCAAGGCTCTCGCTGCTCTATTGCTTCAGGCGAACTACTTTTCTTAGTTTCACCAGTTGTAACCTTCACAGCTTAAACCCGCTATGCCACGCACATTGTAGCGAAACACTCTCATTCCCTTCACATTTTATTGGTGCGGTGTAATTTCCCTTCAAGTAGCTTCTTCTCACAAACCACTGCTCTGTGGAACAGACTCCCAAGAGGATGCTTCCCCGATCACAATACTCTTAACCTGTTCAAATCTAGGGTTAACCGTTATCTTCGCCACATATTTCCATAAAATGTGCCTCTTACTCTGTAACTACCTCGAGTGGCTCTTGGGCCTTGTACAGAGTGAACATTATTATTAAAAAAAGAAGAGAAACATTTACAATAACCACTTGTTCACATTATCTTCATTAAAACTAGTCAAAAAAGGGAACAGGTTGAATAAAGCTGCAAAGGTTAGATTCAATACATCAGGTGAGAAGACACATCCTTGTCTTACGCCCCCTTTCTAGTTTTGTGGCCCTTCTAAAATTTGTTTTCTATCCGTATGCAGGCAGTTTGCTCTCAGTATAAATTCTGGATTATTCTAACATTCTTCCCTAATAGCTTAATCAGCTTAATGAGCCACATAACTAAGCTAATAATCCGACTCCGGATGAATAGAGCGCGAAGTAGAATTAATCAAGAAACATGTCAAGGACAGTACAATTTTTCCGAATAGGCCTTTGTACCGTACATTATCGAATGCTTCTTCTTAATCTATAAAATACAGGTGCACATCTTTCTGCACTATTATTGCTTTCTTTGATATCATTCTGATCATAAATATAGCATTTCTTGTTCCAGTATCTTTGACGAAAATTGTACTGTTCTTGTTCTGTTTCTTGATTAATTCTACCTCGCACTCTATTCATCCGGAGTCGGATTCTTAGTTTTGTTATGTGGCTCATTAAGCTGATTTTCCAATGGAGCTCGAACTCATCTGCATTACGATAGCGTAGCGTTACGATCTACTCCTTAGATGTAAGCACTGATCTGAGACATTAAGGAAGACAAAATCAAGTTTAAAATTAAGCGCCTGTATTTTTTTTTTTTTTTTTCAAACACATACACAACATTACATGGACAGGTTTGTTTCTATCAAAGGCAAACATAATGCGGGATTCTGAAGAAAGTAATCAAATGATTATTTAAAAAACAAAAAGAAAACGCTTCTCCAGCACCTCAGATGTATAATGAAGCAGCCTACAATCACCATAGAACGATCGACAGTCAGAACGACGATTAATAAATATATCAAATATTATAACCGCAAAGTGGGTGACCAAAACCCAGCAACATCAAGCGACGCCTTATCGAGAGAAAAATTAATTAGATTTCACGACCAGTCTCTTTCTTTTTTCCGGTAGATGATGAAGTCTCAAGCGAAGGATCAACGGCAGATGATAGAAATTTAATAGCAGATCTACTAGCAAACTACTGGAACTTACTTTGAACTATTTCTGCCTAGTCACTAATATATGGATATGTGGATATGCGGGTGGTAATGGATAGCGGTTCGCAATGAGAAATTAGAGAACTGAGTTCGAATTTCAGTCGAGCTCATTGCATTCAATTGGGAATACCTTTGGGAAAGGTATGAATCCACCCCCTCCCTCCCGGATATGGGTTAAATATCAGGGCAGCCTTGGATCTTTAGCCGTGGTTGGTAACTCGTCTAGGAAAAGGACGACTCGGAATTCAAAACTGCATCTCGTAAAAACCTACTAGTTGCTATGGAAACCGCAGCAGTAACGCCTAGCGTGTTTAGAGGTGTGCCCCCACCCTCAGCTAGTACTCCTCGGGGAACCTAAGGGATTTGACCAGATTCGTTTTGTAATATGTTAATCCACGTATAACCGTGAGAGTTTTGTCTATAATCCTTCACACACACACACACACACACACTTTCGAGAATGTAGGACAAGAAGAATTTCTGCTTATAAGGGACTGTTCAGCCTTGGTGTTTCGGCGACGCCTTTCGTGGCCGAGTTGGTCTAAAAGCACGTCGGATCTAACACACGCACACACAGAGTGAGGAATGGGCTGATGAGCTGAAGTCGGAATTATACGATCTGAAAAGCTAGTATGACACAAATTTTTGGGTGTATTATATTCAGCCTACCGACTTGTTTCCCGCTTTATCAAGCGCATTCACACGATTAGGATATATATTATAACATAACTTATGCGAATATACATTTACACACGCACACACATATAAGAGGCTTATAACTTGATCTCACTCATGCATAAACACGGGGGAGAGAGAGAGAGAGAGACGTACACGTCTGTTTTTATATGCATGTGAGTACGGTCTATTAAATCAATCTATCTCATTTTCCCCACACGTGCAAGCAGCCAGGCATGTTATCATCTTCCAGGAACTCTTACAGACTTGGAAACTTAAGTGTTTTCCTCATGTAATTCCGACCGTTCTTCTTCAAAAAAAATCCGTTGTGAGGAACTGAGATTCGTTTTTGTCATGGAATGTCTGACAAATATGATTTTCATCGATATTTTAATTTGAAGAACTTTTGAGGCTGAAATATTTAATAGATTAAATTAAAACGAGTAGATATGAATCCTGGGCACCAACCCCCCCCCCAAAAAAAAACTCAATCCCGATTAAAATTACTAGTTTAGTTTAATGTAGTGAACAAACTTTCCTAGCAGCTGAACAGCAATTGATTCAGTATAATCATTCCATTTCATGTCAGTGGAAAACAGAAGACCAAGAAGTCGCAACTAGTTATACTCTTGGAGGTTAGCATCGAGCATACTGGGGGGAAGGCAAAAAATAAGGTTCTTTTAAGACTAATAATTTCGTTTTAGAGGCGTTAAAATTAGCAAGACGCATCTTACCCCAGTTAGCAAGAGGTTGTAGGTCATTTTAGAGATCAGCTGCCAATTTGACTTTATCGAACATACATCTATGACAGGTAGGTCAATAAATTCCTAGTCTGTTATATAATCAGCTGAATTTTAATTTAAAAATGGCACTAGATATTTTATAATCTAATGTTGACAGCTGAATTAAGCGCACTGACTAGGAAATAAAATAAATACTTTTTTTCATCTTTACACGGCGGAAAGATACATTTCGTTTGCTGGATTAGTTTCGTATTTCCAATAATTTACGTCCGAATCGAAATAAAATATTGCACTATATATAAGGAAGATATTATTACTACTACTACTACGTGTACTCAGACTCCAAGAAAAAGTACAGTCATAACAGACAGTGTTTATTGCAGTGCACTGAGTCAACTAATTGAAAACACGTGTCAAAAGTTAAAAATAAATAAATAAATGATGAGAGAAAAAGCAACAGTGTAGAGGAATGTTTCCTCTTCAGTATTTTCGCTAATTTCGTGGCGGGCGGTTGAAGAAAGCTGCAAGTTTGTCACAACGGGAGTCTTGAATGAAAAGAACAATTAAATTTTTTTTATCGCCGCATACTCACAAGTTCATAATTATATGTGATATTTTCTTGTGTTGAATTAAGTGCAGAGATTGTCAATGCCTTACGTAAATACAATAAGCCTGTAAACTCAAGAAGCATTTGTTGCATTGTACAGTGAAACTTTAAGATCTAATAAAAATTTTAATGAATACCGCCAGAAAAAAAATGACCCTCCTACCCCTTTCTACTAAGCAGGTTTTGCTTTTGAGCCTAATTGAGACAAAAAAATATCTGATACAGGGTTGTACAAAATGTTTGAAGACTTGAGAAGCGAATTCCTTCTTAAAACCTTGAGAGGTTTTGCGTTATGGGATATTATACAAGAAGACTAAACCTATAATGAAAAACTGTCCCGGTTTTGGGCTTGAAAATAAATATATATATATATATATATATATATATATATATATATATATATATATATATATATATATATACACCTGACGATCCGGTACCCTGACGATCCGCGTAGGTGAAACCTAGGTAGGTTTGCCTGGCTCTTTAGGTTCATAGTTAGATTTGCTCTGCTAAGTGTATTGAGCACTTTATTTCGTTACTTTTGCTTTACTCGTTTTGGATTTTTTTTTCCTTTGGACTGAGCTTGGATTCTGGACGATTGTTTTCGCCTCAATTACATGTTCTTAGTTCTTTCTTTTTTTATTCCTTATTTTTCCTTGGGTATTGGTTTGTTCATTTACAAACCAAAACACCTAAGGTTTTTCCAAAGGAGTATAATTACTTATATATATATATATATATATATGCAGTCTATTTTCATTCAACCATGTTTGGTTAAATAATTTAGACGTATTATGTCTATTTTAATTTTAATCCTTTCAAGTCCTTTAGTTGGTAGCTATAGGAAATTCCAAAAGTTTCTTTAAAATAATTTTTTATTTTCCCAAGTACTTTCAATCTCATCTGAGACCATCTTCAGTGGTTGCATATCTTTGGATGTGTTATAACACCGTAAATTCAAAATATATTTTACCACCATGCAAAGGAGGTCATTTATGTGAATTTTTTTTAATTTTTAGAAGATTTTTTTTAATTGCTGTATTTTAATTTAGTTTTTTTTATATAACACTTTGCTGCTACAAACAAGAACTTTGTTGTTATACTTGTAGTTGACTTTATTTATATATATATATATATATATATATATATATATATATATATATATATATATGTGTGTGTGTGTGCGCGCGCGCGTGTTTACGTATTAACAGAACAGCATCCTTTGAGTAGTTAAGGCTGAACGCATTCATTTGGAAAGATTGTTGGATACGTAGGTAAAGCTCTTATTTATTTTTGTCTCCATTGCAGATTAGTCTGCCTTCATAGTTATTCAAATACAGGATATTTTTATCGTTGCATTTTCTCTCTGAAGGAATGACTAATTCGTTTCCCGAGCACAAGAATGAAAAAAAAAGTCACACACGTGCGGTTATCATTTCTTCCCTGAAAACCTAAATTCATTTGTTATAATTTCCTGACACATCCAGAAAGTTTCGTCTAGTTCGTTGAAGATTATTTTAAGCGTTGTCTAAAGGTTTCGTATCTCGGACTTTTATTAAGGTCAGAAACTTGATAGACACGATTATAGCGAAAATCACAAGAACTCAAACGTTCAAAAATACTTAATACCTACAGCCACTGAATCCAAGTATGCGTAAGCAAGAAAACATCTACATGTATGTGTACAAAAGAGACAAAATAGTAGGGCTTACAGCATATGGCAAGAATGACAGCTACTGTCTTGATACAACTGTATGTTACTATCAGAATAATTAACACGGCTTCGAGTAGTTCATTTTTGTGTGTTCATTGTCGCTGTTATGGGCAGGAAAAAGTGACTTTGATAAAATCTGTTATGTTCAGAAGAATTGGTCCGAACATTTCTGAAACAGCACAGTTCGTGTTGTACTCATATTCAGTTATTGTGACTATCTGTGGACAGTGCCTTTGGGAGAGAAAAATCAACACCCAACGACAAGTCAGTCATCGACCAAGACTTATTCCTGTAAGAGAAAACAGAAACAAAGGGCCACTGTGGTAAAAATTACAGATAGCTTTAAGGTGAAGTAAGTAATGTATCACAACGCAAAGTACATCATTTCTTTTTGGAAATGAGGGTTCTTTTTTTTTATTTTTTAGCTGCAAACCAATCAGAGTACTTAGGGTAACCAATATCCATTACCGAAAACATCTTAAGAAAGAACACAAACGTCACGACATGACCCTGTATCAAGAGAAAAGGTTGCCTAATTCGATAATATCACCTTCTCACTTGTATAAGGAGGGAATATACGTGTGCACTGTTACCCTGAGGAAGCGGTAACACTACGATACAGGAAAATAAATCAAAGGAGTGTGATGGTTTGGCTAAGGCCATCTTGATATATGATGAGTCCTAGGATTCATACGAAAGACATTTTATCATGAAGCACATTTCTCAATATCATTAACGATCGGGTACGCTCATTCATGACAACAGTCTTCTATGATAGCATTGGCATCTTTCAACAAGATAATGCACCCCCCCACCCCGATCTGCTACACTGTGTGAACTGTGCGGAAACGGTTTCAGAAACTAAGACTTCACTTTGTTACTCTGGCCACCAAACCTCCCGAATATCAGTCCAATTTATCAATTTTGTGACGTGTTCTTAAGAAAGAACACAAGCATCACGACGTGACCTTGTATTAAGAGAAAAGGTTGCCTGATTCGATAATATCACATTCTGACCTGTATAAGGAGGTGATGTACTTGTGCATCGTTACCCTGAGGAATCGATAACACTACGATTAGTTGCTGATATTTATTCTTTAATATCAGATATATAAAGATTACTATGCACCATAAGAAAGACATAAGAAAAGTTGCTAAAAACAGTGGTTAAAATCCACACACCCAATTTTAACTAAACATAACATTCACAATGAGAAAGGCGAAGAATCATATCAAAATTGATTTCTCAACAGTAAATTGTATTGGATGTAGAGCTACGTTGAATCCTTTATGAAAAGAATTAACCAGTACGACTTAGAAGTCAACAATATGTGCAATAATGTTTTGAGTTAGGATTGTAGATAGTAAGATTATAAGATCTTTCAAAATGAATGATCGTATCAAAATAAAATTTTGAAAATTATTCTTGGACAAGACGTTTTTTAAGAATACAACCAAAAAGATTTAAGACTGTATTCATGCATGACCATATTCTTTTACATTTTGCAAAGCTGTCTATTGGCCACCTTGCCAAAAATGAAAGGTCTGAAAGATATCAAATTGATATTTGGAGTGACTATTAATCCAATAAAAAAATAAATAAAAGAGTACTGATGTGTTATGTAATATCGGTTTTCTTATATGGTAGCGAATATTGGACCATCCCATCACAGTTGGAGAAGAGACGTGAAGCAAAAGAAATGTGATGCTACAGAAGGATGCTGAGAATAACACGAACTGAACACGTTTTCAGAGAAAATGGAAATAAAAAAGGACAGTTATACGCAGCATTAGAAAGAAACAGGTGAAATTTCTAGGACACATAGTGAGGAAAGAGAGCTTAGAGAATTTGACACTGACAAGACATTCTAAAGGCAAGAGGGACAAACGAAAGCAGTTCATAATCTACCTAACAAGCTTGTGTACACAACTGGCAGAACAGGGATTAGGAGATATAGAAAAAGGACAGACTTTAGTAATATCTACAAATAAAAGAAGTTGTGGAGAGTCATGATCTCCTACGTCCTGAAAGGACACAATAAAAGAATAAGAAGGTATTAGAATAGAAAATGTTTAAGCAAAGACAATCTCTAGGAATCATTAAAAGCACTAAGAAAAATGTTAAAGTCGAAACAATAGGAAAGTTTTTAAAAAAATCAATGATTGAAGGACTGATGTAGCTTATAGAATATCTACGAGTTCATATCAAGATGCAAAATAAAATAAAACTTTTATTGCGGTTTATGGGATATTTGATTAAATATATATCTATGCTTTTATTTTGGATTTATTTACCAATAAAAATGTATTTTACTTCTAATTCGCACCATAAAACCTATCACCCATCAAGTAGCTTTTTATCAACATGTTTGATAAGGACAGTTATTATAAACTGAATGCCATTGAGTATATATATATATATATATACACACTACTACTATTACTTTTACTTAATAAAACTAGTATTAAACAACCGATGAATGTTATATATATATATATATATATATATATATATATATATATATATATATATATATATATTGTGATAAGATCTAAGTGTGCAATTACAATTGCATCCATTTTTATCGTTTCGTGACTTCTTCCATTTGCTGTGTCCTTTTAGCACGTTGGCAATCATGGCTCTCCTATCCTTTGTAGCTTTTAGTAAATTTTGTCTTTGCTACCTCTGTTAAACCCCGTTCTGCCATCCATTTACTCAAGCTCGTTATGCAGGTTATGCCCTGTTTTCCTCGACCCCACTTGCTTTCAGTATGTCCTGTGAGTGCCAAATTTTCCAAGCCGTCTTTCCTTATTATGTACCCTAAAAATTTTAACTTACTTTTTGTTTACGTTTTCTCTAAAAACTTCTCCGTTGCTCACATATAAAAGATGTGATCAGTTTGTCGTTGTACGCACCGCCATCTCTACATTCAGAAGATGAGTTTCTTGTCGATGTTTACGCCTCGCTTGCTTCGAGGTCCTGGTATTTCAAAGAGCCTCCAACTTAGGGACAAGAACCCGTACGTCCAGCGTGATTGAACCGGAAGCAAAATTAATAAATGCCAATAAATTTCTTAAGACAGCTTTTGTTCTTCACCTTTGAATGGAATCGATATATTTCAAGTTAATAGCAAAGAAACAGCAGTTTAAGTATTTTTTTTCAAATTACATTTTCTGCTCTATTTTATCCGTATTTGGATAAAACGCTTATGGAACTCTCTAGAAAGACGCCATCCAAGAGATTGGTTTGTTTATTTCACTTTAAAATCATCGAGATATAAATTTAAAAAAAGAAAAAGATTAAAGAAAGAAGACAAAGGATTTTACTGCCTGTAGGTATTGAACTCTTCTGGTGGTAGATGACAAATAGAGTCTCTTATTATTTTCATAAACAAAAACCCATAATTTACTTATATCTTAATTTTTTCAGCTACCAGATAAAGATATGGTAATCTTTAAAATTTCGTTGTAATTACAAAGCTTAAATATTGCAGCTAATACTTTACGATGAAAGAGGGAGATAAGGAAAGAGAAAGGATGAGGGAGAGAGAAAAGATGAAAGAGAGGGAAAAAGGATGACAGAGTAAAAAGAGAGAGGATGAGAGAGAGAGAGAGTAATAAAGAGAGTGTGTGAGTTTGGACGTAAGAATCAACACTGCATGGTGATAAAGTATCATGCTTTAAGTCTGAAGATCACTTGGTGCTCTGACATTAACAGTCATCACGCAATGTTGGATCCTATGGCCGATTCCGAACCCTACCCCCCCAATAAATATAGTAAATTCTAAACAATGTATCATTATGAAAGGAAGTGCTACAATTTCTTCATATTAATAATTGACGACGAAAAGCCGACAATAATCATTGCTTCAAATTTAAGTTGAAGTTTTCGTGGGACCGACGAAATTTACTTGCAACAGAGAGACGTTATATAAATGTGTGACAAAATTATGACATTAGTGTAAACATATAAGTATGACAGTCATTTTTTAACCTAATAGAAAATCATCGAAAATTTACATAAACAGAAAAAAAATTGAATGTGAGGATAGTGTAACGGTTATCGGCACGGAAAGAGGAATCGGCGTGCCGAGTTCAAATTCCGTTGAGTTTTCTGTACAATTTGGGAAAAACATGAATCCATATCTCTCCCCAGTTATGGGTTAAATATCAGGCTAGAATGCACTCTTTAACATTGGATGGCAGCTAGCCTCAGCTAAGGATTACTGTGAATTCAAAACCATGGATAAGGCAATAGGGAATCATTCCATTATCTTTCCCAGAGAGGTTATGGTAATTAACAGAGCATAGAAAGGAATATGTGGAGAGTCACTATCGCTTATGTCCTGAAGTGGAGTCGTGAACAGTTATACGATATGTTTCCTCTGATATAGCAGTGAATCCTCAAAGATGAAGAGACATGAAGCAACAGAAATGTGGTTCTACAGAAGGATACTGAAGATACCATAGACCGAATAAGGGAGCAACGACGAATTTTTGAAGAAAATGGAAACAAAAAGCAAACTTATACTTAACATCAGAAAGACAAAATCACAGGACATATTGAGTGCAAGAGGAAAACAACACATTACATACTTAGTGAGCTTGAGTAAATGGTGGATGGTGGAACACGGTTTAGGAGAAATAACAAAAAGACAAAAATTATTAATAGGTACGAAGAACAAGAACTTATGGAAAGACATGACCGCCTACATCCCGAGGGGACACGGCACATAAAGAAGAAGAAATATTTTCTAAGACTCGCTTAGCCTGATTTATTCGTTTTCTACGGCTTATCAACCCTTTGCCAGAAAATATTTTTAAGTTGCAAGAATTTTTTTTAAATAATAATGGTTTAGTGATACAAGTCTTACTAATTAACCCATAGCTTGGGGGAGAAGAGTTAGGTTCATACAATTTGTGCGTAAATGAATATATCGAACCTAACGGAGATTAGAACTCAGCTCTCCGATTAACTATACCGAGCCATTATTCATTACACCACCCTCACATCCGAGCTTACAGCACCTGGCATTCCCAAGCGGTTACTCATCTCGGTACTGACCAGGATTGACGTTGCTTAACTTCGGTGATCATCAACCGCTTAGTCTGACACAAGGTGACCACAGTAAGGAGATTCCGAGTGGGAATCAAACTTATGGCATTAGAAAACTGGTCTGTGAGACGAAATTTTTAAATATCACTCTACGGTAGACATTCATATATAATGAACTTTGTCATGAGACCAAAGCCATAAGAAAACTTAATGACTAACATGACTCTTCTTTAAAGACCAATTTACCAATGTCGGTACACTGGACAATCTTAAGGAAACCGAAGCACCCACTGTAGGAATGTAAGTTATTTGTACTCTGGAAAACATTACCCAATAGAACCGTACATAGGCAAATGAGATATATATGTGTGTGTGTCCACGAATAATGCGAATTCTAGAGTTACTGCAGGGACCAATCAGAACTTAGCCTGTCGGTTTTGGGCAGCGAAACTTACCCACACCACAGGGTAAAGACGATTCTACAAGATTTTTGTGGCAAAACGGGAGTCGTCTCCCAACAGCTGATGTGGTTAAAACAGAAGACAAGCCTGCGAGTTTTTCTTCGTTTATCAAGTCAAATGCGAAGGCAATTTGATGACAGTTATACACAAACTACACGTTCGAGCGCATTCGTTAGCAAATTGTTATATCCAAAACTTAGCTTAGGCTAGTTCCGCACAAGGCCATAATTATTGGGTACCCGTTGACGATGGAGCTCACTACTCAGTAGTAATGATCAACTAAACTAGCTTGTAAACAATTACCCACGCCGAGGTGGCCTTATTGGTGAGCCAGTTTTATCTTGCATTATTGCTGTAGTGAGTTCGATACTCACTGTGTGCCCCATACATTCTACATTGTATCAGACTAAGTGAAGCGCAGTAAATACCATATAACATAAGGTGTAAGAAGATAAACGTATTTTTCTAAAAATATTCTATTATAATCGTGTAAAATATTCATTTTGCTATATTTACAAAAATATATGAAAATGGATTCTATTGATCGCCTTATGAAGTGAATGTCTTGAATTCTTGAAAGATTTCTTCTCAAATATCAAGGAATAACGTTAATATTTATATAACTTTCAATTTTGACTAGGCGTTAACAACGTTTTCCTGTTATCGTCTGTGTAGATAAGATATTAATGTGTGTCAGTAGTTACGCGATGTGTACACTCAACCACTCTTCTCGAAGTAGTGTGGCATGCCAGTGATGAGACATTTAACAAGATATCTGACTGCGAGAGATAACAGGTGTTTTCATGTCTTTTCAAGAGCAAATTGATAGGTAGCTTCAACTGAAATTCGAATTCGGTTCGCCAGTTTGTGATATAGATGTGTATATACGTTCATTGATAAATAGGTACATGCAGCCAGAGAATAAGTACAAATTCACAATCGTAGAATACCCAATACGGATTGAATTTACTGCATTAAAATTGGTCTGCGAGACTAGGTAACTAACCACTGCTCCACTCACGTCGAAAGATAACATAAATAAAAGAGAGGCTTGGAAAAATATATTCGACGTTTGGTCACATTTTTGGGAAGAGGGTCGGGTCGAGAACTATCCAGTAACCATTCATATGTTTGTATTTGCTAACCTTTTTATATAGTCTAATGCAAGGAAATAAATATGAGACACCCAATGAGGATCGAAGACATTGCACGAGTAAATGTGTATGAGATTAGCTTGCTAAGCATTGCTCCACGGCGAAGCGTACAAAGAGAGAGTCAGAATTGAGTTTTAAAAAGTTTAAAAAGATTATACTCACTGCGTCGGAGTCTGTAACGGCCGGCTTTGTTATCCAGGGAAAATCCACACGAGGTACAGTAAATTTCAAGAGGCTAGCGGCTTTGGAAAGGAAAGCCATGCTGTAGAATGGAAATAGATACTTCAGTTAGATATATCGAGCTGTCTATCTTTATATGTGTATATTTCTTCTTTTTTTCCCCTGCTGTATGTCTTTCTTTCAGCACCTTAACGAAATTCCGGCAAAGAGTCAGGGAGAGAAGGAATGGGATATAGACAGAGAAATGAACGAGAGGATATGTAAGTAGACGAAGTGAAATTAAGTTGTGTAAATGAAGATTGAGTTGGGAAATTGAATAAAACACACCGAAAATCCATTCATTTTTCTTTCTCGAACAAGAATTGAAAGAGAAATATTAGTCAGTTAAAACTAACAAAAAAAAAAAAAATACAAAAAAAAAAAAACGGTCTTTCATAACCGTTTTTAAAAAAAGCGACTCGGAGAAAGCGAAAAACGAACGTCTCTTTTGAAACTTTTTTTTTCTTTCTTTTGGTATAAAATTAAGCAAAATAAGGGATTTACTTATGTAATTAATGAAAGGAAAGGGAAAAAATCAAATGCAATAAAACGACGGAACCCAACTCGGAAAGAAAGTTTGTTTTTCTATTTTTCATCTTTCATTTTTTTTTTCACTCGCCTATCAATATTTAAAAAAATTTCTTTTTTCCTTTCGTTTCGCACATTTAAGAGTCACGTTTTATAAATAACCGCAGCAAAAATGTCTGATTTCCTTGACTCGGTACAAGTACGTAGCTGGCCTCTTCTCCCGCTTATATCTTGTTAATGTTTGTACAGTGGAATTCGGACAGCCGTGTATGTCGACCCATCGGGCCCGTTATTGCCGACGTGTTTCGGAGTTCAGTGTATTTACTAATATTTATCTTTATCAACAATCATTACATCATCAACATCCCCCTCGCCGCCATCAGCATCATTTTCACTACCACCACTACCATTAACATTAAAAGAGGTTATATGAGTATTAGCAAATTACCTTATAGTAATAACAGTGATAATATTTTTTACAATGATGTTTACCCTGTACACAGTCCAAGAGGCACTCGAGGTAGAGGGTTAGAGAGTAAGATGCACAGTTTATGGGGATATGTAAATAAGATAACGGTTGACCCTAGATTTTAACAAGTTAAGATTGTAGTGATCGGGGAAGCATTCTCTTGGGAGTCTGTTCCACAAAGTAGCCGTTCGTGAGAAGAAGATGTTCGAGTGGAACTTACATCTCACCAATGGAATACAAAAAGAATTGGGGTGGTATGCAACAATATGCGTGGCATGTCAGGTTATAATCGTGAAGGTTAGAACTAGTGGAAATAAGGAGTGTAGTTCATCTGAACACATACAACTGAAAGACGGATATATCGTGGCTGAGAGAGTTGTGTCATTCCCAATGGCGACATTGTACGTTTAGGGAAAGATAAGTATGATGAAGGGTGATGTTCAAGGGAGGTAGGCATGAAAGATTGGTGTAACATTGTTCTTAGATTCAGCGAGCTGTCTACTAAGGATTCTGTGTATTTCCCAACAGTGTCATTAATCTGTGTGCAAACGCAGATTTAAATTTAAAAACATTAAGCCCATATCTCAAATACTGATTTTCCAAGTACTTGAAAGATTGGCGCAACATAATCTTCTACAATATTTCCCCACTGTGACATAGTAGACTAACATTATAAAAATATCAGTAGTAGATAGTGAAAAGTTTATGTCTTGGTTAAAATAACGCCAGTAACCTGTGTTCGAGCCCACCTATCAGAAGCAGGGATTTCTGTGACTGATTTTCAAGGACTCCCAGTTGAGAGAGCAGAACATTCCAATATTTATACCACTATTCCCTCACCGTTTGACCATGTGCGATACGAGGCTTACGGCCATATAACGCTGAAACATTGGTTCCCATACGATCACCGAAGTTAAGAAACGTCGAGCTCGGTTAGTACCTAGATGGGTGACCCCTTGATAATATCAGGTGGTGTAAGGTTGGGTGTGCAGGTTGTGTAATGGATAATAGCTCGGAATTGTTAATCGGGGAGCAGAGTTTCAATTTCAGTTGGGTTCGTTATATTCACTGACGCGCAAATAACCCACAGATGGGAGAGAAGAGACTAATTAGTAAAACTTGTATTGCTCAATCATTATTATCTAAAAACAATCTAAAAAAAAGTGAGAAGTGAATGTAATGACAAAGTACGCAGGTGTAGGCTTTAAGAAAGCTTTGTTCAGCTAAGAATACAAGGTTCGCGTATAGTGTCCTTTTATAGTCCCAGTAAATAGGAATGGTTCATTCAAAGAGGAGAGTAACAAAACAAGGGAGACCACTCTAGATCATTCATAACAGTGAATTCATGCATTTCCCAGATTCCCTTACTGGGAAGTAAACGCAGACATATCCAATTCATCGATACCGTTTCTCTTCTGGTGTTTGGACAAATATGGCTAGAAGCAGGGGTGGGAGTAGAAAAAATTGTGTTACGTCAATCTTTCAAGGAAGAAGGATCTGTCTACCTGCCTTAGAAATCAATATTTTAATTTTATGTGGGCTTCAATATTAACCAATGGCGCGACTGTGTCATACGCAACTACTACATCCACTAATTTGACTTGTAAAATACATTTACATAGCCATGTACTTATGTGGAATATTAAGTTTGAACTCACTGCAGTGGAAATATGGCGGCGGGACTTATTCCCCATGTCCATCTATATTTTCTTCTTTCCCTCTCCCTTAGCGAGAGAGCCTCTTGATTGTGTCATAGGGCAGAATACAGCGGCCTCTCTTTTTTTGAAGGTTGGACGGGCCCTACTAACATCAGTTATATTTACTTTGTTTGATATTTTGTTTGTTTTTGGTTTCATCCCCTCCCCTCTCATTGTCAATCAACAGATTTCTATGTATGACATTTTTATCATCATCAAATTTTTATATCACGCGGTGCATTTTGTAGGTCACCCTGAGAGGATGCGGTATTATGGTGTATGGAGGATTGATTGATGATAGATGAGTTCTTATGGTGAATGTGCAAATTGTAATGAGTAAATGGGTCGTGAATCAGATTAGCTAGATATAAGATAGTGAAAACCAGCCTCAACCCATTCCCCCTTTTCAGCCTTGTGCAATAATTGTATATTTTGTATGCAATAAATATCAATATGGCGACGGGACTAGTTTGCTAACTACTGCTTTATGGTGAAACGTTTATTTTAATTAGAATTATAAAATTTAATTTAGTACAAGTTACAATAGTGCGGTGCTCAGTAAAAATCGTACTCACTACACGAACAAATCATTGCCTACAGCGAGGCGTATAAGAGGTGTAAATTTATGGTCAAGATATTGTCTGTTTTTGTAACGATTTCATTCTGGTTATAGAAATGGTAGTTACCTTGATGATTTACTTTTAGTATCCAGGTAGAATTTTGAAGATGCGAATTAAGGTAGGCGGCGGGGAAGCAGACAGCGGAACGAAGCACGTGACCGCAAATCCATTTTTTTTTTTATTACTATCTTAACATCGGATCTCTCCTTTAGTCTCGTTTGTATTTCATTATCCTTCCCTTCTTTGCTTTCACTATCTCATTTTTTTAAAATCTTTTCCGTTTTTGCTTTCTCACACACATTTCTTTATCTTTTCCATTCTTCCTCTTTCTTTTTCAAATTCATTTTTATTCTGGCTTCCTCTCTCTCTCTCTGTCTCTCTCGATATTCAATTCAAAAGAAATCTTTCAAATGCTGAATTTTTATCACTTCTTTGTCCAATTTTTTAAATTATTTTTAATTATCTTTTCAGAACATTAGCGCTAAATAAAATGATCTGGAAGGACCTCCTTCCTCAATTTCACTAATAACCCAGTTGCCTATATACAGTGCTGACTAAAAGTGTAGTGACATGTTCTGAAGGTAGGTTGAAGCGTGAAACTGATAGTCACTATGCTGTGTTCATTCCTATGCCCCATCCACTGTTTATATCTATAAGCGCTCAATCTCCGATAGTGCAATACTTCCTCATAAATATAGCAAATTTTAAACCCAAACCCGTGGGTGGAATCAACGGACAACTTGCCAAAAAAAAACCAAAAAAAAACCCCAGAAAACTAAATACCCTCAAGCAAGATAAAAACTCGAACAAGGACAGCAAGAAGAAGGAAGAAAAAGATCTAAGAGTAAACACCTATCTACTAAGTACTTAATGCCTAGATTACCTAAACAGAGCAAAGACGTTTCATGACGTTAATTCCTATAACAGGATGGCCCTAGTCGTAACCCGAGTGTCCCCGTTCACGCGATCTCCAGACGATTTGAACGCCATATATATATATATATATATATATATATATATATATATATATATATATATGTGTATGTGTGTGTGTGTGTGTGTGTGAAATGGATTAAGTCTGACAATTATTTAATATATTTTTTCTGTTTATCCGTTATTTTTATAGACATAATTGAGTAAATGCTGTTTTTTAATTAAACTCTATTGATTACATTTACCGGTCTGAGTGTTCGAGGTTTCGTAGAAAATATGCGCTCTCCGACAGGAATTGTATATTTTCTACGAAATTTCTCGAACATTCAGGCCGGTAAATGTAATTAATACCGTTTAATTAAAAAAACAAAAACAAAAAACATTTACTTAAATTATATCTATAAAAATAATGTATAAGCAGAATATATATATATATATATATATATATATACTAGCAGTATAACCTGTCTTCGATCGAGTCTTTCATTACTGGGAATTTTTGCGTTCACTCGGAGCAGTTTAAGTTTAAAGTCAGCTCAACCGAAAATCAGTATTAGTAACAACAATTGGGTACAACTGAGGTACATTCCCCAAATGGGGTGGGGTGGGGGGTTAATAATTTGAATGGGTCAGGGTGGCCCAGAAAAGGGCCGTTTTTGCGTTCTCAATCTTGTTTCAGCCTCACGCGCAGCAGCAGTTGAAGAAGTGTTTCTCCTCAGCCGTTGAGTCCTTTGATCATCATTTTCAGCCTCGCGCTCAGAAGCGTGCAGGTATGCTTTTCTGGAAAGCCGATGGCTACGTTGATCTTCAGAATCAGTGGCTCTGATTGAAGCATTCCTAGAGGCATTTTGAAACAGGCTAATTGAACTTTCTAAAGACAATTCGTTATCTCTTATTCGCATGACGGACCTGGCCGTAGCGGTTTTGCGACCTAGGCAAGTTCTTTTCTTTGGTGGCATGTATGAATTGTCAAATGGAATACGTAGGCAAATACCAGAAGAGAACACTGTAAAGCTACAGGGATCACTAAGCTCGAATAACTTTAGCAAAGTTTGGAAGAATAAATGTTGAGTAATAAAAAAGCAAGCTTACTTATTACTACGGTGAATGTAATGCAAAAACTGGTAAGACAATAAAAAATTTAAAATGGGAACGGCTATAAACAACAATGAGAGAGGCTGAAACCTTGGCCAAGAGAAGAGGAATGTGTTAGCAGGGCTGGACGTACAGAAGTAGAAGCGGAATTGCGGAATTAAGCGATAGCAATGAGCTTAGGACTGCGTAGACAATCAGTATGACACGGCAACATTTGACTGGACCTATAAACGGGCTTCGTGCAGCAAATGAGCAACTCGAACAGGTGTCGCGTTCCGCAGGTCATGCGTATTCGCGTGCATCAGCGCGTGTCACATCGCGTGAGACAGGAAGTGTTGCAGGACCACACGTACCCGCGTTGTCGCACGCGCTAATTATCAAGGTCAGCAGCAACCGAAGTGCAACGTGTGGAGGTGTGAATCACGCCCACACAGCATGGGCTAGCATTGGGAGGTTATGTGTGAAAAAGTAAATTAAATTTTGCCTTTTATTCTTGGGCAAAGTGTAAAAAAATCAGTTTTTTTTTCGATTTTTCACCTTCAAGGTTGTAATTTTTTTTTCAGACAATTTGGACTCAAAACCAGCACTGAAGAATTATCTATCAAACAAAAAAATTTTATCGAAATCGGATGAAAACTGTGAAAACGCATAAACAACATCCGATCGCGCGCGCGCGCACACACACACACATGTACACGCACACACATTTTGAGAATTATAGATATAGATAATATTATTGTAATTATTTAAGCTATTTATTTTTTATGAAAGATATATATCTAAGAACAGATAGTAAATAGTAAAATGTTGCTGAGAGTTATAATGGGCAGGAAGTAGTGGAGAGCCATTGTCGCCAACAATTTGGACGCAAAACCGGCACTGAAGAATTATCTATCAAACAAAAAAATTTCATCGAACTCGGATGAAAACTGTGGAAACGCATAAACAACATCTGATCACACACACACATATTTTGAGAATTATATATAGAATTATATATGTGTTGTGTGTGTGAGAGAGAGAGAGAGAGAGAGAGAGAGAGAGAGAGAGAGAGAGAGAGAGAGAGAGAGAGAGAATGTAATATTATATTTAAGTAAAATCGATATATATTTTTCTACATTAATTATTAAACCAAGTAGTCAGTACATGCCCATTGCAATAACCTCAGGGAGTTGTATCGCCTGCATCAAAAGCCGATAAAAGTAAGCAACATTTGCTTCTACGTAAACGTACATATGTTGGACTATATTAATCTAACCTTGTGTCGTATTTGGCTGCGTCGCTAGGCAAATATATACCATTTTAATCGACCTTTATTCGATGAAATCGTTTATTTTATGCATGCTTTGGTGGGGTGGGGGCAGTCTGACGTAGTCGCGTCCTTTCCCTCAGAATCAATGGTTGACGTTGGTATATAAACCAATATTTGGAATGGTGATTTTTAAGGCTGGCAGACAGGACTTCCTTATCTGTTGGATCAGCACTTCGCAATTTCCCTCATCGTCTGTGACCCTCACCCACACCCCAAATAACATTTGACCTTTTTTTGCCGGATCAAGGAAAGCTATGTCAATCTCTCTCTCTCTCTCTCCCCCCATTCCCCTCTCTTGATTCACCTACTTTTATTCGTTGCTTCCATCCCCCAAAATTCGTGGATTTTTGCCCTAACAACTTTTTCACTCTCTCGCCTCATTCACCCACTTCGTCTCGTATTTCCACCTCAACTTTTACCCTAGCTTTTATTAGTCCACTTGGCAACATTTTAACCACATTTTTTTATCCTTTTTTTTTCGTTTATAAAGACATATTAATCGTGCCGCTGTTCTGAGCTCACGAAGCAGGTATCAGGTTGCATTCAATGGCAGACTTTCCCATTATTGTATGGAATTCATGATACGATTTACAATTGCAATTTACGTGGTTTTCTGGAGGTAGCTGCGATAACGGCGTTTTGTTCGTGTTATAATCATTCGCACAGAACCCATCAAAAATGATTATTTACGAATGCTTCCGACACTTCTGCCTCAGTTTAGGCTATCTGGACGCTCTGCATGGGATCAGAACACACCCTCCTCGACCTTCGAGCTCGTAGTATCTGTTCTTCATCTCTCTGTCATGTTTTTGACTTACGTTGAAAAGCTTTGAGGGATGCCTGTCCCAGGTCCCGGAGATTCCAATCCTGAAGAAGGTCTGTAGAGTACCGACACCAGCAGGCGAATAAATAATCACGCTCCCCGGACTTCAGGTTGGGATCAGAGTGTAGTATCTATTCTTCACCTCCCTGCCATGTTTCTCGCTTTGAGTAGATCTTGGGTGTGTGTGGGGGGGGAGATTTCAGGGATGACTTCTTTCTTGAATTCGAACCCTGCAGTAGCACCTTCCGTACTGCACTGAAGAAGTGAGGGTTAGTAGATGCCGATGCCAACATGACAGTGCCCGTTGCGACTGGATAATTTTTGTCCTTGGCCCATACGCGTGAGGACACTCCATATTAAACCGACCTTACCACCGTGGTGAGGTAGGTAAATAGCGAATGGACGCTTCCCGGTCGTCAGACGAGGAGCAAAGTGTAGTATCTGTTCTTGTCCTTTGCTGTGTTTCCACTTTTGTGTTTGCGTACTGAGTTCAATTCTCACTGATTACTCTATACAAAATTCAACATTAAATAACCCAACCGGGAGTGACATGTGGTAAAGTCTGCTGGTTGAGTTTACCACATGTCACTCCCTGTTTGGTTATTTAATGTTGAATTTTGTATAGCGTAATCAGTGAGAATTGAACTCAATACGCAACAGTAATGGTCACCCAGACGAGTATCGCCAGGCATTACTTCATACCGAGGCGCCTTACTTTCGATTATTTCGCAGCTAAGCAATAAAGGTAAATTGTTCCTGGGATTCTAACTTTGCGGCAGCACCTACCCCATTGTACCACAGGAATAATCGAAGTACTCTAACACCTGTGTGAAAGTGGTCGCAGAGATAGAACAATTTTCGCTCTTGGCACATGTGTACACGCATAGGTATCTCATGTGAAACTGTCTATGTGTCATATCTACCCGCTGTGGGAGGATATCGGCAAATACTGATCAGAGTGTAGTATATGCGAAGTTCAATGAAAAGTGATATACACAAGTACAAGATGGCCCTATAAAGAATTATAACGTATCTATTTTTCGCCATTTCATCCTTTTCAATGTTTTGCTCATGTTCTCTCAATATCCAACCAGCAAGGGTTACTTAACGCCGCAAGCCATACTTATATGGCAAATGTTTAAACGAGCTCCATACTTTAGTGCTAACGGCTCAGACCTTTACAGCCCAAATCAGTCTTGCTACATCCACAGGGTTGACTCATCCTCATTCCCTACTCAAAAAGCTTATTTTCACTGCGAAACTCCCGCGTGGATACTTCTTCGAAAGTCTATGTTTAATCGTTATCTACCTTCCATATCTTCATAATCTTCAATTCCTACTTTCTACTCTTACGCACCTCATTCGGTAAACTTTAGTAAACATATATGTAAAAAAAAAAAAAAAAAACAAACAAAAAACAAAAAAAAGAAAAAAGAAAAAGAAAAAAGCCTATTTTGTTTACATCCCTTCCACTTATCTATAGATTTATTTTTTCCTTTCACCTGGTTTTCACTCCGGTGTCTTTAAGCTTTTCCTTACCTCCTACCTTTGCTCTTTCACACAGATCTTCTCCATCTTTTTCCCTTCGGTTACGCGCATTTCTTCCTGTTTTATATATCATTATCTAGCTCAGAGTGGCCGGGAATCAGGCACAGATACTGCACTAATCCAAGAGAGAAAGGTGTAGTCGTGGTGCAGATAAAACAAGCAAAATAATAGTAATTAATATTATCATTTTTATAAATTACTAGAGCTTTACGTAACATTTTATTTCACTAATAGAACTTATTAACCTGGAGAGAAAGATGGCGTCAGTTTAAACTGACGCCATCTTTCCTGTATATTGACTATTTTGAAGTTTGTATTTTCTTGCTTTCATGCGTAAACCTCGAAATCTTCCAACATATTTTAGTGAAATGTTCACTTTCCAAAATACAAAAAGGAGAATAAGAATTAATACCAGTTTAAAACTGACGCCATGAGAATATGGGTTAAAGAAATCCCTCAGAATATTCATTCGCTCTAATGATCGCACACAGCACATTCTAACCGTAGAAGATCAAGAAATGAATCAATAGCCACAGCTGTTAATGTCGACGGCATCTAAACAAGATTTCGACCTTTCTTATCACAGTCCGCTGACTTTTCAATTTTGGTCTAAGCTAAAGATTTATGACGATACAGAAAAATTCATCGTTAAAAGATTTCTATTTATTTTGTATAATACGAGTTTGAATAAGTTTTGATACTCAACCCGGCATTGTCAGTAGTTAGGAATGAAAGAAAAACATTACTGATAGAATAGGTGAGGCTGTTGGATACATAATGGAAATTTTACGAGAAATGCAGAGAAAAGATATTTTTAGTTGTTAACTATTAGAACGACTGAAAGAATAGGTCGATTATTTGTCTTATGTAAATGTATTGCCAATGTTTTACTATAAAATAAATAGTAAATTACTTTAATAGAGAAATGCGTGACCATGATATATCAGGAATTAATACAGTGAGAGAAAAGTCCTATTCTATGTATAATACTAAAACATACCGAAGTATGGCGAAGTCGTGAAGAGCCTATTTCCTGAAAATCTACTTAAAAATTACAATATTTCAATCTAGAGTAACACTAACTCTTCGGTCAATGAATGGAAAATGTTTCTTGTATGGAAACACCTAATTTTACCATTAAAATCGCCCACATACTTAAAGGACTTGGTATATGAAAAAAGACTATGATAAAACAGCTTAAGACTCTTTCGTAACTCAATCTCAAAAGATATAAAATGCTTGTAATTAAATATGCTATATCGGGAATAAATTTGGATTTTCCCTGATATTTCTATCTGATATAGGAGAGAATGTAAAGGGCACAAGAACTTCATCGACATTTTATACATTTATATAATGATAGGGTTGGAAACTTGTGTCGCCCCAATTTTTTAAATGAAGAGGAAAATCAGCAAACTGGTATCTTTTTCTGTCTGAAGTAACAGGCAGTAGGAAGTAGTCAATGATTTCAGCCATCTTAACAGTTCCGCAAACTTTGCATAATGATTATGTTTTATAATATACGCTACTTTTCCTCTTCTAATCTATGAAATTCAAAGCCTTCAGTATATATAGTGTTCGTAAAAAAAAATAAGCAGGCAAACTTATTTACAGATGGATTGGCAATTCTGTTTGGGTTTAGTAATTCTACGCTTTACCTCAAATTAAAATGTAGTATTTATGTGCTCTGTAATTTTGTTTTTATTCTTTTATACATACACGTATAAATATATTATATATATATATATATATATATATATATATATATATATATGATCGACATTCAAAAAGGAAATTAATAGCAAATGGGCTATTCCAACTTAAATCAACCAACGACCATAGGTGACCCACCCAGAAAAATCTTTGAACAATACACAGGTGTTCCTTGGTCAAATCTATTGAAAAATCTCAAATATTACATTTGTACCTACAGCAGTTTTAAAATCAAGGCATTAAGTTTCACCGCTTTTTTTGCGTTTTGCTAAATAAGGCTTTCAGCGAACCTCTGACATACTTGTAATATATATAGTAAACTATTAACTGTTGTCACCAAGTTGACAACATGTACAAGCTATATGCTTGGAGTTAGCAATATCAAAAGTTCGTTGAAAACCTTATTTAGAATTTTTTAAAAAATGATGTTCAACCTGATGATGTTCAGCCAAAGAGCCACTCGAGATAGAGGGTTACATAGTAAGGGGCATAGTTTATGAGGATATGCGGGGAAGATAACGGTTAACTCTTAATTTGAACAGGTTAAGATTGTAGTGATCAGGGAGGTATCTTCTTGGGAGTCGGTTCCTCAAAGCATCAGTTCATGGGAAGAACCTAGTAGAGTGGAACTTATCAAGAGAATGAGGGTGAAAGACGTTGTACATTGGGAAAATATTCATCTCCCATAATGATATTTTTGGACTATCAATATTGGAAAGTGAAGAGTGGTCAGCTTCTGCCTATATATGGTCGCAGTACTTCCTTTTCTGACTGATCTGGCTCTTGTAAAGGTAGATGATATTAGAAGGCGTCAGGTACTTACTGGAGTAGTACAGGCAACCGATCATTTCCCCAATATCTTTAGCAATGGATAATATGTACGAATTCTACGAGGTCTTGGTTTATTTAAGTTCCAAGAGGCGTTCAAGGCACGGGGCCTCCCTAACAGCGACCCGTTCATCGCGACAGGTGAAATCCGTTCGGTGATGAGGGAACATCACTAGTTCAGTGAATGTAACCAGTCAGTTTTTCCTCTCTGAGCTATTAGAGTTGGTCAGAGGAGAGATCAGCTGCCAGGCTCTGGACATTTAGAGTTTTGGAAGTGCACCTATATACTGTTGTATCATCAGCATAGATATTCACAAATGAACAGAGTATACGCTTATGCAATTCATTTATGTATAGTAAAAAGCATTGGGTCGTTTCGGCCTCTGAGTACTTACCATTAACCACTACCTTTCGTTAGAAAAGACTTGATAATTGAGAAGACGCTTCCAGTGATTCCATAACTAGAGAGTTTGTAGAGTAACCCTCTATGTTACACCTTGACAAAGATCTCTGAAATGCGATTGTCCTTGAAATGTATTTGTGGTGTATTGCCCCACTGATTCTGTGAGTAATGAAAATTAGGAGATCAGCATTGAACCGAGCCGATCGTAATCCGTATTGCTTGTCGCTCAAGAGTTTGTGTCTATTGAGGTGGTTAACAACTTTCTTGTTGATTATAGCCACAAAAGTTTGCTAATATCACTAAGGCCAATGGATCTATATTGAGAAGAGGATAAACCCTCGCCCGCACTTTTGAAAACAGTGTGTACACTTGACATCTTCCACAGACTTGGGAAATTTTTCTTCTTCAAGCAGCAGTTAAATAGTTTCGATAAGATCGGGGATAACTCAGGATTAATATTTTAAAGGGCAACCATTGTGATTTTATCTGAACTAGTGGGCTTCATAAGGTTATGACTTGATAAATAGTGAGACTGAGATAAAAAAAAATATCACTGGGATTGTGTTATGTGAGACGGGGTTAGTCGAGAAGAGGATGGCCTCTGTCATCTAACGTCGAGTTAGGGGCAAAGATCGTGGCGATGAGATTTGCCTTAACTGACGAGGATGGGATGACCCCAGGGCCATTTATGATAGTAGGCACTGACGCTTTACCTCTATTCCGAATTTAGTTGGAGATCTTCTAGCACATCCGGGATCTAATTTGTTTGTTTTCAGCCTTGACCTGAATCGCTTGTGCATAGTTACACATTGCATTTTCTAGAACGTTCTTGCAGCGATTGCGGGCAGTTCTGAAAGTGCCCAACCACACCGTTCCCTGTGAGAGATATTGTAGTAGCGGTTACAAGGAACTATGGCTGCAGCGCATACAGGAGTGAACCAAGACTGGTTGTTCAGTTTTTGCTGAAGGTTTTTCAGGTGTATAAAACTTAATTCCAGAAAGGATCCACCCTGAGATGAGGGCGACAGTTTTGGAGGTAGTATGTTTGAAGAAGGCTGAGAGAGGATCATCTGCCTTGTTAGATTTGAAGCTGCTCTAACACAGAAAAAATGCAGTGAAATTTTAAAATGCAGTGATTTTAAAACTAATGAGACATATAGATCTAATATTTGAGACTGAACAAGGAATATCGGTGAATATTCCCAGATTTTTCTGAGACGATCACCTCTGCCGGTGGTTAATTTGAGATGGAATGACCCAAATACCTTTTTAAGTATTATTTTTATTTCTCCACATAATCTCCAACATTAAGACACTTCGGGAAGCAATGATATCAATCATTTATCCAATCCTGGAAGAACTGTGTTTCCTGAGAATTTAACCATGTCAAAACAGCCTTTTTTACGTCATTAATGGTTTCAAAATGAATACCATTCAAAATTTGTTAGCATTAAGAAATCTGACAGAAATGAGCAGGCACACTATTCTGAAGGAAAAAAACATTCTCGGGAGAATCTTTCCTGAAAACATTTTTGTAATAAGCAGACCCCCACCCAATCAATAAAAAAAAAATCAAGCAAACAAAATGCCCAGCACACCAAAAGCAAGCATTTCTTTGAAGGAACTTGATCTTCATGATCGAATTGATGAAGACAAATTTCATTTTCATTCACAATTAGATTCCAGATAGCCTTCAGGATAATTATCCAATTTGTTTAAAATTTCCATTGAAAAAGTACCAGCTTTAATTTTTCAGATAAAGCTGTACGGAATGAACCAAGCGAGATGTATAGAGTGTTTATTATTAATAATATTATTATTTCCTTTGATTTCTGTTGTAGACACATTTCCTTCCGGGTCCCAACCAGAGACCTAAGGTCAGATATGGCTTCATGACTTTTTCTACTAATCATATTTGTAAAAAAATACAAACACAAAAATCACACACATTTACATAGATAAAGCTCTTCGTAATATGTGAGCTGTATTCGTGAGTACGATATTTTGTATTTCTTTAAAACATGAAACATTATTATTCTTTTGTTAATCGTCGGCTACCCTTGAATCTGGAACAACGTCGATTTTTTTTCCTTACAATCTAGTGATTGGTTCATCACCTACACATTCATCTCGTCCGTCTAGTTTCAAGAGGTTATCAACTTGTAAACTGATAAAGAGAAGAAAAGCTTCTAACATCTCCTGTTGCAATTGACATCCAATGCAACATTTTAGGCATCCAATGCAGAATGATGAAGTAATGTACAAACATCATTTAGTAATCAAACATATTGATTCTTATACAGAAAAAAAACATCGTGAATCTGTTACCATGCTTGTACCTCTGTCACAACTACGTCATCTCTATGGGACTATTTAACCCAGAGATGCCGTTTTAGGAGCCAAGCAAAAGAATCTGAAGGAACTAAGTCAGGACTGTGCGATGGATGAGGTAAAACATCCAAATTATTCGTTTGTAAGCCTGACCGTTTTCATGCATATATATTTGGTCTTTTTTTTTTTTATGAATCGCTTCTCTCAGTCTGTCCATGTTTCATGGTAACTGACAATGTTAACTGTCGGGACATTTAGTATGAAGTCCACAAGCCGCCAACCTTTTGCGTCCCAAAAAACAGTTGATATCAATTTTTTCGCTAATTTCGAATTGTAATGGTGCAGTTCATTGAAGATAAATGCTTCCAGGTCATGAAATCAAACTTTTTTCTCCAGAAAAATGAGATATACTTTGGTGTTACCCCATCTGCTCATCTATACCGTTGCAAAAGCCTAGAAGAAATGCTCATGCACTGGAACTTAAGGTCGTTAAATGAAATATTGTATACTCGCCATTGTTGGGTTTACAACGGTGACACTGAATTCTGATCGACTTATGCCAACCTGTACTTTAATTTTCAGACATCACTATATATAGCGTGCATCAAAAATACTTTTATAAACTTTGGGGCAGGTTCCTCACACCAAAACAAGGACAAAAGTCCATATAAACACGTCAAAAAAGGCCATCGTTGTACCTCAACACGGATCATTGACTGGCGGACCCAGATGGTGTCGAATGGTTTCGAAGCGTCTCTGCATTATTAATGTCTGCTGCATAAACCAATTGTTTTAAGTGGCCCCACAGATAAAAATTCGAAGGATTGAGGTCGGGGGAATGTGTACCCCATAGAACCGGTCCACCCCTACCTATCCATCTTTTATGGTAGATGTCAACCAGTGCATCCCGAACAATGTGACTAAAATGTACTGGAGTCCTATCATGCATGAACGACATTCATAGATCCTCTAGGTCTGGAAATGTGTTAGAACTAAAGTCCCTGTAGACAGCTCCTGTAAGACGGGCTGGGAGACCACATGAACTTACCAGACAGTCACTTACAATTCCAGACCACACGTTAATCGTAAACTGGTGTCTAGCCTGTATTATACCACAGGGATTCCGAACCACCCACAAATGGTGGTTGTGTAAATTTATTATTCTATCTCTTCCAAATGTTGCCTTGTCCATAATAAAGATTAAAGAAACAGACAACGGATCATCAGTTTGTGCAACAAAGCATCAGCAAAGGTTCTCTTGTGGGGAGCGATCAGAAAGCGAAAGTACACTATGCAAATGATACAGATACAGGAGCTGGTCTTGATCCACGGATCGTCTCTGATAGCCTGTAGAATATGTTCTTCGTGGTCGGGCGTACGAGCAGATCTCTATCTTCATCGACCCATAGTTTGTGCTGCCACGGATCCTGTCTCAGCAACGCGACGATAAACAGCAGCAAAGGTTGGATGACTCGGCTGCCTTCGGCCTGGAAACGCAATCTGATACAGCCCTGTAGCCTCGCGTTCATTACGATTCATGCGGCCGTATGTAAAATCATATCTGCCTGCTCACGATATGAATATCTTGTCATTGTTATATTTCTCGGCTAACTCACTACTACACACATCAAACGTTGAAGAGAGACTACACGAATGACAAATGTAACCTAGACTACGTGGCAACACAGCGCCATCTACTATAAACTTTCTCTAAACTGAATAACTCAAAAACGAAAGATTTGCGTATATATATATATATATATATATATAGGAATTTAGATCTATCGGCTTTTACGTAGATGTTTTCCTTTATCTCTTATATATATGTAATTTCAATATGCCCGATGAGTGTCAATTTTTCGGAGCCCTCTTATATACCCTAGGAATTTCATTTGTCTCTTTTTGATATTATGTATAAGTGTCCTTTTTTGTTTTTATTTTCTCTAAAGCTTCATCTAATATAGAGATTTGGTTAGCTTGCTTATCTTGCAGGTCATTGTTAGCGCGATGGGTTGCTGAAAAGTTCTCAACCCAATCCACTTTCTAAAATATAACCAAACATCGAGATTTTTTTTTTTAAAGATCTTGGTTGTGCCAAGTACTTTTCAGTAACATCTCGTTGGTTTGTACCGCCCATTACACTGTATCCCATGGTTGTAGCAGTACACTATATCCTGCAAAGATCTCCGTAGACATAGACGAAGGGCATCTGTAGAGTCTTAGAAAGCAGACCATTTGCTACTAAGTTCGAACCTTATTACCTATCAAAGTTTTTGAGGCCATATGCGACTGAGCTTAGTAAATATCTTCAGACTCCAACTAATATACCTCAAACTAATATAAAAAGTAAAAACTTAAGCATAACCTCGTCTTCCTTAACTCCACGTCACTTATGGGTGTGGCACGTTCGTTGCAAACTGCCAGGTTCAAAGTAAACGGAAGCAACAATTTTTATTTTTTTTATTTTAAGTTAAATTTAAAGAATGACTCCCAAATGCTGAACTGTGCCTGATTGAGAAGATTCAGTTTTGGAAACTGTAAAGATTTATATGGGGAGGATGCAAGTGCCAAGGCCACATGATCCTGATATATTACGGTTGGAAAATCCGCCCTGAAGAGGCATTTCGGAAAGAAGTTGACGTTGATGAAAGGCAGTTTTGAAAGAACAGACTGCGATAGAGAAAGATAGAGATTGATGGAGAGACGGAGAATCCACTGGAAAAAGCGAAAAATGAATAGAGATGAACAAACTGCGACAGCTAGGATGGTAGATAGTTATGAATAAACTGTAATAGATGTGAATTGGTTGAATATGTTAAATTGTGATTGATAGGTACGAATAGATTGTGATATATTTGTTTCGGGTAAAATTGAATTGATTGTAAAATAAATAGGAACAGATTGAAGTTGTTCTGTAAAAAAATTAAGATGGGTTGAGAAAGGCCGGTGATAGAAAAAATGGTTTTCAGCTTTTCTCGTCTATTCAGGAATTCTTTTTTTTTTTGTATCTGTAACTTTTGTTGAATGAACTGATTTCAAACGTATTTCCGACTTAGAAGTCGTGTGTAGACACGGATTCTTTTAAATGTTTCTGCTTTATGTTTTAATTTTTATTTTAAATGTACACGGCTAACATCTCCACAACACAAGTGAGAATTGAACACTACACTAAAGGTTCACAATTAGAAAAAAATAATACATGTACAAGATGATTCGTCCGCGTTGTGATGGTGAAATTACAAACCATGGGTTTCCTTTTCTCTGGATTCTATCTCTATTGTCGCCAATAATTGATAACGGGTTCAATATCGAATCTTTGTTCGTTTATACTTCTTTTATGTGCCATATCCCATCAAGACGTAGACGAATATGGCTCTCCACAACTTTCTATTCTTTATTGCTTTGAGCAATATTTTATCCTTACTATAACTTCCAGTCCCTGTTCTGCTGTCAATTTAGACACACTCGATAAGCAGGTTAGTCGAAGTCTCCCCTAATGCAAAATGAAATTGCAAGGCATAAGTAGAAATTGTGTATAGCGCCAAGTATTCAAGTATGACCTGCCTTGAAAATAATCATTCGAAATTCTGGCTTTTAACTGAGCCTGAACCCAAAATTCGATTGCTTGCCTATTTTTCCCCATGGTCTGGCGTACTGACCCATGTGAAATAAGTAAGGCTCTTAGCTATCCGTGGAATAGGTGGGGGTAATAAGATTTTTTGGTCAAATCTTCCAAGTGGAGAAGGTATGTCTGCTTTGAAAAAAAAATCTTTCAGATTTTTGTTTTTATCCGGGCTCGAACACATGCAACGAAATTAACTAGTTAATCATTTCGGTTCAGTGAGTTGCCGTCCCAAAAAGAATGTTTTATATGTTCGTAAGCATGTACAGTTGAGTCTAAACTTGGGCTTATGTTAGGGTATTAGTGTGTATTCTTTCTTTTCTGGGAATTTATTATACACATTACACGGCTCTAAGATTTTGTTCAGAAATGCTACAATCGCGGTAAGAGAAGACATGTCTAAATCTTATGCATCCTTCTAAGTAATCAGACAACATGCCGTGTCTGCAGCAGAAACAAACCAATGACTCAGTCCGGGTGGAAAGAAGTGGAAACTCAGGGAGTAACATTTTATTACATAAATAATATAATGAATGGAAAGGAAGAAGTGAAAAAAGAATTAAAAGAAAAAAAAATATTGTGATAAAAGATGTTCTTTTTGAGAGAGAAAATTGGGGAAAGGAAAGAATTCAGGAAATTCGTATTTTATATATTAATTTTCATTATTCCACAAACCTCACCCCTACAAAAGAAAAGAAAAAGAAAACGCTAACCCGTTGCCAGTAGTAATTGCATTTTATCAGATATAAAAATAAACGCATGCGCAATTCTGTCATATCAAAATAGTAGTATAACGCAAGATCAAGAAAACAATACGTGAGTCAGTATAAACTATACCCTTTTTTTCTTCAGTCAGGAAGGTTGGTCTCGTGGTCAAAGTGGTGGCGGCGCGCTTTGGCTAAAAAAAAACCGTTTCTCTGATGAAAAAAAGGGATACAAATTCGACTTCTGCCGCAGACAATTTTTCCTCAGTAGGACTTCTCAATCTAGGTCTGTTTTTATTAAGATAATTGTTTAAAAAACAAAACAGGGATTGTAATTCAAACACGTGTAACCACTAAAATAACGTTTATACTAATATAGTTTTAAGGTGTGCTATATTTATGGGATAAAGTGCTCAATATCAGAGATAGAGCGTATGTAAATATAAAAGTGAACATTGAAGTCAACACTCAGGGCGACAGGCTAGACGCAATCGTCAGGACACGATTGCATCTAGCATGAAACAGCCTGTCGCCTCTGAGTGTTGACTTCATTGTTCATTATATATATATATATATATATATATATATATATATATATATATATATATATATATGCCACATAGAGTGCTGGTGTTAATAAAACAGTGCTCGATGTAATACAACGGAGCTATTAAGAATATATATTAATAAATATACATATTATCCCACACTGATAGCACGACTCAGGGTTTCATGTACAACGCAATCTTCAGGTGCTGAGTATAGACTGACCGTTACGTAATTTAAATTAGAAACATATCTGGTTATCGTAATGTTGGCGTAGATATATATTATACTGAGATTAGTTTTTTTAATTTTAAAAGTTATATTTGGCATTTAAAATAAACGAGATATCTATATATATATATGTGTAAGAAAAAGTTGAATTTTTTTATTTTCGAATTGTGAATATTATTTTTTTATTATTAAAAGGGATATTACTTTTTCTCTCTCTCACACACACACATATATATATATATATATATATATAACTCAGTTAAACAATATTTTAAAACACGTAATTACAATTTTTAATAATAATTTGCATAAATTAAGTTACCTCACTTGCATAGCGGTATTTTTTTTAATTTTTACAGCGTTCATGCTCACAAATATTCATAACTTACATTAACTCTTTGTCTTAGTAATTCAACCCTGAAGATGATCTTGGACGAGATTGAAGGCAACTGGAAAAATAAAGACTATGTGGATAATTACGGCGTTTTTCTTGATCAGTTCTTTACTAACACTAAGAAATTAATCCGTGAATCTTAGAGGATTAAAATAAAAATAGACATAATATGTGTAGATTATTCAACCAAACATGCTTGAATGAAGATATGCTGCCTAAATATTCACACACACACACACACACACACATATATATATATATATATATTAAATAATTTAGACTTATTATGTTTTATTTTAATCCTTTTAAGTCCACGGATTAATTTCTTGGTAGCTGTAACAAATTGATCAAGAAAAATTCCAAAATTTTCAAACTTCTCATGTTTTCTCCCGAACGCTCATATCTTTTCGAAGCGTATCTTAACGTAAACAAATGACATAATATATTATGAAATGGATTAAGTTCGACAATTATTTTAATATATTTTTATACGTTATTTTCATAGATACAAATATTTAAGTGAATGCTCTGTTTATAATAAACAGTATTAACAACATTTGCCGGCTTGAATTTTCGAGAAATTTCATAGAAAATAGGTGTCCTCCGACCGGAATCGAACCTGTATCCTGACGCTATATCATTCAGCTACAGCAGAAGCGTCTGGTTAGCAAAGTCAAATTAGTGACAAGAGAAGTTTGAAGTTTAAAAATAGTGTGAAAAGTTTTGGGTCAACTACATAAAATGGGGCTTAAAGTTCATATATTTTGAAACTTCCCGGCAAAAGGTCCAAAGAAGTATTTTTCTTGCACGTACATAAATGATTTTGAAAGAGTAGCTTAGACGTGAAACAAGGCTGAAAGTGTGGAGCATTTACTGAGGCTCGAACTCACTACACAGTAGTAACTGGCCTAGCGAAACATGCTTGCTAATCATTATACCATGTTGAAGTGTTCAAAAATTACGACGATGCAGTATAGTGTAAAAATTCTGATTCTCCATAAGTTGGTGTGACTTTGCTTGAAGCAGTCCTATAACTTATCAATTGTCATTTTAACACTGCAATAAAAATGCAATATGTTTGGTGCAAACATGTTACACTTATTCACGTTTTAAAAGATGTAAGAGGCGCAAACTTCATCGAAGAAAATTATTTATTACGAATTGAACAATAGTCTTAAATGCTAATGAACAGATCTAGAACCGCCGCTAGTTATATTTTTTTAAAGATACGAAAATGTATGACACAAAGAAGCTAGCAAGGCCATCTAAATGAACCGCTGGAATCCAAGGTTGCCTTCTTCGAGAGTCATCAAAAGCTGAATTGTATTTTCGGGACCACCGAAATAAACTTGATCTAAATAGCATTGCAGGAAGGTCTCTATCAGACCTACTTTGTTCATCTATTTTATTAACGGTCTTCAAGGTCATCAGTTCTCGATTTGGTATATATGCTGACGACACAACTATTTACGTCTGTCTTAATGACAATTCTAATAGATTCGATAAAGTCAAATTGGCAGCTGATCTGAAAAATAATCTTCAATTTGTTGTTAACTGGGGTAATTAATGATTTGTTAATTTTAACCCCTTCAAAACTAAATTGCTCTCTTAATCGTCCTACAGAAGAGTTATTCTCTTCCGTCAGTATAACTGATTCTAACCTCCAAGAGAATAACTCATTACGCTTTATCGGTATAACGTTTTCCACTGACATGAATTAGGCTGAATATATCGAATCAATTGTTTACTGCTAGGAAAATTGGTTCGCTATTTTTCTTTTCAGAATATCTTGCACATTTATAGGTCTACCATACCATTTCAGAATATCTACCATTTATAGGTCTAGCGAAACATGCTTGCTAATCATTGTGCATTGAATATTGTCATATCTAGTCTGGTGCTTTTTCTACTTATCTAGAGATTCTTGGCGATATCAAAAGGAGAATCTGCAACGTTATCAGTATTTACCTAGCATCTCAGTTTCAATTACTTTCCTACCGCTGTAATGTAGCTTCCCTGTAAGTTATCAAATATTCTCACGGCAATAGAGCTTTTCTCTTTTCTACCCCGACTTCATGAATTCAAACGTAGTACTAGATTGATAGCTAAGCCTCACCACTTTACTGCTGAAATATGTAAATGTAACCGGAAGTTCTTTTCTCTTAGTTTCTTCTCTCGAAACTTCTTGCCTATAGATCTCTTCCAGCCTCTTTTTTTCCTGTCAAATACGTATCTTAAAAAAATTAAATGCAACGTTAATCATCATCTGTCGCCTTGAATCCTGTTCTTTTGTCTTCTCTCCTCAGTAACGTTTTATCTGTTTCTTTCACTCTTAGTAACTAATTGCTTCTTAGTGGCGTTATCCCCTTGCTTAGGGTGAAAACTTTTCGACATTTTTTCAGTGTATCGGACAATCTGGGATTTCGGTTTTCGGACTAAAACACTTGATTTTGGAAAAATGAAAAAGGGAGATTGCGTAAACTTCGGAAAGAGGATCAAATTCCCCATTCGAATGTCTATTTAATCATGGATCTGGCAAAGGTAAAACCAAATCGTTTATGATAGAAGGAAAACAAAACGTTCAGCATGATATAAAAGTGTTAGAAAATAGTCTCGTCTCCTCACTTGCCAATCGCCATTCTAAAAAATAAAAAAAAAATTGTACTCCACCAGGATAACGCAGCTAAGGACACCAATAATTGTTTGAATGCAAGAGTATCACGCCTATGAAAACTCTACAGATTAGAGTCCCATTGAGGATTTCTAGGATAACATTTCAAGGCAGGTTTCTGAAAAGGGGAGTTATTTGAAAAGAAAAACATTTTAATCTCTTGCATAAAGTGTTTCTGAGATAAAATTCCGTTCGAATTATTGCAATGTCTTGGATTATCAATGTAAAACAAATGTCTTCCAATTTGCCAATCAGAAGGAATCACTTGTAATTATTATAGAAACTGTCTAATTAAAACAAAACCTTAGACTATTCTTATCAAAGTACCCCCGGTAAGTGAAATAATTGTGTATTTTCTCACCAGAATCATTAGTTGATGTTCAAAATGCTGTTTTCAAGGCACGCCCTTCTCTATTGGAAAAATTTACATAACACAATTTTTCTGATTGGCTATTTTCTAGAAGTTCAAGTAGTTGAGTACTTTACACCAGTATTGGTTGTTAGTGGTTAAAGATAGAATGTAAGCACTGCCCAATGAAAATATTGGTGCAGCACAATCTTCTAACCTTTTACAAACTTGCCTAGTTGGGAAAGCTGGCCGATACAAGTTTCCTTGAAAACATCATTCTCCTGCAATCAACAGCCAGGAAAAATCCACATTTGCTCATACAGTAAATACGTAGCTTAGATGTAGTACAAGATCCAACGTATGGAGCACCCAGTGAGGATCGAACTCACTAATCAGTTGTAATTGATTTAGCGAGATAAGCTTGCTAATCATTACACCACATCAAAGACCGAATAAAAATCAAATGATTCCGCCGTGATCGAGATAGTGTGATATTTTTCAGGTAGCCACATATTAACAAATATCATGTGACACGTTATATTGGATTTTATGCGACCAGCAGCAGCAATACTTTATGACCTGACCGATTTGGAAAGATGGATTCATGCCTTTCTCAAATGTATCAGTGCGAAATAAACAACTACCTCAGAAAGATTTCGAACTCGGATCGGATGTTTCGTTTTTCGTACTGTCGACTGTTATGTCAGCACCACACAACCACGGCAAATTTAACCACCTTTAATGTTACATTATTTTGGCTTAACTTATAGGTTATCACTATTATGTGGACTGTACAGTGACTGAAGTCGTGGCGTACTTTGCACAAGCGCCAGTAGTCGATAGCAATGAAAATAAATCTGAATACGTTTTTTTGTTTGTTTTCAAGCAAATGAATGTTATAATGTAGACTGCACGCTTTTAGGCAAAGATTTTTTTAAATTTCAGACATGCATTTAATAATTC
This sequence comes from Acanthosepion pharaonis, assembly GCA_903632075.3. Taxonomy (NCBI): domain Eukaryota; kingdom Metazoa; phylum Mollusca; class Cephalopoda; order Sepiida; family Sepiidae; genus Acanthosepion; species Acanthosepion pharaonis. The sequence continues at coordinate 592,926 of CAHIKZ030003999.1, forward strand.
TACGTTTATGTAACCTCTAGTAATAATGTTATGATTTATTAATGACAAACACGTCAAAGTGTTCGGTCACTCTAATCATTACATATATAAGATAACATTTTAGCAATGAAATGAAAATGAAACAATGACAGTTATATTGTAGCGCCGAATGTATTTCAACTCATTATTATACGCCTTGCTATTCAGAGCAGCATTCTTATTTTTTTGTTGCTATACTCACAATGTTTCGGCTGCTGTTCTCTCGATACCTGACGATATGTTTGGTAACATTTATGGAATTTTGAACTGAACCCATTACTCAATCGTCCTGGGTATGACGATAAAACTCCATCTGCGTCCTGAATAAGACGATAAAACTACGTCCAACAGCAAGGCCTCTGATCAGAAGGTTTTGAAGAGTGTGGAATCACCTCTTAAATGCTGGTGTTCCCAGGTCCACCCTGACCCGGGGTGGTAGCACATGTTAGGGTCCCAGCTATGGGTAAATAGTTAACCCCCAAAACTCAAGTTTTAATACCAGAAATCCTTTTTTGAAAAAATTAATAGCAATAATAAATTTTTGAAGAAAAATTATTACCAGCAGTACATTTTTGGAAAAAAAAAATACCAGCAATAATACCTTGTCGGCATTAAATAACCCATTGAGCTTGATATACTGTAAACCAAACCAAATCAAACCATTATTCAATTAGCGGGCATTGATTGTTCTCATTCCACTTTTTATGTTTATTTCATATCAGTCAATACTCACCAGTCATAGTCACCTTAGTTTCACTTGCTATTTTTCAGGCCGGGGTGGCGGGTATACGCAAGCCGGGGCATAGAAGAGCAGAAACATTGTGAGTATAACAATCAAGATGAGTCCAAATAATAAAGTATTTAATAATAGTAGTTCCTAATATCATAAAATGCAAAATAAATGCGTTTAATTTCGACAGACGAAGGCAAAGAATTGATGCAAATGTCACCGAGATGAGAGCTATTATATACCTAATGTACACATGCTCAAAGGAGTGGTATTTGACTCCCAGGAGATAAATTTCTAGACTGAAGGGAGGAAATTAAAGGAGGGGAGAAATTCCAAGCTGAGAAATAATGAGTTCTGACGGACTCTCCCATCGTCTTCGAGTTATGAAGATCCAGAAAATCAGTTCTTAGAACCGAATAGTCAGACTACCCGCAAATATGATTCGATCATAGTGGCGAAGCTTGTGTAAATCCATCCACACTTTTTAGAAGAAAAGATTACAAACACCTCTCATGTTTTGAATTTATAGTTATCTTCTAGACTGATTGCCAAGCAAGGTTAAAAAGCCCATTCTGACCTACTATTTAACCCATAGTTAAGGGGGAGTCGAAGAGATGAATTCATACCTTTCCCAAGGATATTTGCACATAAATGAATATAACGACGAACTCGACTGGAATTCGAACACGGCTCTCCGATTTCCATTTCCGAGAATTTACAGTTAAAATTATTGTTTCTGACTTTGAGATTATTCAATTATTCATGTTGGAAAAGTGTTGGCAGATTTTTTTGTAAGTTTATTTACACACATATATAATATGTATAATAATGAAAAGATTTTCCAAATGACATTTCAAAAATGGGAGTTGGCGGCGGCGGAGGAGGAAGAGAGAATTTAATCAAAGTTGTTTTGATGAAAGAGTAGGAAGGATAACCGGGACTGAGTAAACAACTCATGTGATGTAAATGTGTTGTTAATGGTGATTTTCTAAGCATAGCTTAGATGTGACACAAGGCCGAAAGTATGGGGCACCCAGTGAGGATCGAACTCACTACTCAGTCCTAATTGTTCTAGCGAGACAAGCTTTCTAGCCATTACATCCCTTCAAGGTGCCCACATAAATGTAATGTTAATGATTTTACAAGATTCATTAATAAGATTTACTAGCAGAATATCACAAGACTGAATATCACGGAAAATAGAAAAAAATAATAAAATTTTTACAATAACATTTTTAATCAAATATGAAGCAGAAATATAAAAAAAGTAATTTTGCAAAAATAATTAATTGTAACCTAAAGGCAATTATGTCGACTGCGATAGTGAAGTAGATTTTTAAAGCAAAAAAAACCGTTTTAGTGAGTAACTTAAAAATCTGACATTGTTAATTCGCACCCAAAGAAAAACAACTTCTTGAATGTTATTTTTTGTCATGACTGGAATCTGGGTTGTCTCCCTTGAACCAAGCTCCCTGATGTCGCTGTCTAAATTTCGAAATATTTTGGGGCCAAGCTAATGATATGCATCAAACGAACGATGAATTGAAAGGAAAATCACGTTATTTAAGAAAGGCATATAGAGTTTCCCATTCTTATAAAAGATTATTGATTATAGTGACAGCGAAATCACCGTCCACATTCACAGTTCCATTAAATTTCATTTGGCAGATATGTATTTAGCAGATTTATCCTTATGAATTAAAATTTTCACTTACTATTTTTGATTGTCTCCCTTTTTATGATTGCTATTTAAACCGTTTGTTACGATTTCAAAGTAGATTGGATTTATTTTCTTTAACACAGTGCTACCCAAAAAGTTCCTGGAAATTGAACAACGCTTCTAAACCGAATTTAGAATGCAAGTAGCACTCTCACCTCCGAGGTTTTACGAAAGGGTATTTCGAAAAAGACGGTGGAAACGTAATTCTTTTAGTATATGGCCATGTTTTATTATGTCTTAAAATAAGAAATAGCCTTACCTTTCTAAAGAACTCGAATATACCAAGAAACACCATGAATAAGGTAGCGTGATAATTTTTTTTTGATTTAATTTTAATTTTATATATATATTATATAAAGGACAAAGTATTAGTATTAGACCGAAAACCTCAGGTTATTAATAGTCCAACAGAAAAACGTTATGCAAATTTTTTTACGGATCCAAGCATAACCGATGATTACATTGACGTAATAGTAAGCAAACTGATATCACACACAATTATTCCAGAGTACCGAGTTCGATCCTCACCAGATGTCCTATAATTATGGGCTTGCGACGTGATTAGCTCAGCTGAAAAATCTACATGAATCGAAGTCAGTTTGACTACTTGTTAAATCTGTCATATATATATATATATATATATATGAGGAGCTACTAAAAAGTTCTCGAGTCACCCAAGAATGGATTTTTAAGAATTCTAATAATAGTCATTTAGTTAAATTTTGATAAAGAGACGAATTGGAAACTTTTCAGTATTTACTCGTATTTCCCACCCAGCCTGACAGATTTTCAAAAATCTAATCAAATGAATAAATATTATATTTTGGAAATGACGCCTTGGCCGGACTGAGAACTTTTAAAACATTCTCTTATATATTAATTTATATTTAGATGAAAAAACTTAAGAGAGATTTTTTTTAAATATTTCTTGTTTATTTTTAGAAATTATTATTGATATTGCCTAGTTTGGCACAAGGCGGTAATAATTGAGCACAGTGAAAATAGAACATATGAGTTCAGTTCATCAAATGTTCGAAGTTTTTTATTACAAAATTATTATTATTATTTCCAGCTCTACTATTGAGGTGTTGTGGACTTCAATAGTGGAACCGGAAAAGTATCAATTTACTCGTAATGGTTTGTGAATTTACATTGTTAAGTATGAAAAATAAAGTTTACTTTTAACTATTCGGTTTTATTAAGATTTACAGTCGGAAGATAAGTTTTTTTTTCTTCGTTTAATTCTCAAATTCTCGTCTTTTCAGTCTTGTGTCGGAAATGGTTAGTTCCTGCCGCCATCTTAATCAACGTGCATGCAAATCGATTGAATGGGTGACGAGAAGCCACGAGATGTCATCATTAATGAACGTGGGCGTATAGCAACAGGAGATACATGCTGCAATAGGAGAATCACCGGGGATACCACAATCGAATACATTGCACATCCATTGGCGGTTAATGTTACAACCATTGTCTTATTTGAAACGTATTTCTTTCTACTTCTTCTAGAGTAAAGAGCCTTTGTATTATTTAGGATAATTATACATTTAACAGCGTTCATAACTAACAAGGGTATATTTTTATAATAAACTAATTCACAAAACGCATTGATCGTAAAATCATTATTCATACATATAATAATTTCTTTCTAGTCAGTAAGAAGACATTAATGCATTTCTATCATAAAATCATTTTTCATGCATTTGTATAGTAAAATTACATGACATAATATACATATTTCATTAACGCTTATTTCCTGAAAAATCACTAATAATAATGCATTCCTATAGTAAACAGACATATTATATTATACATATCAGTCAGTTATGTGCCATGCGTAATATACGCTTAGGCAATCATGTATCTTTCCATACATGACTGATGAGGCAGATTTTTCCCGCAATAGGTTGCCATTTCTTTCTGCGGTAGACCAGTTTGCACCCGATCTGTCCTGCTATTTACCCATAGCTGGGGGGGGGAGAAGAAAAGGATTCATACCTTTCCCAAGGGTATTAGCACGTAAGTGAATATAATAGATTTGACTGGAATTCGGACTCGGCTCTCCGATTCCTCAATCTGAGCCACTATCTATTGCTCCATCGTGCCTCCTATACATATAATTGTCCTTATTCTATCAGTAATTCTAGAATTAATTCCTGACCAATGACAATCTCATTCTTGAATTCTGTGTATTTCTATAGTAAAATCATTTGCGATGCATTTCTATGTGAAAATGATTTACACTACATTTTTACAGTACAGTTCGACCACTTTAATCCTGCACACTTTGGACCAAGCTATTGCCGGACCACAATAAATGCCGGATGACAGAAAACACCCGTAAAAACCCTATGTAAACAGTCTTGTCAGATCATTCCACATATATTGTTATGAATAATCAAGAGTGGTCTGCCCTTGTTTTGTTACTCTCCTCTTTGAGAGAGCTATTTCTGTTTACTGGAACTATAAAAGCATACACCTGCGTACTTTTGTCATTACATATATATTGCTGTGATACCCAAGGTAGAACAAATCTTAAAACAGGAAATAAAACAATCATTAATACTTCCAACTAACGTCGGCCGATTCAATATTGGAATATTGCTGCGATACTTGGGTTGCAGCTGCTCAATCTTCATTTTTCAACCTCGAGTTCAAAATCGTTTACGCGGTTTTGTGGAGGACAGACTTATTTTCCACTCTGCAACCTCCTTCCCCGCCGACGCAACGTCGCAAGACTGTCTGTAATATTTTCATGGCATCGGTTAGATGAGCTCCATTCTTTAGATCAACAGCTCAGAGCTTTACAGCTAGGATACGCCATCTCACTTCCATAGAGTCGAATCATCCTAATTTCCGCTGTGTTACGGATGTAAAAAGAAAACTCCATTCAGACCGCTTTTTTCCAAGAACAGACTACCGCTTCCTAGAACTTGGTTTCTTAAAGTCAAGGGTCAATCGTCATCTTTCCTCCTCATTCTCATAATTTTTTTTATTTTCTTGTCCGGCCAATTCTTCATTCATTATTACAATTTTGTTGATTGTAAATCTATATCTTGAGTTGCTCCCGAGCCAATATTGGAGAAACTTTCGTATTTAAAAAAAAGAGAGAAAGCCCCATGTCATATCATTCCTCCAGATAGAACCAATCCCTTGCACAAAGGTGAATAACCAAAGAAACTTAGCAATACGAACCTCCATTCGTTCTTTAGCCATATGCTGGGTACTCCACATTAAAAAGATCTCGTGTCACACTTGTAAATAAATACGTGCAACAGGCGAATTTTTTCAAGTAATGAAAGTTCACATAATAATGAAAGTCCATTACATCTAAACATAACCTTCAATATAGACTCATAAGCATACGCAAAACATTCTATTTTGAGTGTAAAGTCTTGTGAGTTCTTACGCAGACAAAGCATGAGTCAGAGCCCAATAACTGAATTGAGTATAATAACAATCCAATTTAATTATCTTCCTTCGACTTATCTCGATAGAAGCCATGGTCATTATCCTCTGATACAGACTTCCAAGTTCATGAAAGGTTTCTATATTAATCAACAAATAATTATAGCAGATCAACTAGTCATCGAAATCCATTTGAATGACGCGTGAGCTTCATGTGTCATATTATACACACATGGATTTTGCAAGCCAGTGATTCTAACTGGGCATTTAGATTAGTTAAACGTACAAGAGGAGACACCACTGAGAACAAAAACAAAATTTCCTTATATCAGTCACGAGATGCCGAAATAAGAAAAGAGATCATTTTTATTTTTGATCTGAGAGATGAGAGTCTTTGATCTGGTTTTTTTTTTTTCTTTTTTTTCTTTTTTCTTTTTTCGGTACATGAGGTTTTGAAAGGATTTGTAAAGCTTCGGTTGAGTCAAAAGGTGAAGTTCAACAAGTGAAGTAGGTGATGAATTATGAAAATGAGACGAGAATCAACCGAGAAATGTAATCAGATCTCTTGTTTAAATTCTCAATAAAAAGCTGAACATAAGAGAATCCAGGCTCAAAGATTGTGCCTATCTGTGCGCCTTTGTCAAGTTCAGCAATTTGAATCCCTCATTCGCAAAAATTGTCAAATTCAATTTTAAAAACAAAAATGAAAAAACAGATGTTTTGCAGAAAAATCAAACGTGTGAGTTAGACAATAGATGGGATATTTCTATCTGGTGTATTACTGAAAGTCTGTCAAATAAGGCCAGATTATCTGTTAATGAAACTGGCTTTCGGCTAGTCGAACGCCATTATTGCGTTGGCAGTATTTCGGTATGTGTGTCTATCAGTCAATGATAGTCATTAGTATCAGATGCACAACTTGGACTTTTTTTTCAATTGTCTGAAGTTTTGCTAAAGCCTTTGAGAAATTTGAACATGTAAATATAAAAACAAGAAAAGAAACTTTAGTATTTGTCAAGATTACAAACAATAGAATCCAATTATTTGATTATTTGGGATATTAAAAGTTTTTTTTTTTACTAAAAACGCGGAGATGGAATTACCTTACGGTTTTCATGTCAACGAAAAGAAACAAAGTAAAAATTAACTTTATTTTTCACACAACTTAGAATTAAAGTATCTTATCTGAATTTTGATGTTTTTATCATTGTATATTGTTTTTGTAGATTATTTTCCTCATCTTTTTTCCAACGTTTTGGTTGCGTACCCTTCGGACACAAGAAAATAAATGACGGAACGTAAAAAAATAAACAACGCAGACAAATAAAACAGACAACATGATTTTTTTTAACTAAGTAAATCGTTTACAAGCGACTTTACTCAAATTTGACTAAATTTTAAACAACTCCACCACAGATGTCAATGTGACTGAAGCAATAAAAAAAAAGAAAGAAAAGAAAGGAAGGAAGACGTAATGTTAAATAAAGACCTAATAAATACGCAATTTTATATTGTATTCAAGAATTATACGAGTTTAGTCACATTGAAATGTCTTTCTTTTCTATTTATTTAACCCAAAGATTTAAGCAAATTGTGTACGAATTTTAGGGAAAAATTTAAGCTACCCGAATACTGGTCAAAATCCTAAGTTGCATATCTTTAAAAATGAGACCCCCAAAGATTTAAAATATAAAAACGAAAACATTTTCCCTTTGGATAATCCACTTCTCTTTTAATTCGTATTGGCTTTCTTTCTGTTGCGAGAGAAAACAGTTAAAATTGACGATCGTAAACTGAACACTCTCATTGTTAAAGAGTGAAGATATAGAAACATTTCTAAATCTAAATGAAATAGAACAATTTCAACGCATTATGTTTAGTTTTTTTTAAGTAATATGTATAAATCTACCTTATTTTTTTTGTATATAACAACACACATAAAAGAAATACCAGAAAAGAAATAAAAGAATCAGCGTGGGAAAGAAAATATTAAAGACACGAGTTCAAATCACAGGTACAAAGAGGTATAGTTTTTATTTAATCAGTTTGAATGAAAAATTCGAAAGAATAATTTGTAATACTAACATTAAACATAGAAAGTAAATGCAAAGAAGATGAAGAAAAATATCATCAAGAAATGTAGATTTGCGTTTAAGCACTTTTGTGACAAACAATATCGATGTGTTGGGAGAAAAAATTATTCTATGAGGAAATTAAAATTAACAAAATAAAGAGATTAAACCAAGGATTCAAATTATTATTATTATTATATAGCAAATATAAAGAAAGTACAAAGGTATGGATCATAAGTGACAATTATATTCAAAATAAAATGAGAAATATATGGGTGTATATAAATGTATATTTCAGGTGATCACAACAATTTTTGTCTTTCACAACCATGAACACCACAACGCTTACCTAATTAACAATATCCTGATGATGACATTATGCTATGTCGAAACTACTCGGATAATAAATAAAATATGAATCAACACGACGTTTTCCTTTCGTCCTTCAATAATCACACAAAAAAGCTTATCTCTGAATATGAAAGGATCTTATGGAGAATAAGTAGGCAGAACATGTCAAAATTATTCAACGAAACTTGTCTTAATAAAAATATGCTGCCGAAATATACGCATTATCTATCTCTCTCTCTCTATATATATATATATATTGTGGATTTGGGCAGCAATCCCGCTTTCATGCAATTTTAATTAAAGACAACTGACAAGTTACTGCGATTAAGCTTTTTATTCAATTTTTCTTGTGTTCATATATATATATATATATATATATATATATATATATATATATACGTTTGAAACAGTACAGAAACGTATTATGTCATAAAAAGCAAGAAATTTTATATTATAGGCCATGATAGATTTAAAATAAAAACAAAAACACACACCAGTCGACCGGTTTCGTCCCCTCTAATCAGAACTGTTAACGGGGAGCACAAATTTTGAAGAGAAAAAAAAAAGAAAGTCTGGCATGGATGACGTGAATGAATAGACAGGGAGAAAAAAAAAATATAATTATAAAAATTATACCAACCAAGACGCTAGAAGCGCAGCACAGCTAGTCCAAGCAAACAATCTCTTTGTTTACAAAGAGCAGGTCGCCTGGACCTGATGTACAGCGTCCCCAACACCATAAGATGGAATAATGAGTGTGCTCTGGCCAAAACGGAAAACCAGTTCACACTGAAATCCATCGCACAAGTGGGATTCTTTATAAAGTGATCCGCAATCGAAGACCCATACGTGTTACGAATGGTATCGCCCAAAGAAAAATTTTTATTCAGTATTATAGCAGGTACGTGTTGTTTAATTCTAACGTCCAAACGCTGTGTCGTTCTACCTATGTATTCGCATCCACAACTACATTTGAAATGGTAAATAACAGAATTAATATGGTGGGGTAGGGTAGAACATCTTTACACATAGATGAAAGTACGGAATGTGTTTGAAAAACAACACGAACGTTCGCTGCAAAATAACACTCACGTGAACTACATGAAATACGCTTGGCGAAAGATTCACTAATCCTACCCAACCACGGTAAACGAAGATAGACCGGACATTTACCCACTATAGCAGGTTTGCTTTTATTGAACCTGGCAGTCTTATCCCGAATAACCGATTGAACAATGTCCAACGGATAACCATTGTTTACAAAGATATCAGTTAAACAACTGATTTCATCTTTCAAGGTGTTATTTGAACAAATCATTAACACCCTATGGGTCAAGGTCCTAATCAAATTGATCTTTTGTCGTTTAGGACAAAAAGAGTCCCATCGAGTATATAGACCTGTAAAAGTAGACTTCCTGTAAACGGAGGTAATAAACGAGGAAGGAGTTCTTTGAACAAGAACATCTAAGAAGGGCAATGAACCATTGACCTCCTTATCTACTGTAAATTTAAGGGCAGGATGAACACCGTTGAGTAGGGAAAAAAATTGATCCACTTCCGATTCATGGCTGAACACACAAAAAGTGTCATCCACATACCGAAAGTAAACCTTGGGCCGGGCAGAACCTACCAAAAAGGCTTTCCTCGTAAAAACCCACAATATATATAATATAAATTTTCTTGCTTTTTATGCCATATATATATGGCATAAAAAGCAAGAAATTTTATATTGTGTGTGTGTGTGTGTGGAGGACAAATACAAAAAGGGAACGAGGTGGTAGCCGAAATATCTTCTTAAAAAATTTGGAAATTTATTTTTTAAATTCCAAGAATAATTACCAATACAATGTTTTGCTTACAGGCAAATAAAAAACAAACAGAAGGGAAAACCTTTCATGTAAGTTCCAATTTCAGATTCATCAAAATCTCACTCTGCGTTCCTTATTTTCTGTGCATATTTTGCCAATAATTCTAGCAGATCAAGTTCTGATGCGTAAGCGTGTTCAACTGATATAATTGTTAAGCCAATTAGTCCCTTTTCCAACATTGAAGTGCAGAAGAGTTTTTCTTTATAAACTTGAGCTTTGAGAAATTATGTTCACCACTTGCTACTGACAGAGAAAGTATCAAAAGGATCCATAGAGTAATGGAAACATCTGAAACATTATCCAAGATTTCTTGTTGGAGTGTGAAGAGAACTACTTCTTGTGGCGGCATAACGGCTTCCGAAGGCTTCTGGCTGTTGCTACAAGTTCGCATCATAGATTTTCGGCATCAACATTTTTCTTTCATTATACACCGGTTATTTTTTCAAAATTCTTGCAATATCTTGTATATCTTGAATAGATTTTTTTTTCCTTTAAACTATATTAGACAGGAATTTAAGTTTAACTATTGAATTATTTGTTGTAGTTGTTGGAATCTCTTTTTAACAGATTGTATAGGCATGTCAAACGCAGCATGACAGAAACCTACTTTGTAATTCTCTTTTGGATTTTGGGATTTCTCTTTGACTGTCGATTCTTCTTCCTGCTGCTGACTTTTTCTTTCTTAAAGTTTGGTAATATCTCTAGTTATTACTTGCGAGAAAAGGATTAAAGATTGCCAGATTTTGGCCCGCAAAAGTTTTCCTAAGAGGCGTTCTTGCCTTCTTCCTAAAATACTTGTCAATTACAGCGTATGTGCATTATTTCTCATTATACACACAGACATAGTAATTTGATAAACGTAGGTTAGATGTCGCTCAAGGCTACAAGTATGGAGCACCTAGTGAGGAGCGAATTCACTACTCAGTAATAATTGATCTAGCAGGACAAGCTCAATAATTATAACATATCGAAGTGCACACACACACACACATATATATATATATATATATATATATATATATATATATGTGTGTGTGTGTGTGTGTGTGTGTATGTACAGGGTGAGGCAGGGTTTTTGAAATGGCTATTAGTCGGCTCCAGTGGGAGAGACATATGTCCGATCGGCACCATTCAGTCCGTGTTGTCTTAGTATTTTTTTTTTCAGTTGAAGCCATAGCGCCGTAGACGATAGAGCATCGCGTGTTCGCCTACGACAGTTTCGTAACGAAAACAAGTCCATGATAGCAGTTCAGCATGAGTTTCATCGCCGATTCAGTCTTCACCGAAAACAGGCTGTTGCCACTCGTAACACAATCTTACGTTGGGTTTATGCACTTCGTAAACGGTACGTATCCCAGAAAATGTGGAACGCGTAAGACAAATTTTGCTGAGCAGTCTGAATCTCTCTGCTCGGAGGCAAGCTACTGAACTTGGCATCGATAATCATTCGTAAGGCTTATTTTGCATGAAGAACTGTATTTCCACCTCTACAAATTGGTCATTTGGCAACAGTTGAGACCAGGGGACTATGCACAGCGGCTTAACTTCGCACGTCAGATGGAAGCAATTTTTGAGGCAAATAACTACCTCATTTTGTTAATGAGTGATGAAGCTCATTTTCGTATCAATGACATCGTCAATCACCAGATGATAAACAACTTCTTGGTGTCTGCATTACAGCAAAAACTTATTTCTATCCGACGTGTGTGGTTTCAGCAGGATGAGGCGACGGCCCACACAGCCAGACCATCAATAGAGGTTCTTCACCCTCTCTTCGGTAACTACCTCATTTCTAGGTTTGCTGAAACTCCTCGGCCTCCTCGGTTCTCTGATTTGTTCATGTGTGATTATTTCTTGTGGGAAAAACCTCAAGGCATATGTGTATGAGCATAATCCCCATACATCGGATGATTTGAAGGAAGCTATTCACTTGGAAGTCACCCAAATCGACAGAGCTATGCTGGAAAGAGTGTATGAAGGCCAACTTACAAGAACGCCTTCAGAAATGCATCAGTGAATACGGAAACCACATGGGGGATGTTGTTTTCCACACTTGACTTTGTCAAACATCAATTCAATACGAACACATTGACGTCAATAACATTTTTGAAGCTAAAATTAATAATGTCAATTTTTCAAAAACGCCCGTCTTCTCTGCTTCTTTCTTTCTTTTTCTTTCTCTCTCTCTCTATATATATATATATATATATATATATATATATATAATGGGCACGTGGCCGAGTGGTTAGAACGTTCTGATCATGAGACCCGGGTTCGAATCTCACTATGGTCGATTTATCAGGAAGGAGGCTTTCTAATGTTATCGGACTGGAGGGGTCAATCCCAGCGTGTGGCACCTTTGGAAAGTGACCAGAAAAGCCTTCTGAGTGAAATTGGGTAGACGGAACCCTTGGGTGCCGTCGATTGCTGGGCTAGCACGAAGTCACAAGTCATCGTGGTTGAAGGCTTGAGCTGGTACTGTTCACGCTAGATAACATGCTCTTTCCCAGAAACTGTAACTAAGGTCTGCTCAGCATAGTTGCAATATAAACCACAGGTGGGCTCTATGGGTGTTGAATAACCAAACGTCTGCAATAGGCGGGTATCTTCGAATACGAGTTACCAGCTTTCTCTCACTCTCTCTCTCTATATATATATATGTATATATATAGTTAGAGAAAGAAGAGAGAGAGAGTGACGGACAGACAGTAGATAAATACTATGAAATATGCTAGGAATTTCCATCAACAAAATAAAAACTATATTGCATGCAAAAATAAATTTACAAAAAATTAATGTTCGTGTTATCGCCAATCATTTCAAATGTCTCCAGAAATCATTTCTCCAGAAAATAAAAAAAAATAAAAAAAATTCTATCAAACGTTCATTTTTTACGAATGCTTTTCCAAACATTAAGTCCACAGAACATTTGAATAAACCCCCGTGAAGAAATTAAGCATTTCGCTTTAGAATTTCAGACAATACAAGAAAGCCAATGAATGCATAGGTTGAATTTTTGCAATAATTGTTATAGAGTAGTTTCACAGTGGAGGTTTGTATTTCACTAAGTCGGTCCTAAAATAGGTTCGACGTACAAAACGTTAGGAACTTGATATAATAGGTAATGACGCAGTAATCTAGTTGTGGTGGTTGATACTTTAATATCCGACTAACGGTCGTCCGACATCGCCTGACTGAGCAACTCACTGAGCGACTAGTGACTGCTACTACTCCTACTTATTATAGGTGGGAGAGTCTATTAACAATAGAATAGGTGTGTTCCACTATAACAATAATAACGACAAAGATGAAGAAAATAGTGTCAGCAATACATGAAGTAATGTAAATAGCTAATCTTGAAACTCCAGAAAACACTGAGCAGAGAATTCGCCGAGTTTGAGAACGACTGTCATGGTTGCTCAATTTGAACGAATGTGGCGATGCCGATCTCAACATTTCTCCGAGAAAAAAAGCCTTTACCAGCAACAAAGAAGAAAGAAAAATAATCAAAATCAAGACAAATACTCAAACGAGTCTCCAGAATCTTCTTTTCGTAAAAAGAAATGAACAAAATAAACGTAATATCACCCGAGAAGTGTTTCTTTTACGCATAATTTGCTATCGTTGTCTTTAGCTTTCATGCTTCAGCAGAAATAGGCGTACGTGAAATCATACTCTTGTAAAAATCCTTATTTAATAGAATCACAAAAACAAAGAAGGAAATTGTCTTCTTACCATGGCAACCCTCGAAGCACAAAAAATAATTCCATTTCTTCAAGGACGAGTCTGAAAAGAGACCAGATGTAAATATATATATAAATTTTCTGTTTCCCTGAAAATATCACCGTCTGTTACGTTTTGATAACGAAGCAATACCGATATTCGTATGAATTTGAAGGAAATAAATATAAAAATGTACTTTACAAATGTTGCATTTATTTCTATGTAGTTTTGACGTAAACGGATTTGATTATTTTGCCTGAGAAAACATTTTTCAAATAATTATTGATACTAACTTTCATAAAGTAAACTAGATTTTTCGATAAACAAAAGGAAGTGTGAAAATAGTTTTATCAAAATTAATTGTAGTTCAAGGTAACTTTAAGACGAACATGTAAGAATTATTTATGTCAAAAAATGTTATGATGGCTGTGCGCGTGATTGCATTTGTTAAAAGGAAGTCGATCTCCTGTATTATTTATTATAAATGACGTTCGGACAGTTTCCTTAAATATGGCGTTAAGCCAAAGAGTAAGAAAGTAGGTAAGAAAAATGCTTGATGTTTAATTTTAAAATTCGGAGTAGCTAATCGTCGAGAAAATCAACATTCTAAATCCTGGAGATTTATCTGGATTTGAACACAGACTTATGGTACCGATGGGAAATACGCACTTGCATCAAACATACAATGCCACATTATCAAGGCAACTAATAGGTGTCTGAAACGTTACATTGAAGAATTGGTTTGGAAAATCAAATGCTTTAGATTAATCAAAAAGTTTTGTAAAAATAGTATCTCCATCTAAGGCAATTTTGTGATGGAGAGAATTTGTCGCATATTTTGGCAGGCAGTTATGGTGGAGCAGACCGAAACAAATAGTTGACAACAGATGTGAAAACGAATAGGTGACGACTGATGTGAAGACAAAAACGAATAGTTTAACAGATGTGAAGACTTAAACGAATAGGTGGACAGACGTGAAGACGTAAACGAATAGGTGGACAGACGTGAAGATGTAAACGAATAGGTGGACAGACGTGAAGATGTAAACGAATAGGTGGACAGACGTAAACGAATAGGTGGACAGACGTGAAGACGAAAACGAATAGGTGGACAGACGCGAAGACGAAAACGAATAGGTGGACAGACGCGAAGACGAAAATGAATAGGTGACGACCGATGTGAAGAGGAAAACAAATTGGTGGACAGATGTGAAGACGAAATGTGAAGACGAAAACAAATAGGTGGACAGCTATAATGACGAAAACAAATAAATAATACATATATCGCAAGGATAAGAAGTGTTGCCAAGGCATTATTTAAATTAAAAATATGTAAATGTATTACATATTATGGAACAAGCCGAGTACTATCTATTGAACTTAAGTATTATGCGTAATTTAGCGTTAATATTTCGCTCCTTATTAAAATTAATATTTATGTCATATTTATAAGCGCAGTCCATTCAGGGATATTTCAACGTCTTTGTCAGGCTTTCCACCTACTCGTGATGAGAACATTAGCAGTAACAATTGCTTTATTTTCCTTAAGCCAATATTTAATTACAAATAAGCAGATAGAATAAACAGATCCTTGCTGAACTTATTTTAGGTTGGTACAAGGCCATAATTGTGGAAAATCGAGCTCAGTACACCGTAGCAATAAACTACGATACAGGTTCGCTAGCCATAAGGTACCTTATTTGTTATGGCGAAAGAAAAAAAATCAATTAAAGGGAAACAACTCGTGTAAACGCGTACATTAATTTTAAAATAAAAGTTTGTAATACTGGCTGGATCTCACAATTGCAGGATTCATTTGTTCGGTAGCTTCAATGATACGGGCGGTATTTTGATTCTTAACAAAAGATTTCGACGTGAAATCAATACTGGAAGGGGAAAAAGATAAAGTTGTATAAAAGTTTAATTTATCATATATACACAAAATTGGATAAAACGGGATATATTTTTGAAATGTTATAGTGCCAAATACCATTTATCAACAAAAATATTCCGAATGAGAAGTTTTTCAGAACAAAAATTTAAAAATCTACAACAAATAGATAAAATCAATCAGAATCTTAATAAAAAAAAAAAGATACCGTACTTATTTAATAAAAGATAAAATTTTCTTTTTAAAATAGTTTACATTCAAAATTTCGTTGAAAATTAATTATTTCTTCATTCGTTCATTTATTCATGTGATTAATCCTCCTTCTTCCTAAAGTTATGCTTTTGTGAGTTGTGCAAGTTTCTAAGATGGATGTACAGGAACTGTTACGGATATAGATTTAGTAAGTGGAATCGGCGTACTGAGTTCAAATTCCGTGTTAGTCTGTGGTGTTCACTTTCACATAAATGCCCTGAGCAAATGAATGAACCCGTCTCTACTCTCCTGGTCTCCAGCCATAAGTTAAAAAAAAAGAAGAGGAGACTGATCTCTGGACTTGTGTCGCAACCAATCTCAGAAAAGGAAAAATTTAAGTTCCAAACCACGGGAAAGGCAACGGGTAACCAATCTAGTATCTTTTTCCAAGAATACGTCGCATGACACAGATAACAAAGAAAATTCTGTAGAGAGCCATGATCACCGACGTTCAGAAGAGGAATGTATACTGGCGTGGGACTCAGGGATTAAAATGAATAGTTGAAGATTAATGAAGGATGAAAATAACCTTTGAAACACAAGGGTTGATTTTAACAAAATAAGATAAAGAATTTATTTACGTATTTACACGCTTGAAGTTGTGTCAGTAGCTCGTTTCAAGAAAATAAATCAGAAAATTTTAAAGTCCGTAGTTTTACCGAATTGACATGAACAGGAAATGTCCATACTACCGATTAAATTATCTGACACAAAATAATATTCAAAAATGTTTAAAACAAAGGTAAGAGAGTTTGTTATTCACATAATGGTTATACGGTTGCTTGTGTTCAAAAGTAGATGAAGAGAGGTATTTTGAAATACTTAGCTTTCTTGGATTGTTGAAAGTTCTTTGAAATGTTACGTGCTTGGTTAAAGTCGATAATATAATTGTCGAGTAATTTGACACTGGCGAAAATTTCAAGCTGGATGTGTGAACAGAAATGAAACATTTCACGTGACTTCAGACGCTCTTCTCTTGTTAATTTCATTTTTTTTTCTCATTTTATATCAAAAAAGGATTTCGCATAGGCTCGCTTTTTTCTTTTCTTTTTGGCTAATTTCCGTGAAGATAATGTTTTCCTTGGTCCAAAAGCAATTTTACATATGCTCGCTAATTTATTTCCGTCTTTTCTCAGTTTGCCGGCCAATCTTTGTGAAGGCAAAGTTTTCATTGGCCCAAAGAAGATTTCACATAGGCTCGCGAAATTCTTTCCGTCTTTTACTTCAGCTCGCCCAAATTTAAAGGGAATGGATAAAGGGAGTTATTATTATTTCGTACTCACAACAAATGGCATTAGAAGAAGTTGTATCAAAAAATATAGTTCGATATATGTATTACTTTACCACTTTTTACCCGATGCTTCATTGGTTCGGAAAATCTATTATGGTACCTCTCAAAGTCTGTTCGCATACGTTGTGAGTTCCATTCTCACGGTATACCATATTATTTTATTTCTTTTACAGAACACTCCAAGATTAGGCATTTACGGGAAAACGTTAATTTGTAATAAGTTCGACCCTCACTGTATGCTTCTATACTTTGGTTTTGTGCCAGACTAAGCTAAATAAATATTTTTTTTTTTAATTCTCGGCAGTGGTGTATTTCTCATTGGCGTCAAAGATCAGTGTTTGCACTATGGTAAAAAAAAAAAAGGTACGATTTCGGAATTCTAATTCTCCCAGCAGGTTCTTCCCACTTGAAAGATTGGCGCCAAACATTCTTCAGTGTGTTTAGTCTTAGCAAATGTCGAAACGTATTTTAAAATTTAAACGTTTCATTTGTCTGCTTCCTTTAATGAGGTTATTCCGTACATTTTACTCGAACGATTTTGAAAATCCATTATTAATTTAGAATTAAATTTATTTTTTATTAATAAATTGAAGATTTTATGATTTGAATAATTCTTAATTGTATATAGTTATAATTCACTTATAAAATCGATATCCGTTTTCAGGCGAAGTCATTGTTTGATGTTATTTTCTGGCCTTTAGCGATTTTACATGCAGCCATTTCACTTAGAATTTTTGCCGATGAAAGAGAAGTTACTGCGACATTTGAGATGCGAAGGAAAACGGATTTGTAAAATGTCAACGTTGGTTTTTACATAATTACATTTCGAATACAGATAGTCTAAGAGATACGACAAGATTCTGTTCTAACCAAGATGGCAAAATGGTTTTGACCCAAGACGAATACTTCGTGCAGTTAGTTGTACACTTGCAAAGAATCATACCAAATGACTAAACATCTGATTAAAAAAAATATTGAAAGAGCTTTTTGGTCGGGTCGAGAACATTTCAGCACCACCTCGTAGAAGTAAAATGTTATTCAACATCAGTATCTTACAATTGTGACTTGTGCGGCTAGCGAATCGGAAAGAGAATTCACAAGCCGAGTTCAAATTCTGGCTGAGTTCTTTACATACACTTTCGCAAAAATACCATTGGAGAAAGGTATACATCTATCTTCACCTCCGTTTAGGGGTTAAATATCAGCGCTGACTGGACTCACTTTGAGGTGGTAATGAGTCTAGGAGAAGAAAATCTTTGAATTTTAAAACCAGCTTGAAGAGGAATGGGATTCGTCAGGTTACCTTGCTCGAGACACACTCCTGCTCCTATGGCTGCAGTATATATGGCGCCTTAACGACCTAAATGGGTTACGGGGCGCTTAATCTAATGTTATGTAAACTAATTCAATTAATAAGCTTAACCTGGCACAATATCAAGTGCGTGAGTGTCCCTAACGGGAGTCAAGCTATGTACAGAGGTAATGGTTACTTATCCAGCTTAGACTGACAAAGTTTGAGGATGGAAGTAATTACAATTATGATGGCCTACGATACAGATTATCCATTATTGCTTCATTATGAGATGTTTTGGTAAGTATGAAAACCGTTGCATATATAGAGAATTTGCTTCTCACTAGCTTCTCACTTGGTCTTGTGCCAAGAATATCTGAGTTTCTGTTTGAATTTCTGGGATGAGGAGATATTACTATGTACAATCGGGCTATTGTCGTCATCTTTCGACTCGGTGACAATGAGCCGAGTATAAATTGTGCAGTGATCAGGTGAAAAAAAGGACAATTTACCCACATAGAGGGTGAGGAGGCAAGACTAGCCTAATTTTGGTATTGAAAGCTGATTAATTAGTTTATTTAAAGAAATACAAATACAAAATGAAAGAAACATTTTATTCGATATATCCTCTTTGTTTCTCAATTACTGTCTCCACACACGCCTTGAAACTTCTACAACTCTTCTAAAAAAAAAACAGAGAACATATTTGCCTCCCACTCTTCTCCAATGGTATTTATAAGAAAGTTAACGTTTGAATGAGGGTTTCTATTTGTAGAATGTTCTAAAATGCTCAAAACAGCATAATCTAGAGGGTTGAGATATGGGCTGGAAAAAGGGACAGAAATGTAATGGTCAAAATCGGCACGATTGAATTTGCAGAAATTCTGTACTTTTTGGCTGTATGGGCAGGAGTACCATCCTGAGTCCATACATAGTTTTCCTCTGGGTAATTGTCTTTGAGTCATGGTAATATATTGGATCTCATAGTCTTGGCCATCAGCATTAACTTTTTCATCGGGTTTGTAAAATTTGATAGGCATTTTCCCATCGAATTGCCACAACCCCAAAGGCCAAAACTTGAGCTGGATGCTTCGTTCCAAGCAAAGCATTCAATTTATATTTATATATATATATATATATATATATATATATATATGAAAGTGCCCTTGACATGAGCTTTTGAGGGTGTAATGTATCTGTCATTCCTGTGATTCAGAAAAGCGTCAACAATAAATATCTTTTCGTCTGAAAAAATTTTCCCAGTGGATTTGTTTCTTTTAAGATAAGTAAGAACTTTTTTTTTCATCTTTCTAATCTTCTGGCATTCATTGGCCGTGTCAGCAAATTTCTCCGTGTTCTTGTGTAAGATTTTAGCTTTAAGTCATCTTTCACTGTTGTTTTGATAGTCTTAGCGTCTACCTCACGTTCAGTTGCCAATTTTCTCGTGGATTTCGTTAGTTTTTCTTCAGGTTTTGGATTTGAGAGTGTTAATGAACACATTATTGCACTTTTTGTTGATTCCACCACTTCCAGGCTTTCTCTGAATAGTTTCCCCTCATAGTCATCCTCTTCTTCAAATCAAAAATTGTCCGTAGGGATACTGCAACTATGCTTGAAATCTTCTGTGAATGAAGATGTACGTTTATTATATCACACACCCTTTGACCTTTGCTTTCCTCAACACTCATCTTTTACCCAATTATCTGAAAAAAAAGTGGGTAATTATTATGCAAGGTTATGACAATGAAATGCACCAGATTTCATAAAATTAGTTGAACTGTTTCATGAGAAAAACAAGGAAAACTTTTTGTGCACATTTTGCACACACCGCCCCCCGTATATTAAATAATAATTTCGAAATTCACTGAAAGTTAGCCCGATCGACAAATACTTGGTGAAGGCCGGAGGGCACAACGGTCGAAATGTTGTGATAATAGCAAAGATGAGGGCAAGAGTTCAAGTGTAAATAATGTGAGTATATGAGTTTATGATGTAATTACCTACATTAGGATCACAGCCGTACAGCGGAAGTAAACAATTTTGTCTCGTAGAAATCATTACTACTGTAGTATGTTCGATCTTCATTGACTACTCTATAATTGTTGCCTTGTGTAAAATGAAACTATGTAAACATGAGAACGCCTTGACATAAAAATAATGGCAATGAGGCCATTACTACATGCCAGACTTAGCCAAACTTCAAAAATATCTATTGTTTTTCTGACTCAAATCCTAAATTTTAAAATTGATTTGTTTGTGTTTTACGGCATATCAACCTCGTTGTGTTATTTAATGCCAACTAGATAACTAGATAGATAGCTTATCATTCATACTTCGATATAAAGATATATATGTTGATATTTATACCTTGACAATCAGATAGCTTGATAATCACACTTCGACATATAGATAGATATTCTGATATTCCGGCCTTAGAGGCTCTTGCAAATACTTTAGCAGAGGTTAATCGTTGCATTGGGTTAAGTTATAAAAAGGGGAAAATTTTTTTTTAATTTTTGTTATGGATACCGATTTCTGAAAGGAAACTGTATATCTTGTTGGTGTCTGTCTCTTCAAAGACTATTTTGAGGCTCTTACGGTTATAATATTTTCGTCTTATTTAAAATTGAGTTAAATTTAATATTTAAGAAGCCAATATTATTTTGTTTTTATTCTTAAGCAAAATACATTATTGCATGAGGAATCTGTTATGTTGATTACAACTAGACCTGCCTGAGGTTAAGTTCTCCAGTTGACGAAGAGATGTTACCAGCCATGCTATTTACATGGAATCGGGAATCGAATCATCCTCATTCCTTCCGTATTCCAAGTGTAAGGAGGAAGTTCAACACAAACAGTTTTTTTTCCAAGAACAGAATAGACTCCCTCGTGGATGCTTCCCTGAACATTACGATCTTAACCTCTTCAAGTCAAGGATCAATCATTATCTTATTCTTACAATCTTCATTTCCTACTTCATCCTCTTACATTCATAACACACATTTCATTCAGTGACCCTTTACCTTGAGTCACTTTTGAGATTTGAATTTGCTGAGCTCTAGTAGAAAAAATATGGGTAATTTGCTTTTTAAGCCCCGCGCTAAATATGTAATAAAAATTTGCTGAATAGTTATATGTACGTGTAAATTTACATGCTTAATTCGAAAATAACAAAAGAATTTTGATAAAATCTACCGTTTAGGAATTATCGACAATAAAAAATCGGACTCATTCGCGTTACAGCACGGCAGCCATTACTGGCTTTGTTTGCATACATTCGCTGCTGATTAGATTTGCGCGGAAGATTACATTGTTAAAAGGCTTTTTTACGGTTCTAACTTGACTGAATTACTGCGCAAATAAGCACTCATTGCGTGCGAAATAAAATTTTATTCAGCAGCAAATATCTGCAAACAACGGCAGTAATGTCTGCCGCGACGCGAATGAGTCCGAATTTCTATTGTCGATAACTCCAAAACGGTAGATTTTATCAAAATTTCTTTCTTATTTTCAAATTAAGCATATACATTTACACCTAAACATAACTATTTGGCAAATTTTCATTACATATTTAGCGCGGAGCTTAAATAGCAAATTGCCTAAAAATATATATATTTACATTTGCACAGTTGACTTTAACAAGCCTTATCTAAGAAATATATGGACGACCCCTTTTCTTACTGCATAGTCTGGAGCATTTTTCTAAGATTTTTCTTTCCGGTGTTTCTTTAGGCATTCGCATTACATCTCTTCGGAAAGTGAACCATTTCAATTTCATTTAGTAGGAAAAATGGCGACATTATTTGCCGTTCTGAAATTCAGGACGTTAACAGTTTTTTTCGCGACTGGACAAAAGAAGGTGATACTTGATTAGTTTTTAAAATGAGAACAATGGAACGTATATCTGCCTGATACACAACGGAGTTCTTAGCATTTTTGCCATTCAGAATTTACCGCCCATCTAAACAACGATCTAAGATTGGACAACATTTACTTCATTACATCATCATGCAACGTCATATATACTAATTCCCCTAAATACCACCATCCAAAACAAAACTTGCCTCCCGGAGAGGACTACCCCATCTGTCCCAATCTAGGTCTGTCAGTACTCATACGTTTATGAACATACGGTTCAAATTAATAGTGAATTAATAATTCTCTGGGACTTAACGCCCGCCCTATGTCTGTTAGTGCATTGAAGAAACGGAGATTGGTTCTGGAGGAACAGAATATAGCAAACTTGGAAGACAGGAAGCAGTTTGTATATATTCCTCTTCCACACATTAATTAAGAAAAACTGATCTTGGATAAAAACGACTCGTTTCGAGAATTGTAAAGCGAATTTATTCCATTTTGAGTGAACCGTAACAGAAATTGCGTACGAAGGAAATGGCGTTCCGGACAGAAATTCCTTTTTGCCTTTAGTGTAACAATTATAGGGCGTGATTAAGGGGATCGATGGGACTGAGTTCAAACTCCGGCTTAGGATGTTCACTTTTGCACTGATTCCGTTAAGAAAGGCATCAATCCATCTATTCTTCCTACACACCAAAGTTATGGGTTAATTAAGAGGGTACACTGGTCTCTCTAGCCTTGGTTGGCACCCAGTCTAAGAGAAGGACTATTCTGAGTTCAAAACTTTGGAGAAGGCAACAGTAAGCCACTCCACTATTTTACACTAGAAGTTATGGCAAGTCACAGATAATAAAGAAAAAGGATCGTCTACACCTTGGATGGACATGACATGAAAAATAGCTAGCATATTGATAATAGAGAATAGCTCTTATAAAAGAAAGAGTTTATTTTATATATATATATATATATATATATATATATATATATATATATAATCGAATGCTTTGCTTGGAAATTCTCTTCCAACTCAACACTCGACTCAGTTGAAGTACCCACACTGGATTTCCCTCCCAGAACAGAGGCTCTACTGAGTGATATGTGCGTAAGTCCCTCATAGGTCTCAGGCATTATTTCTAAATTAGACTCCATAAGACAAGCGGTGGTGACGGAATCCCAACTGTCGTCTTTTGTGCTCCGTGGCTGGCTCCAGTTCTCCAAACTCTACAAACTGTCTTTTCTTACCTACTTACTTGGAAGTCCTCTTCTGTAGTTTCTGTTTTTGAGAACTTTCCCCTCTAACTATCGCGGGAGTCTCCTACCGCTTTTCGCAATGTGACGTGGTTAATCAACTTACCTCTGCAACCTTCTCTTTACAAAAAATATGACTTCCGTTTTGCCAGATCATGATTTGCTAATGGCCAACCTTAATATGTATACCAAGCTCTTGATAATAACCTTTTAACAGCGAAGCTCGAGATGCTCTAGGTATCTCGAAGGCGTTTGACAGGGTTTGGCAAGTTGGTCTTCATTTAAGTTCCAGGGCTACGGTATTACTTTTGATTTAATCAAACCATTCCTATCAAATCGTGAAATGAAGGTCGTTTTAAACGGACTCGCTTCCAGATCCTTTCTCACGAACTCGGGTGTCACCCAAGGCTCTATCCTGGGTTGTACGCTGATCTTCTGATCTTCGTGACGTGGCTTCCCTTTGTCTTTTTTACAAATATTTTCATGACTACTACTCTGACGAGCTTTTCCCCTGGTGCCCGGACTACGTGTGTTTAAGCATGCTACTACATTGGCATCTAGGCTCCACCCTTTTACTGGTGAATTAGGCAAATGTAACCGCTGCTTCTACTCCAACAGTTTCGTTTCTCGCACTTCCCGCCTGTGGAACTTCCTTCCGTTTCCTTGTTTCCCTGATAATTACAATCTTCAAAAATTCAAATGCAACGTCAATCGCCATCTTCTATCTTCTTGAACCCGTTCAGCTTTTATCTTTTCCTCGGTCCCCCCCACTATACCCAGTCTTTTCTCTCACCTTCACCCTCGGTACCCTCCCACTATACCCAGTCTTTTCTCTCACCTTCACCCTCAGTACCCCCCACTATACCCAGTCTTTTCTCTCACCTTCACCCTCAGTACCCCCCACTATACCCAGTCTTTTCTCTCACCTTCACCCTCAGTGCCCCCCCACTATACCCAGTCTTTTCTCTCACCTTCACCCTCGGTACCCCCACCCCCACTATACCCAGTCTTTTCTCTCACCTTCACCCTCAGTACCCCCCACCCCCCCACTATACCCAGTCTTTTCTCTCACCTTCACCCTCGGTACCCCCACCCCCCCACTATACCCAGTCTTTTCTCTCACCTTCACCCTCGTACCCCCCCCCACTATACCCAGTCTTTTCTCTCACCTTCACCCTCGGTACCCAACCCCCTACGTACTAGTGGCATTCCCGCCTTGCTTGGGCTGAAATGATTAAAAAAATATATTTATATATAAATTATCTTCTATAATAAATATTTATATTCATTTTAAAAGAGAATAGATATTATATAGCTATTATAAATAGCCACATAAAAGGGAATAGCTATTATATAGCTATATTTATACAGCTATTATAAATAGCTACATAAAAGAGAATATCTATTATATAGCTATATTTATACAGCTATTATAAATAGCTGCATAAAAGAGAATAGCTATTATATTTATAATGTAAATGCATTGCTATGATTTTACTATGTAACTGAATTGTGAATAAATGAAAATAATACATTATTATTTGTGATTAGGCATGAAAGCAGATGTTACTGACAGACTTGGATTATTATATGTCTAATATAAACGCATTACTATTGATTTTATGAAAAGAATGTATTGAAAATCATAAAAAGATTGTCAGTCGTTATTAATGAATCCAAGTGTTATTGACATAATTTGGCTATAATATGTACACGGAACCTGTAACTACATCGCTCCCAATTAATGTTGAAAAACAGATTCTGGGTAGCTGGAACTCATTTGAAGACACTTAAAGTCTGTTTATTTCATTTTAACTTAATTCAACATTTGCTTCAGCAACATCTGAGAGACATTTTTAACGAATTTGCACAAGTCGGTAAATTCATTTCTTCTTCCGTTGACGACCAAATTATTTTCATCTCTTTGCTTTCACTAATATTTCACAAGTGACTCTCTTGTTTCCTTTCCGAATCTCAGAGGAATTATCCTTATAATACACTGATTTATTTAAAGTTGGTTGTTATAATCACAGAATTTCGACAGTTTTGCTTTCCATGATAGAGGATATCTCTTATCAACGAATCATTCCTAGTTCGTCTCGTTGATTTTGAACCAGAGTCTATGAACTGATTGAATTTGTGACCACCAGATAAACTGCATACACTTAACGAATACTTATGATGACGAGACTATTGTCTCAATTGAGAACCATCAGGTAGGGAAATGTTGGAGCCTTTTTAAAGAACCCCACCCAAATGCGCGAAAAATGGTGCCCAATTCTAAACTTGAAACGAAACGGGAAGAAATAAAATTAAAGCTAAAATTAAATTTAATCTAAAATTAAAATAAAACTAAATTAAATTTAAAATTAAATTCAATAACATTAAAAGTAAAATGATAATAATGTTTGACAAATTTAAAAGTTGTTCTGTCACCTAATATTCATGTCCTTTTCTTGTTTATTTTATAAAATCTCATGAGATTTTGGTCAAAGTAGATTATAGAGGTAGCAACATTTTGCTTCTAATGCTTAAGATAATTATGCAAGAGCAGTTTACTTTAGTATTCACTCAGCGATTCTTCTCTATAAGTCAATTGTAGCACACCAGTGTCAAAACATTTTCCAAGATAGCTGACAGTAGTACAAAATTAGGGAAGAAATTGTTTCATGCCTTTTTCTCATGTATATGTCTGTTAATTTAGCGTATTCTTACTGTTTATGGCGTGAAGATAGAAACATCTGTATTATTATTGTGTTTCTTTCTATGAACGACAGTTACGCTATTTTTGCTGAACATCAGAGTGCAGTGTGTACCCGAGTGGGAATCAGTTTTATGACCGAGAAACAACAACAACAATAATAATAATAATAAGCGGGAAGGAATTGAGAAAAACGAGTGAAAAGAGGGGGAAAAGATATGAGAGAGGAAACGTAGAATGTAAGAACGCTGAAGAAAAACGAAAATTAATGCTGATGAAAGATAAAGATAAATATACCGATGAACAGAAGACGAAATGTGCATTTTTACCAATCTTTAAAGTGGTTTCCCTGATGGAAAAAAAGCAATATGGGTTCGATATCTGTCTTAATGCATATTTTCTTTCCTAGGACATATCGGTCTCTAGGTCAGTTAATATTAATTTTACACTTTTAATACCATCCTGGGTATGACGATAAACTACAACTGGCAGCAAGATCACTAATAAGGAGATTGAAGGTTTTGAGTACCGTGGAACCACCTCTTAATTGCTGTTATTCCAAGGTAGACCTTAACCCGGAGTAGTAGCATCTTTTAGGGTCCCAGCTATTTGTAAATAGTGAGCCCCTATACAAAAATCAAAACACGAAAAAGTGTAAAAATACCAGCAATACAGTCTTATAAAAAAAGACCAACAACACATTTTTGTAGTGAAATTAACAATAATATATTTTTATAGCTAAATTATCAGCAATGCATTTTATAGTAACATTGAAGACAAGGCTTACTGTTGTATCACCTGTTATAATGACTTTCCTTCACTGTGTAATTTGAAGCAAGGAAAACAAACATTGACAGAGATAAAACAGACACGTGTAGAAGCAATAATAGATTTATTTGGTCGCCATGTTACATTTTCCCTCTCTCGGGCAGACAACTGCACCCTTTTCCCCGAGAGAGTTATTTCCCTTTTGTCCCTAACACCTCTCCTATTTAGTGTGATGGTATGTTTTTTGTTCGGGGGATTACTTCTAGCCATTTGGTGGAATATCGGACTTTCTAGTTTTCTTCTCTCGAGGTGTAGGTCTATGTTCCACACTTCTGCTGTTTTGTGTGGACATTGCAACATTTCCCGAGGAAGATCAAATGTATCAAACAAAATGTTGAGTAGAAGACCTGACCTTTGGTTCTTGGATATTTTCAAGTTTAGAAAAGCGTAGTTGGTTTGCATGTCCTACCCAAATGGAAGATTCTACGCTGACATCGTAAGTGGCGTTTCCATTTTGGCGCAAGATGAGACCTTGCGTCCACTTCTGTACCATTTCGGTAATCCTTTGCTGTTGGGCCAGTTTGAAAGTAAGACTTACTGCACTGTGATGGCGATTGAATTATTGTTCCATTGCTGTGTTTCTTTTGCGAAAATTTTCTGCACTTGGACGTATGACGTCTACATATAACCGAATTTTGTGGTGCATCAGAGCCTCGGTAGACGAGCTGCCATTTGGGGGTGTTTGTGTTTGGTGTAATTCTGTAACTTATTAGGAATATCTCTAATATTTCGGTTATCGTGCTCGCCGCTTTTAACTTTTGAAGCACTCTCTTAAAGGTACCCACAAATCGCTCAATTTGTCCATTCGATTGTGGAAGGAATGGTGGTGTGCGTATATGTTTGATACCATTCCGATGGCAGAAATCTGAAATTTTCGCTGAAGTGAAAGTAGAGCCATTGTTAGAGACTAAAATCTTTGGGACTCAGAATCTGTTGAAGATGTCCTGTAATTTCAGAATGTTTTCTTCAGAGGTAAATCGACTGATCGGAAAAAAAATCAGGCCATTTACTGTAGGCAGCCACTAGTTTTCATCGACAGGTACTGCAAAACCAATATGAAGACGCCACCAAGGGAAATCCGAGACAGACCAAGAAAAGATTTTCGACTTTCTCGAGGATTTTGCTGCTAAATGACATTTCGTACAGTTATGAGCAAGGTCTTCTAATTGCTTGTCCATGTTTGGCCAACAGATAGTTACGTGCCAAAGAATCATGCGGCAATTCCCTAATGACGAAAATTAAATTGTTTTAGGACCCTATTTTGTAAATTCAATGGGAAAATCACACGTTACCCAAAAAGAATACAGCCATCCACTACGGAAAATGATGATTTTCGATGGTACAAAGGTTGAAGACCTTTGTCCGGACCTGTCTGAGACCACTTTGTACGGTGGTAGTGAATCACTGTCTGCAACAGTGGGTCAGAAGCTGTTGCTTTCTGGACCATCTGCGAGGTGACAGACAGTACTCTTACAGAAGTTGTAAGCACTGAAACAATTTCTGATTTCACCGATACTGTAGCAACAACGAAGACCTCAGATAAATTCTGCTGTGAATACATAAGCTTGGATAAGTCATAATCTAATAACATCGTAGCCCATCTTTGTAACCAATTTGCAGTATAAACAAGAAAACCTTTTCGGAACCCAAAAATATTAACCAGATGTTTGTGGTTAATAATCAAGATAAATTTACGTCCATAAAGTATTTTGTGAAATTTCTTTATGGCAAATATAATTCTCAAAGCTTCCTTCGCAATTTGACCATAGTTCCGCTCAGCTGAATCAAAGATCTTGCTGCTTGAGCAAAGGCATTCTGACTACCATCAGGAAAAACGTGGGAATCCACAGCACCAACACCATAGCCTGAAGCATCCGAAACCAGTGATGTCATGAGATGGGTTGTAATGTGGGAGAAGTAAGTCTGATGCAAGCATAGATTTTATCTTTTTGAAGGCAAACTGGCATCCTGCTGATCAGGTCCATGGAAAATCCTTTTTCAGAAGATTGTTTAGAGGATTCCGAACATGGTGGAGTTCCGGCAAAAATTAACTGCAACGGCTTACTAAATCTAGAAAAGAACGTAATTTTGCAATATTTTCTGCTAGTGACATAGTTTTGATAGCAACCATATGTTCCGGGTTTGGTTGTCGTCCATGTTTATCAAATATAAAACTCAGCTACTTGATCGACGCCCGGAAAAATTGACATTTCTCTGCTTGGACATGAAAACCATATTGCTGAATCCGTTCAAAGACAAAGATTAAACTGTTTATCCTGAGTTTCACTTGCAATTATGATGCCATCAATAAATGCAGCAGTTCTATTTAAACCAGTGAAAATAGCATGCGTCACCCGCTGGAATAAAGCAGGCGCTGACTTAACTCCAAAGGTCAGCCGATTGTACTGGAATAAACCTTTATGGGTGTTGATCATCAGCAATTCATTCGAATTTTCATCACAAAAAAAAATCAGATAAATCAATTTGTGAAAAGTAAGTTCCCCCATGAAGTTTAGTGAAAATATCTTCTGGTGTGGGTAACGGGTAGTGTTGTGTATGTAAGGAGTCATTTAAACACATGGAAAAATCTGCAAATATACGAACATTACCGGTTTGCTTTCCTGATCACAACAATGGGAGCTGCACATGCAGAGTAATTTGTTGGCTGGATTAATCCGGCTTGCTGGAGGCAATTTAACTTCTTTTCTACTAAGTCAAGAGAAGCATAAGGAACAAGGAGTTTAGGCCTAAAAACTGGCATCGCATCTGATTTCAACTTGAGTGTGGTTTTGACTTTGGTGCAGCACCTGAGATCCTTCATGAAAACATCACTGAATTTCGTTTTGAGAGAATGTGCAAAGTAGTTTTCAATCTTGGAAAGAGAGGAAAGTATTGGATGGCATAGAGTAAAGATCCAATGCGTCTATCCAGTCAAGATCAATCAAAAACCAGAGTCTCAAAAAACCTAACTCTCTGAAATTCAACTCAATTCTGTCGTGAGAGACTTCAGTTATTTTTGTTCTGCTCCAGTTTGGATAATAGCTGTGTGCGCACATCAGTGTTATTTGTTGATTTAAGGCCAGCGATGAAGATGAAGCATTTAAATTGGCCTTCAATTAGTATTTGAAGCTGGGATTTCTCACGTTCACGATTAACGCAGTCATCCGACTCACTTTTCGTTATTTTTTAACAGTTGTATCTGATGTGAAAAAGAGACTGTTGAATATCCAAAATTTCGGTTAACTGGTCAACAGATTCCGTGAACGTTAAATGTGAAGACAATTTGAGCAGAATAAGATTTGTGAAACGTTCTTATTCTTTAGTTCCTAAATTACGGAGCAAAAGTCTTGATCTCCATGCGTCATCTTTGTGTGAAAAGTCGCGTTCAAAAGTGACCCTCCAAGATTGAAACCACGAAGAAAAAAAATGGCGTTATCAGAAGGATCGTATTCGAACGGCGAAATAGAGTTTGCCAGAAAAACGACAGAACTGTTTTCGGTGAAATTCTGGGCAACCAGTTGAATTTGAAATTGTAGTGCCAAAGCTGTTATTATTTCTCAAACTGTTCTTGCTTCTGACGCAAAATCTCTTTTAACTTGTCTGACAAAACAGCCATGTCTTTTTTTGTATGGAAAAGACAAATGAAAAAAAAAAAAAGATTAAATTTCACTCACCATAACAAGTCAAAAAAATAATCCTTGTCGCCAAATATGTTGTATCGCTTGTTCTAATGACTTTTCTTTACTGTGTAATTTGAAGCAAAGAAAACAAGGATTGACAGAGATAAAACGGAGACACGTGGAGAAACAATAATAGATTTATTGGGTCGCCATGTTACATTTTTCCATCTCCCGGCCTGATAACTGAACCTTTTTTTCTGAGAGAGTTATTTCCCTTTTGTCTCTAACACATACATTGTCATTTTTTTTTAAATGTATGATTAATCTCATTCCTGTAAGAACAAACAGATTTTCACTCCTCATTTGTTTTTGTAAGATTTGTTAAATAATTATAATTTAATCATGAAATAATGTCATTCTCTTAAATTACTTATATTGTTTGATTTTTCAGATTTAGACTTCGGCATTAAATAACCCATGCAGGTTGATATGCCGCCAAAACAAAACAACCAAACAACTCTTTAAATAAAATAAAAACACTGATGTCTATGCCAATAGGCGAATCTACAAAAATATAATGTTTATAGTCATAACATAATATCGAATTTTAAAAAAGTCTATTAATTGTTTAAAAATTACTTTGTAGAGTTTTCGCGGTGTCAGGTTTTTGCTGAGATTCATGTAAAATATCTATCACAAACCACGGCGGATTGTTAAACTGCTATTTGAAACTCCATTATATCATTTGCTCAAATACGCAACGGAGCTTTATTATATAATGCGAAGAAAGAAAAACGACTCTTTCAATTTGAATGCAAGTCTTCGATTTTTGGCTCTGCTGAGCTTAAAATCACTTGCAAATAGAAAAGCGAAAACGTTTCCATTGTACAGTGAAGACAAAGGTTGAAATGCAGTCTTTTTCGGCAGGTGATTAAATTAAAACTGTTCTGACACCCACGCCGGCATAATTCACAAAGTGCACGATAACTTAGGTAACACCGACAGAATTAAGCACGTGCGCTCACATATATCAGAGTAGATCTACGTAGGTATATCAAAGCCTGGAGCGTAATAATGAGAAAAAAAGATTGTACCTATCAAATATTTTTCAGCATAACCACTTTCATTGATAATGCACTTGATTTAATAGTTCTTTATTAGTGTTGTGGAGTGATTTCGCAGTGGAGGCTTGTATTTGTACTAAATCGGTCCTAAAATAGGTTCGACGTACAAAACGTTAGGAACTTGGTATTACGCAGAGCAATCTGGTCGTGTTCGCTGATACTTTCGTATTCGACTGTCGTCCGACATCGACCGACTAACCGACTCTTGTTTCTCTTACTACTCCTACTTATTATAAGTGGGAGAGTCTATTAGCTATAGAATAGGTGTGTTCCACTATAACAATCAGTTACATCGATCGGAAATAATGCAATGAAGATTTCAGATTTAAATTCAGCTAATAACTGTCTACGGTTGCATATTTTATTAACCGCACACAGTTATTAGCTAAATTTAATTTGGTAGCTTGGAAAGTATTTTTAACAACGATGTTCACCTGGTACAAGGCTCGAGAAAGAGAACTACTGAGTAAGAGGCACAGTTTATGAGGATATATGGGAGAAGATAACGGTTAACCCTAGACTTGAACTGGTTAAGATATCGGGGAAGCATCCTCTTAGGAGTCGGTTCTACAAAGTGTCTTTACTTTAGGTGTCATTGATCAATATTCACTTGTGTGTTAAAAATATTTTGAACGCTTAATATCAGAGCATTTAATTCGCAATTGTATCTATTTCAACACTTCCGGCTCCATTAATTCGAGTTCGAATCCAAACGTTTAAATTTAGCTTTAAGTTTTGAAAAAAAAGCATTGCAAAGTCACCAATTAGTAAACTGAAGAGATACTTTTCGTGTAGATATATATTTTAATCGAAGAGAATTATCGAAATTACAAAAGATACGTTTGTCGCGGTTTAAATATTTACTAAGGTTAAGTTCCTACACATGAGGTATGGGAAGAAAATGTCTTTAAAAACAGCATCTAAAATGCTGTTATTAAATAACAGTGTTTTAGTAATCAAGAAATACTGGAATTCATCACTAATCCACGATAATTTTAAGATTAACGAAGTATGAAATTAGCAAGTATGGAGGCTTCATTATGCAATAACCAGTTTATTTACCCTTGGGTATTCGCTGCTTGATTGATCTGTTGGTAACATATGTTTGTAATTCTATGACCGTTCAAACCGATCATAGAATTATAAACATCAAATAGAGAAAACACTATTTACAGCTGACACCTATAAAAAGTCCTTGATAAACCCTAAACTTGATAATCCCTCTATTTCTATGTTAAGGTTGCCAGATTTGTCAAATAGAAACACACGACACGAATTTAAACTTCAAATGATTTCCAATTTTCTAATATGCATATGTAAATTGAAGTAAAAAAAAAAAAATCCGAGACAAATTTATTTATATGCGAAAAATATTATTGAAAGTCATTTGAATAAGTTGTTCGGTATTTTCATCTAACAAAACTAGCAACTATACTCGACATTAGATATGTTCTTCGTCACCACTGAAACAGTTTAAACTTATAGACTGTAAGCAAAAATTTAAATGCAATGTCAATCGTTATCTACTGTCTTCTTGATTACTCTTCTATTATTCTCGCTCCTTCATGAGGTTTCTGTTTTCTATCTCTTTCACGCCCAGTAACCCCTTGTGTCTTACTGGTTTTACTGCCTTGATTTGGGTAAATTCATTATATATATATATATATATATATATATATATATATATATATATATATATATATGGAGAGTCTTGAAGATGACCCAATGCCTGGATGTCCTGCAACTGACACCACCCAGGAAAATATTGATGGTGTTTACCACATGAACATAGATGGCAGGCGACTGACTATAAATCAAATAGCCAATGCTATTAGCATATCCAGTGAGAGAGTTGAGAATATTCTACACAATGAACTTGACATGACGAAGGTTTCTGATCGGTGGGTAGCACATCTACTGACACCTAATCAAAAGCAAACCAGGCTGATCACATCACCACGGAAACATCTGACATTGTTTGAGGAAGATCCAGTTGGTTTCTTTGAAGGTTTCCTAACCCAAGATGAGAGATGAGTTCATTAATTTGAGCCATAGACAAATAGACAATCCATGCAGTGGAAACACACCTCCTCACCTGCTCCAAAGAAGACCAAGGTCGTTTCATTTGCAAGGAAGTTGATGGCCTCAGTTTTTTGAGGGATGCAAAAAAGGGTCACACCATCAATGGCGAGTACTATGCCAACTTGCTGATGCTTTTATGAAAGAATATCAAGACCGAACGCCCGGGAAAACTGACAAAAAGCATTTTGTTTCATCAGTCCTTGGCAGCTGCTCGCTACCTCCCAAAAACGAGTTCTAGGAATGCTTCCATCAGTGGAAACGTTGCTGGATAAAGTGCGTGGTTTCAGAAAGGGACTATTTTGAAGGAGAATAAATGCCGAATGTGTTACAGCGTTCTTTTTATTTTTTTTCTTGATAATTTTTGCCAGAATATATATATATATATATATATATTAGCTATGATTAATGAAAAAAAAAAATTCTGGAGCTTGGAAGCGCAAACAAACAGTAGGAAGTATTGAGGAATATGCAAAGTAAAGGAAGTTCTTTTCAGATTACCTTTGTTCACAAAAAGAAAATCAAGAATGTGAATGTGGCTGCACTGATTTTAAAAGTATCCACAGGGGAGCAAACTTATAAATTACAGACATTTTGGAAAGATAAGAACGATTACAATAAAGTCTGAAACAGAAAACGATATTACGACTGATTTTTAATACACTGCCCATGCTAAGTAGGTCGACGTTTGCAGTGATCATTTCTGACAATACATAATAAAACAGGAACCACAACAAATTCTATCACATAAACTTCCTCAAAATTTAAAAATAACAACAAATTAGGGTAATTCGCCTTTGTGGAAGCAGTATAGCCGTAATTGCCTTAAGTAGTGTATCTGAAGAATGCAGGACATTTGAGCCATTGCATAACAATAGAGAGGTAATAGCATTTTCTTCTATACAAGACGGGGTTTGCACATATGCCTTTTTATCTCTGCGTGTTTAAATTTTCCAGATAAATGGTGTGTCGTCTGTACAAAAAGCGTGTTGAAAAAGACTAGAACACCGGAGCAATTATTTCCTCACGTGAAAGGAATATTGGCAATTTAGAAAACTCCCAATCCTTGAGTTAACTTGAATTGCCTAAAAGGAAAAAGAATTGATGCAATTAACTTACAGATGATTGGACAATCAGATCAATATTGACAACAATGTTTTCAAAGCTTGATTGTTCTGGGCAAAATACTTAGCAGGCAAAAGTTATCTCTACGCGATACAAATGAAGTGTTACATTGCTAGCAATGGAATCTTTTAATGTTTGTGGAATATCTAACCCTTTTTGATCTTATCATGACTGAATATCTGCACAGGGAGAAAAGAAACAATGGCTCATTATGTAGGAAAATATCCAAAATGAGCGTCTGTTTCCGGTATTATAAAACCAATTGACTTTAATGCATGTAAATTCAGCCAAACTCAATTATTCTTAACTGCACATCTGCTGTTAGTCACATTGAACAAACACCAATGAATGTTGTTAATATAATCAAACAATCACATAAAATGTCTGAAATTGAAACTATAAAATTATGAAAAATAAAGCATAATATTTTTTCTAAAAAAAAAAAACACATTACAACCAAAAACTTTTGCGGCACCTCTCTTCTCTTCTTTTTAATATACATACTTTTCTCTCGTTTGAACCACTATGATCTCTTTCTTATATATATATTATATATATAGATAGATAGATAGATGGGGGAGATAGAGAGGGAGCAGAAACTCTTTAGACAAATCAGATTACCAATTAAAAATCTATATGGCAAAGGTTATGATAAAAAGAGTATCATGAAAGGTGAAGTATATAGCACACAAAGAAGAATATTACGAAATAAAACAATGATCTCTTATGGCCTGCAATGAACATTCTTCAATGTTGATAGTAAATGATGTTGTCAGGTGTTGTTTGGAAGGAACTACTTTCTCCAGTTTGGATCAACAAATCTGGAATTATTTTTCTGTATCGAGTACCCGTTGTCATATTCTAACTACATATTTATAAGACTTGGATATAAATGCAAAGCCATTGTGTGAATCAAGATGGGAGTGTATGGTCGGTACTTTAAAAACAATCATACATCTTGCTCGTAATATATATGTTGTTTTCATAGAGATCTTAAAAGGTACTTATGGAATATTTTCTGAATTGAAACAAAGAACCATGCACGTGTAATTAATAAGTCATGGATTTTCATTACATGAAACAACATTTTCGAAGTCCAATCTTACAAGCCAGTAACTACAAAATGGGAAAACTGACAAATTAAGTGATCAAGAATTATCTTGTAAATTATCTTGTATGATGAGATTTTACGAGGTTTCGGTAGCTACTGCTGAAAAAAGGAATTAAAAATACAGCCAAACTTCGAAAAAGAACAGGTTTGATAATGAAGAAAGAAAAACGTCATGGTTCAAGAAATCACAAGATCCAAAAGCAAAAAAATGTATCCTTTTACGATCATATTATAGGTAATGCCATGTAGTCTTATTTACACTATTTACATGCGGACTATTGTCCTCATCTTTGCTGTTGTTACCACAAAGTTTCGATCGTTGTATCCTCCGGCCTTCATCAGGTGTATGTCGATCTGGGTAACCTATAGGGAATTCTGAACTGAACCCTTACACTTTATTTAATCTATAGGGATAGATTGTTCTCGTTCCACTGGCTATGTCTAGCGATATATCATATATATATATATATATATATATATATATATATATATATATATATATATATGTGTGTGTGTGTGTGTGTGTGTATACAAGTATACATTAAAATGTTCTATAAGGTGTATGCGTGTGTATTTATATGCATGCACAGGTATATGTGGGTGGGTCTTTTTATGTGTACATATATGTATAAGTATTTAGAAAAAAGGCTCTAATACATGTATATGCCTACGTGGGTGTGTATGTATGTACACGTTTGTGCAAGTTTATTTATATATATATATATATATATATATATATAGTTTTAAGGTGTGCTATATTTATGGGATAAAGTGCTCAATATCAGCGATAGAGCATATGTAAATATAGAAGTGAACATTGAAATCAACACTCAGAAGCGACAGACTGCTAGACGCAATCATCAGGCCACCATAGAATCGCCGACTGATACCAAATCGGCCGGGTTTCGGTCCCGGCCTGAAGCGATCGGATGTTTATCCACACTGATGAGCTGTGATACAGCGAAACAGTCTGTCTGTGTATGACGATATTAGCTCTCGATAAAATAATTTAATCGGTCGAGCACTGTGGGGAGTAAGGAACGAATTTGTAAACAGTCACTATTACTACTGATAATGTAAAATTTCCCTCGTGATTGAGTTCTCTGAGTGACTGGTGTATTTATGAAAAATACGCAAAAATTTGCCTTTCTCTCTGCCCGGCGTCGATGGCCTAGGGGTTAGAATCGCCAACTGACATCAAATCGGTCGGGTTTCTGTCCCGGCCTGAAGTGATTGGATGTTTAGTCACACTGATGAGCTGTGATACAGCGAAACCGCCTGTATGTGGATGACTATATGAGAGAGAGAGAGAGAGAAAACAAACAGGCAAACAGAAAATCTTAAGTCTGGTTATTGGGAAGTGATAAGCTAAGATAATTTGATTTATGATTCACACTTATTGTCAGAAATCCCAATGTATTTTCCTCACGCACAGTTTTGTCTTTCATTCTAACACAAGTAAGCCAAAAAAAAAACAAAACAAAAACATACGATCTCTGTCAAAACGCACCGCTAATAAATTTCCATTTTATTTTATAATCTTCACCTTTGTTTCGCATACTAATTCACACACACACATATATATACACACTTAAATCAAAGGACTAAAAATGTTTTTAAAAATCACTGATGCATAAAAATAAATCCTCGAAATGTTTTCCAATCTTTCCATTGCTCAAAGGCTCCTTCATCTACTTCCAGTATCAGTGGCAACTGGGGAGCGGATTTCTAAAAAACATTCATTAATACTTATTTATATTTTATGATGTTACAAAAATGTCTAATTGGCTTGGCAGCTTGAACATAGATGAATTGCTTATGTGCAATGGAAAAACTAATGGATTTGAAATTGGAACTTTTATGAGATGCTTTTACTTTGGTTTATCTGATAGCTGTTTGTTTCTGTTGGGATGTAAGCGAAACGTCATGTTAACGGGTTTCTGTTCCACGTAGCCGCAAATGGCGCATATACTTAGAGGTGTATTAGCTTTAACGTTCTGCTGTCAATTGCAGAGATAAACATGTTCCCTTGAGTTCAAAATTATTTGTGACAAAATAGTTTTCTTTAAGGAAAGGAGCAAAAACATTTTTGTTTCCAATCAATTTAAAATAAATTGAACAGTTTTAAATTTTGCGTTTCATATTTTATTCTAGAAGTCGTGGAGAACCATGATCACCCATCTATGAAGGAACATGGCAGATAAATGATATTCTTAAAAAAGTTAGCAATTTCTTCCATCAGTTTATAAGCATCAGACTTTTCTTTGGTTACATAAAAGTCCAGATTTTGTCCTGCTTATGCCACACAGACACAATACCAACTATCGTCAATTCGGCAACAATGTTTATCAAATTGCCATTATGTTTCGTAATGCCTTTTTAACATCTCCATCGTAATTTAGATCAAGAAAACAGATGTGCATAGCAACCATATTTTGACTGAGCCAGATCTCTCTTGAATGTTTTGAAACAGCTTAATAAAATATTGAAGTCACGCCATTGACTTACTCTGAGTAGACCTAGTATTACATGATAGAGTCGTAAACAATGATAATACGACGTCGGCATTCCTACTTGTATGTGTGAGAGAATTAAACCTGCGACTGCGAGCGGGAATCTCCATCCGTGTATTGCGACATTATTATTCCATTTCGTCTGCTTTTTCCTTCTTTTTTTTTATCGTTCCTATTTTTCTGAGTTCATCCCCTCCCTCACTTCGTCATTTGCAGAAGATTCATTTGCTCGACAGTCTTTCTCATGACCTCGCTCTAAAGGCGAAGCAGAATTCTTGCTTTGCTCTTGCAATTTGCTCTCCTTCCATACATTTTTCCCTTATCTTCATCCTTTCCTTCTCTTTTATTAATTATTTCGCTTTTTTTTCATTTCATCATCTTTCTTTCTTTCTTTCATCTCTTCCTGTGATTACGGCCATATCTCGCTGAAATACTGGTTCCCATACGATCACCAAAGTCAAGCAACGTAGAGCCTGGTCAGTACCTATATGGTTGAGCACTTAGGAATACCAAATTCTGTAAGCCCGGATGTGCGGGTAGTGCTATGAATAATGGCTCGGAATTGTTAATCGGAGAGCAGAGTTCCAATTCCAGTTGGGTTCGTTATATTCACTTACTCACAGATACCCTTGGGAAACAAAAGGGGTAGTTCTTAAGACTCTCATACATACAGAGATAGCTCAATTGGATCCATTATGCTGAAAGTATTAATAAACATTATATTAACTAAGCTCTCATCGTTTTATGAAAGTTAACTCAGTTTGGGTTTCGTTATGGTAAGGGATATAATGATGACATAGGTCATCAAACAACTCCACGAACTTGCATACCTCTCTGGAAATTGTATAACCGTTATGTTGACCTCATAGGAGCATATGGCCACAATAGAGACTTCCCCTTTTCATCGATTAGGAACCGCCTTCCATGCTGACTCCAGTGAATACCCCACTCTAATAGTGGAACAATATCGGTCCACAAAACCTTGCATCTTTGGCGAGGATCCCACTGTGGGAACGTTTCAAACCTCAGTAGGAATACGACAAGAAGGAAATGAGAGCCCCAGTCAATTTGATCTTTTCCTAGATTATTTCCTGAGCATTTACAAGAACAGATGTGAACAGATGGGCATGAATTAATGAAAGTCCTCAAGTGATGAGATTTCTGTTAGCAGCAAAAGCTTAAAAGCATATCGCATGTAACTCGAAGAGAAAATAATGATATAATCAAGATGTTGACATGCTACACAACTTCAAATAAAAGATTAGGAAGGAAACGGCCACGAATATTATCCGCCCTGTCGGTTGGGGCTTCAGAATTTTCCGAATACACCTCTGCAGAGGGGTAAACTATCCCAATGGGGCTACCTGTTTACCGTGGGTGGCGACCTGTGAAGTCTGGGGACGGAATCCTGATGTTTGAGTGTTTCAGTGGTCAGGTTTGGGTACTTCGGATTCCAAACACACCACTTTGGTCCTTACCTGGACTAGACGGGCGGTCGGAGAGGCCCGATCCGATCAGTCGGCTAGTCGAGTGAAGCCCTAATGCCTATAACAATACCAAATTGAGCACTTTACGAAAACTTTACCCAAATAAACTATTGGATGGATAATAACTCAACCTAATGTATAGACGATAGAAGGCGTTGGCTGGTGGTCAGTCGGTTCGTAGAGACATTTAGGTTTGGACATAGCTGTTAACCCTTCAATTTGTTTATTGAAAAATTAAGTAGTGTGAAAAATGTGGTGACAGGTACTCCAGGTCTCTCATGAATGCGAGTATACTGCTTTGTGTAACCATGACCTGTCAAGGCTATTGGGTTTCCCCCTTGACATGTCCTAACATTGGGCTCCGAGGTGGGTGGGAAGCACAGGCAGTGAAATTTAATTCATACAAATTATGAATCCAAATAAAAAACAAAACAAAAAAAAACAAAAACAAGCGATATCTTTTGGACTCGGATTCTGAAAAAGAAACTAATATGGACTTTCCAAGATTATTTCTGCTCGAGTCTTTGGAGGAAACTCCGTTGTCGAGACTGTCCCCTTTCTTGTTTGAGAAAGTATTATTCAGTTGGATTAATCCAAAATCAGAAAGATGAGAGACGGTAATTTGATGGTGGAGGTTGAAACCAGAAACCACGGGGAATCTATAATAAAAATTAAGACTTTTCACAATGTGAATATCAAAACTCCCCTCCCCCAAGGTTGAATATATCAAAGGGAGTGATTAGAAATAAAGAACACTCTCTTACCATAACAGAAGAAATTTTATCTGTCTTGGGATACATACATCCTTACCTTTAACTCACCTAAAATTCCATCTAAAATCAAAATAGCCTACAATGTCGATCCAGTGGAGCTATATATCCCGACTCCTCGGAGATGTTTTAGAGGTCAAAAAATTGGATATCACAGAGATAGCTGTAGGAGTCGCCCTACATGCGCAAAATATTGCCCAAAAGGGTCTGATATCGGTGAAGATGAGCGCCAGGATGAAATTAAATGCGCAAATTACCAGGAAAATTATCCAGCTTACTCTCGAACTTGTGAATATTGAAAAAAAGTAAAAGAGATTATAGAAGTGAAATATAAAAGGAACATTTCTTTTACAGAAGCAAAAACAGTAGTTGAAGGGTATATGAGGGGCCCTTCGTATGCAAGAATAGTGGATAGGACAGGTCTAAATAACTTCAATCAGACTGACAAGTATAGGGACCTTATTGAGAGACTTGTACACTTAGGGCCAAATGATTGACCCAATTTTTAAAATAAATTTGAAAGAAAGGAAATTGTAAAACGGAAAAGGTAACAGTAAGTTTATAACATCTTCACAGACTCAGACCTCACCTCCCAAAAATGTTAATCGATCTGAATAGAACAAAGGCCACAAAGATCGCCTATACGTTCACCAAAGACCCTAAACTCTAAATTAAGTGCATCACCAAAGAAAACGGAAACGACCAAGCAAAAGTTGAAAATCCATAAAGACGAAGTCTCTACTGAAAATCGTTTTCATAAGTTGGAAGAGATGGAAATAGAGAGCCAAAACACAGTGACGGCTAAAACTTCTAAATTAAAACAAAGTAAAAACTAATAAGCCATAAAACACAAGAGTACAAGTATGTATAAAACAATACAATGGAACTGCCGTAAAGGGAAGGCAAACATTAACGAGTTGCTTCTGTTGATAATAAACCTGGCTCCGGTAGTTATTTGCCTTCAGGAAACCTTTCTTAAGAGGGGTAATAAAATAAATATTAGAGAGTACCAGCAATACAATTATATAGATGACACTGGTCTTCGGGTATCAGGTGGTACATCCATCTTAGTCAGGAATGATTTTCCACAAAGTCAGATGAAAATAACAACAAAAAAAACAGGCGATTGTTGTAAAAGTAACGCTATACAGAGCAAATAAACATCTGCCCGAATAAAGAGATAAATGAAACTGAATTGCAGGAAACTATAAGGCAACTCCCTGCCCCCTTTATGTTACTAGGGGATTTTAATTGTTACAGTACCATATGGGGCTGTACAGATACAAACCAGAAAGGAAAGAGTATGGAATCTGTTATAAATAACAAAAATCTGTGTATCTATAATGATAAATCCCCAGCTTAAATATATTTGTTCTCTGGCAGTTACTTGGCAATCGATTTGTCTTTGTGCAATTCATCTATCTTTATGGACTTTTCCTGGAAAGTATCGATGGGCACATGTGGTAGCGATCATTTTCCAATTGTTCTGCAAAATTCAGAGCAAAATGACAAAGATCCCCAATGTTGGAAATTGAGTAAAGCAAAATGGAAGGGATTTCAAAAGCTATGTTCTGAAAAACTAGAAGAAGGATTATGCATCAAGGACGTCACAGTTTGCAGAAATCCCTATAGCAAAGAAATGCATCCCAAAGATTGAAATAAAAAAAAAAGCATAATAGACATTGGTTTAATGATGAGTGTAAAAAGACTATCAGGCTCAGAAGAAGGGCTTTAAGGGATTTTAACAAAGAGCCCACAACAGATAACTTGCTGAAATTTAAGAAACTTCGAGCAAAATCTCGAAAAATAGTCAAAGATAAAAAACAGGAATGTTGGAAAAATTGTCTGCAAACTTAGTTCAGCGACAAAAACAAAATCTGTATGGCATATGATAAAGAAGATAGCTGGTAAATTTTATACTAATGCAATAAAACACCTTTCCATAAATAATAAAATAACCAGCAAAAAGGATAATGCTGATGAATTGGCAATAACCATCAAAAAAGAAAAAAAAACAAGAAAAAGCCAAGAATGTTAGTCAACAATTTGTTAAGTTCAAACAAAAAAACAAATAAATGAACTTTAAATCCAATAATGCTGAGAGCTACAACCTTCCAATTACGATAGATGAATTGATTGAATCTTTAAAGAAAGCCCATCATACAGATGTGGGACGAGACGATATACATTATCAATTCTTAAAACAGCTGCCAAACAAATCATTGCAATTGTTGCTAAAATTATTTAATAACATATGAACAAGTGGCTACTTCCCACATTTGTGGAGACATTCTTTCAGCATTCCAATTCCGAAACCTGGCTGAATTAGAACCTGGAATTTACAGGCCGATAGCATTAACCAATTGTCTGTGTAAAACTATGGAAAGAATGGTCAACAACAGATTGACTTGGCATTTTGAAAATAATGGCCTAGTCAGTGATTACCAATGTGCGTTCAGGAAAAAAGAAGTACCATGGATCCCTTTAGTGCGGCTGAAGATTTTTGTCAGGGAAGCATTTCTTCGGAAGGAACATCTCACGGCAGTCTTTTTTGACTTAGAAAAACCTAGGATACCTATGATACTACATGGAAGTTCGGCATATTAAAAGATTTGCATGAATTGGAAGTAAGAGGTAGAATGACAGAATTCACAGGAAACTTCCTTAAAACTCGAAATTTTCAAGTCCACGTAGGAAGTGCACTATCGGAAGTACAAGAACAAGAGGAAGGAGTTCCAGAAGGAACCATTCTATCAGTGATGCTTTTTTGCATTAAGATCAATTCCATAGTTAAATCCCTAAGCCTAGGAGTTAGATTCTCCCTCTATGTTGACGATTTCTTAATCATCTACAAATCTCGACATATGGAAACAATAGAAAGGCAACTTCATCAGTACTTAAATAAAATACAGAAATGCGCCATGGAAAATGGGTTTACGTTTTCTAAAATAAAAACTAAATGTATATATTTCTGCAAATTAAGAAAATTACATAATGATCCATGTTTGAAATTAGATGAAGCAGAAATTCCAGTAGTGCAACAGCACAAGTTTCTAGGTGAAATTTTTGACAGGAAACTAACTTTGATCCCTAATCTGAAGTATTTGGAAATGAAATGTAGCAAAGGTCCTACAACTTCTGCGTGTAGTGGCTCATACTGAATGGAGAGCAGATCAGTATATTTTGATCAAACTATACCAATCGTTACTCTGTTCCAAACTGGATTATGTTAGTTTTATATATGGGGTAGCCAGAAAGTCGTACATAAAAATCCTTAATGCAACTTACCATCAATGGCTCAGATTAGTATTCGGGGCTTTTAAAATTTCGCCGGTGGAGAGCTTATATAGAGAAGCCAGTGAAACCCCTCCACATCTATGGCGTATTAAACTGGGATTTCAGTATTATGTAAAAATTAAATC
Source organism: Acanthosepion pharaonis (assembly GCA_903632075.3). Taxonomy (NCBI): domain Eukaryota; kingdom Metazoa; phylum Mollusca; class Cephalopoda; order Sepiida; family Sepiidae; genus Acanthosepion; species Acanthosepion pharaonis. The sequence goes on from CAHIKZ030003999.1 coordinate 637,427, forward strand.
GTGCTAAACTAATCCAGTTTATAGAACTACATTTGACCCAAACTATTGCGATCAATTCGGTCATGCGGAAAATGCCATACAACCTGAAGAATTAGGTATTCCATTATCAAACATACAAGAAACAAGAGTATCTAATATTCCACCATGAATGATTAAAGATCCTGAACTCATTCTTGAAATGCATGATTTTCCAAAGAGGAAAAAAACCCACCCTTTCATATTTCTGGACAAATTTCTGGACAAGTTTCAGGAAGTACTGGAAAACTTCCACAATTATACAACAATCTATACGGACGGGTCAAAAAGTGGGGATAAAATAGGATGTACAACAGTCTAAAAACTTCGCCCCATCCCCTCAAACCTCTGACGTCTTACTCTCTGGGTTGAGGTGTCTACTCGGTCCTAACCGAACTTAAGAGAGTGGCCGTAGGTCCCCTGAGCATCCGTAGATTATTCGACTGATCCACTGGTTTAATCCTGCTTCCTGTCCACGTTGTGTTTGGTTTGATCCAGAAAGAAGAAGTGATGTTCATCCATTCACGTTCGACTGAAGATGTAGACATGGCTGGAGAGTCTGTGCTAAGAAATTTAGAATGCAGCAAAAAAAATTAATATCTGCAGAAAGCCGGACAAACAACTATTCTATGATTGAATTGTTAATGTCTTTTATATAGTAGAAAAGAATAGTATAAAAAAGAAACTGATTACAGAAAAGAAAAGTAATTAACGTAAAAACGCATACACTGGATTCTGGACAGAGAGAGTGTGTGTTATGATTAACTTGTTGTTAAATCGTCTCAGAACGATATACGACTCTTGCGATGGGGAATAAGATTTCTGTGTGCAGCTTAAAGTTTATAGTGGTGTTCCTCCTTAGCAGTAGTAACAGTAGTAGTAATATTCATGGTAGCAGAAGCAGCGGTACTTATATCAACAATACATGTTAGCGGATGCTTTGTTCCAATATCTGACGTCACATTCTCTTCTTCTTGAGTCTCCAACTCGTCGCTCCACTGTTTCCAGTCCAACTCTTGCCCGGGCTAATTCTCTTCTCTCTCTTCAGTCTGCCTCTACCATCTCTCTCTTCCGTCTGCCTCTTTTTCAGCATAACTACGCGTTTATATAGAAAAATCCGGCTGGTTACAACTGAACCTTGGCCCTACTACTTCGCACGTGATTATCACGGGGTTTTCGCTGTTTCAACCAAAATCATGTTAATTCTAAAGGTCCTTGCTTACTCAGCTCTATTCCAAGTTTTAATCAATAAAAAATTATTTCGACCGTTTCCATTGTCTGCTAATGACCTAGTTCAATGAATTTTAACTCCTGCCCTAGATCAGATTTCCCATCAGTAAACGAAATGCTCTGATCAATTTCGCTAGTCCAAATCTACCCCAATTACACTAAAAAAATATACGTGTGTGTGTGTGTGTGTTTTCCAGACTCTCTCTCTCTCTCTCTCACAACAGTAATCCCCCCACCAAAAAAAAATACCAAAAGGAAACGCCCCCCAAAGGGAAGTTTGATTTCCACTGCAGAGGCTTCTAGACATCATCACTGAGAGGAAACTAAAGAACTTCCTAATTCTTTCAGACTCACTCTCTGTCCTATCAGCTTTGGAGGGGAACAAATCCAACAATCCAATGATTATTAAAATATTACAGAAAAATCAACACAATGAACAAAAAGAGAAATATAATATTATGTTGGATTCCTGGCCACATTGAAATAAAAGGTAACTGTAGAGCAGACCTGGCAGCCAAATCAGCTTTGGAGATGATTTGTGGATACAAGGATCAAGGTCCCATATACAGATTTTAAGGAGGGGATAAATAAATATATTTAAAAATGGTAAGAGTACTGGGGCAATTACGATGAAAGTAAGTAATAAATCTTTCAGAAAGTCTTGAAAAGAGGAGGTAGTAACGACCCCCGCTTGCGCATCGGCCATACGAGAATGGCACATTCTTTCCTTAACGCAGTAGAATGACTGACTGCATTATTTGTCAGTAATTGCCAAACTGTCATCGAACGAACAAAGGTGTCGAAATTAATGCCTGTTGATGTTTGACATCATATTATTTAAGTAACATCTTATTTAATGAGATTTTAGGACTATTCTTTTGCATAAACAGTTTTCATCAACTTATAAAAGAAGTTTTAATTAAAACTGTCGAAACTGACACTTCTCATCAATAAGAGGTAGAGTGTCTAAAAATGATATTGTACAGAAACGGACCCAAAATATATTTTGTCAATTAGTTATGGGCGTGATTATTCTGGGTTGTAGAAAAGAATAAAGATGAAGCACAATCTAATTTTTAGTAACACCGTTTATTTTTTTATTTTGTTACACCAGACCCGTGGAATATAGCTATTCAGAATTTTTGGATTATATATATATATATATATATATATATATATATATATATATATATATATATATATATATATATATATTGTTTGTGTGTCTCTGAGACAGAAGTACCGCAACACAGGGACAATTTATTAAAAGTATAATTACACATGAAAGTTTTATTTACTAGTTATTTAATTGTTATATGAGCTGTTTAA